>CM060846.1:316178011-316778011 GCA_030762175.1 Metallyticus violacea | reverse complement strand
TGAGAAGATGTAAAGCTAATGGAGTCAGGGAAAATATGACATGGATAAGAGAAGTGCAGTACAATCACATTTGTTTTCCCCTGGAATGTTTTTCCTATGGGTGAGTGTGCCACTTGTTAGCCAACCTAATGCTCAGTGATTAGCTAGAGAGTAAAACAAACCAATTTAAGAGGCTCATTACTCACCAAATTATAAAATTAGGTGTTGAAATCCCCACCTTCATTCTCCACACATATTTTGCCATCTCTTTAGGAAATTATTCATTAATCTTTGTGGTTCATTTGAATTATTTTGGAAAATTTCCTGATTATCATCTTTGTGTTCTTATATGGTGTGAGAGTTCATCTTGTATTTTTTTAATTTATTCCCATAGATAATAATCACAGACTGTTATACCGGGTGATCTAGGGGGCCACAAATCCTTACTCTGTCATGTGAAAACACGAATCAAATCACATGGTGTGGAAACACCATGTGATTTGCTCTCATGAAATTATTCACAGTGACAGAGTCCTGTTGAAAAAATGCATGATCAATCTCCCTCTCTGTTAATTCTCTGAAAAAAGGAGTTAGTATGGTATTCACATAAATAACAATCAACTGTATGCTCAAAAAAAATTGGTCCTTTGATTCTTTTCACCACTGAGTTAACACACATCAATTGTATTTAAAGACACACTGTGTCATTTTAAACACATGAGGCATAATATGCTTTATATATACTATTGAATTAAAAAGGAACAATGCAACACACACCCGGGAACAGCTGCAGTATTACTGTGACAGTCAGCAAGGTCAACAAACAAGCGAGCATGCTTGCCTCCACTCGAAAGCATGGCAAATGAGTGGGGGCTCACTCATAGGAAAAACCCTGTGCCAGGGGGAGAGCATCACTGATCTCACGGAAGATAGGCTGCTGCAGGAAGTGTGACCTTTGGAGTGACAAAATAGATTAATTTAAGGAGAATTGGCATTAAAAATATTATGAATTATTTCATTGTTTTGCTGAGAAAATGAAGCACTTCCATCACCAAAATAAATGGTGCCTTTCCTCTTGAATATTCGCTAATGTGAATGGACTTGGTACATAATTTACAATATAGCAAAGGTATGGTAAACTGTTTTAAACATGGTGATCAAACGCAACAAGTTCAGTGAATAGAGACATATATATCAGTCTCTAAATTGTGAACACATTGTGTTTTGTATAGTTATCATATTGGCTTATCATATTAATTGCCATTTGGGTTTGAGCAAAACAGTTTATGAACTAATTAGTGATTCATTAGAGTAACCTCATGATATAAAGTGAAATGGTCAGTAAGTCTCTCTCCACTAACAACTGTAAATCCTTTTCTAAATTTAGAGTACAAGGGCTCATGCATTCACTTAATTTGATACAGAAAGGAAAATTTCATAAAGAAAAATTATTATACAGTATAGATGGCCTTTACACAATAAAGTACATGGTTTTGGCTTACTTAAGTAGTATATACTGTAAGCACAGCACCACTTTACAGTGTACTGTTATGCAAAATTGCTGCTACCATTTATCATGTGTGCTCCCTGCCCCTTCAACCACAAACACTGTACCTTTGGAGATTTTTTTTAATTGATTTATTTATGGATGCTCTTTAACATCTCAGGTCATCAGCGTGCAATTGAACTCAGGGCGTGAAATGGCCAAAAAATTTTACTCAGAGGCCTCTTCTTTCATGCTTGTGGTTCTTTATTGTGCCGTAAATGTATGACACGGGACCCACGGCTTTTCTTCCCTCCCAAAGGAAGCCATACTTAGGATTTTTACGCCTGAAAAAACCCATCGGTCCTGGCCAGGTTGGAACTCGCGATCTTGGGTTTAGGAGGCCTAGTATGGTAACACCACCAGGACCAACACCTTTGGAGATGGCTGACTCTTAAATAAAACAACATATTCACAACCCACAACCTTTTGACCATACTATCCACAACACACTATTCAGTAACAATCTTTAAGAACTTCTTGCAGCTAAAATAGGCCACAACTTGAATTAGCACAGAAAAAATCTGCAATATTGACAACTGTCTTGTGTTGGGAATGAATAGAATTCCAAAGTTGATGGACAGAAAACAGAAAACAGATGGACATCTGTTTTCTACCCAACGAATTTTTTTTACAAATTTTTCAGTTCTGGAAATAACCATTTTCAAAAGTACAGAGTATTCATGCTATGTGAGTTTGGAAATTTGTGCATAGGTTTGTTAATCATCTGGAACAAAAATGCATTTGCAGCATTTGTTAGAATGAACCAAAATAGTAACCCATGATGAAAATTTCTTATTCAGCAAATGATTATGATAAGGGGATAGACTGACCTAATTTATGCAGATCAAAATCAGAACAGTTAAAGGAGCCTCCGAAACGTGAAATACAGAAACTGTGAATATCTATCCTTGATTAATGAAATCAATAACTGGCAGTAGGCACACATTCAGTTAATTAGTATGCAGACTACCAAAAGGTGCTGGGCCATAAAATAAAATAAACAATTATGATCTTCAGGGTGGTTATATGGATATATGTTGATGAAGCAGTAGTTGGAATGAAGACAGAAAAAACTGATATACTTTGAGAAAATCTGTCCAGATGTCAGTTTCCATCATGATTAATATCTGGGATCTAACTTAAGTCATCAAGGTGGTGGACAGATAGTCTTGACTGCTCAGCAATGATGCAGCCTTATGGATGATGCAACAATCATTAATGCAATATTGAGAAAGTGTAATATGCTGTGGCAAAAAGAAATCAGAAACTAAGAGCATGTTAAGAACTGTCACAGAAGCCTAAGATATCAGTCTAGTATTGCATATAAGGAAAACAAACTGATATTTGAAATGCATCTAATTAAAAACTCTTTCCACATTTATGTGTATCTTTGTAGCAGGAATGAACAAGCTACAGCTTCTCAAGTTGCTGCATTAAAACTGTGAATTATATTCTGTTAATGAAATCTAAAGCAAGAAATGGTTGCCTACACAAGGAAATGACAATAGTATTTCTTCCGCCCCCATTCTCTCTCTCTCTCTCTCTCTGGTGCATATGCATAGATTGTATTAATGATTAATTTTGCAGATAGCTTAGAACACAGGTGTAGAATCTACATGTTCTAAAATATTTTCCAAATCTATTTTTGATTGAATGGGATGAGCACTTCTAATGACATTATTTTGTTATTATTCCACACATATTTGATGTTCAAATCATGTGCTAATATATTTAAAGTATTGTCTGTGATTCATTTTCAGTCTTAGCCAGCAGGATCTGACCATCTGCAAATAGCAAATTATATTTCCCATTCTAATATCTCCTTTAATTTGGTTTTTCCATGTTTTGTTATTTGTCCATATACAAATTAAAGAATGCAGTTAACTAAGTGCAACCTTGTCTTTCTCCAATAATCAGTACTGACTTTCACTGATTTACTATTATTATTGTCCTTTATACATTATTCTTAGAACTTCTATTAAATTCCTTATGTAATTCATAATTCATGGTGCAATCTACACCCTAAGAATGAAACTAAATCAACAAGCATAGATCAACTCAAATATGGGATCTATGGATTGAATGATGTATGATATGAAATGTATTAGCAACCCTGTTTTTACTTATGTCCCATCATTTTATTCTTGATAGTTTAACAATACAACGAATGTGTTTCTAAGTTAAATTCTCTGTTCTTAATTAGCAGTCAGTGGATTTAATACTCTAATGCTCCAATTACCATTGAATTATACAGAATATGTTTCACTGGCTTTTTAAAATTTAAAATTTAAATTCACTGTGTTTGCATCTGCTATTTTATTAAAGCTCTAGCTTATCATTTTAGCATAGATTTTTTATATGCATTACAGAATAAACATATTGCACTATAGTTATTAAGAATTGATCTACCTTCCTTTTAAATATTGCTACATTTCCCCTATTTTCTGTTTTTCAGTGATAATTTTTGTTTCTAACAAATATTATTAAAGCATAGAAAACCTCCTGAAAATTCCTCAGTGCAAATTTAATTAATTCTATTCATATGTAATCTATTCTGCAAACTTTAAGGCTTCTACTGCTCTTTATTACTTCTTTCAATCCTTCCATACTAAACTGCTACTGTAATGCATTCATCACTTTTCTTGATGATTTTTAATGGTCCATTAGTCCTGAAGTAGTTCTCTCTAATTATTCATTTGCAGTTACTTATAGATTACTTTAGCTTTCTTTTTTGAGTTAAAGGTTTTTTAAATTGGCTATGTAAATTGTGTTTCATCTGTGCTATATATTTTGGCAATGATATCTGTTCTCTTTATCTTTTTTAATTAAAATTTAATTTTATTCTCATCAGAATTATTATGGATACATTTCAAGTAACTTCTTTTTTTATATAGCTTTCCATGCAGTTTATATAATAAATATTATGATTTTTCATTAATTTTTCCTCCCAATTTCTCTTCAAAATAATATTTTAATCTATGCCTATATCATTCCCTTCTTGAATAGTCAATTAATAATCCTATATTGTTCTTCATTTATGCTATGCTCTTCTTTTTAATGCAATTATCATACCATCTAGTTCTTGTACTATCTTTAACGAGTAAGTAGTGGTAACTGTAAATGTCCCTTCTTCAGTATACTCTATTGCTTTTCAGTTAAATTTTCACTTTTTATTTACTATTAATAATCAATTATAGAATAAAATAGGCAAGAACAAAGAAGCAGAATTTTGCGGCACAGGCTTTCATGGCTCTTGTTAAAATTAAAATTCTTTTGGTTGGAATTCATGAAAATAATATTCCTCGGCGGGGGATCTATGAAGCTGGGAATATCTGCTTGATTAAGAGGTTTGTATGGACTTATAAACTTAAGAATTTAAATATATATGCCAAGGCTTTTAATCAGAATAATTTTAATATAAAACAGAATGTGATAATATAATTCTAATTATATTTGTATAGTGCATTTTTGTTTCAGTCATTCAGTTAGCACCATACTTTTTTTTGAATTACATTCTATCCTTAAATAATGACAAATGTTCAATGTTTATAATAATGTAGGGCATTGAAGTTAATAAACTATCATTTGAGTTAACATAAGAAGACAAAATCTTCGTTAGTTGAAGCGGAACTTACCATCCATGGAAATATACATCCCTTAACCTGAAATCTTCCCCCAGGCCCCTCAAACTGTGCTGTTATAGGACTCATACTCAGACTTTTGGACCTTTAAGATCAAACTGGCTGGTCATATTTTCTGTATTTTTTATTCTTGAATGACGTATGCAATGATAAAATTTAAGAAATACTTTGATATTAGGATGTTAAATCTTTTCTTTTTAGTAAAATATTACTGCATGCTTTGTTTATTTATTTTCTTGAAGGAAAGCTAACCAATGATTAAGGAGGGAACATTTGCCAAAATGAGTGCTTAAATTTAATTCACCACTTTGATTTTTTTTTTATTTGGTTTATTTGCAAACACTCTTTAACATCTCAGGTCATCAGCATCCAATTCAAATCAGGGCATGAAATGGTCAACAAATTTTGCTCAGAGGCCTCTTCTTTCAGGATTGAGGTTATTTATCATGCTGTAAATTACGACATGGGACCCAGAGTTATACTTTCCTTCCGAAGGAAGCCATACTCACGATTTTTACAGCATAAAAAATCCATCAGTCAAATCCACGATCTTAGATTTAGGAGGTAGGTATGATTACCACTACACCACCAGGACTGATGCAACTTTATGGGCTCATGTTTTCTTCATACCTTCTTATCAAAAGTGAATGAAGCAGTCAAGGTGATACCACACTAACACTTGATCCCAGTTCATTTTTTTCTTTTTTAAATGGTTAAATGGTGTTTAACGCCTGTTTTTACTGCTGAGGCACCATAGGCGGTTTCCCAATTCATGATAGGCATAGTATTAAGATAGTACATAATGTTTATATTGATAAGGTCACATAAATGTTGTAAATTATTGTGCTGGTAAATTACCTTTATTAGAAAACCATGTAAAAGATGCTAATGGCCTATGGTCAGATCTTCAGCATTAATATAATGCATTTGTCAGTATTATATATGCAATTGTAACATAAAGGTATTTAGTTATAAATGTTGTTTGCCCATGCAGTGTTTTATATCTCAGATACAAGGTGTACTGGAGTTAACAGCATTACTTCTGGCCTTTATCACACCTTGAAACTGTCATTAAGGCACAGACTCATGTGTGGGAGGTCTGGGGTTCGATTCCGACTAGGACTATCCTCCATGACAGATTTTTTCCAGGTTTCCTCAGTCTACATAAATGACAAATGCTGGGAAGAAACTCAGGCCTGGAATGCCTCCTTCCTTTTAAAAAAAGTATTTTCCAATTTATTATTTAATCTCATGTATCATCTGTAATGCCTCATTAGCTAAAACAGGCATTAAAGGGTATTAAAAAAGAAGAAGGCAAAAAAAAAGAAAGAAATATCGTTGAATACTGTCTCCTGAACCTGTTACCTGCAGTATTCAATTTGCAAAGATAATTAGACTCTTGCGCTAAAGCACTGCACTTTTGTGTGTAATTATTATTTTAAATGTACATTAACTTGTCATGTGCTTGCAGAATTTATTCCTAAATTTTATGATCCTTATCGAATTGTAATTCACAATATTGTGCACAAGTTTGAATTAAATGGTTCGATGCAAAACAAAAAACACTAGCGAAAATATAGTGTTAATGGAGTAGAACCGGACATTTGCACAAATTCCCCAAAAATTAGCTTAAGTTGAAGGTTCAGTATGTAAAAGAAAACCTTAGCATAAATATCAGAAACATTATAGTGGTCAAACTTAAAAGTGTCAATGAAAATGTGTTTTCCTGATACAGTGCTGTTGAGCCAAGGAAGGATGTAAGCTCTATCATCTTCTATAATGTAGCATTGCATACATATTTTAGGAAGCAGAGTTAAGTATCAGCATCACTGGCTGTGGCACACTTAGTAGCCAACACATAAAACACTGCATAAGTAGACAGAGATAATAAATAAAATCTGACATATGTCATATAAACCCCTGCAGATGAAAAAAAAAAGTAGTCCACTTCCAGAGTTAAAGTCTTAACTTCAAGTAACACTGATGGCACACATTAGAGCTGAATTCAGAGTAGGGCAAATTTGTTTTTGTTAACTACATTTCCAATGAATGTTATGGGCATCACATATTTCCTGCCTAGTCCTTATTTGGTATAATGTAATCACAGTAGGGAAAATGCCACAAAAATAAAACTTTGAACTCACTATCAACAACAAGCTGGATTAGATATTGTATTACAAATACATAAAAATAAATTGTTCAAAGTAAAATCTATAAATAAATCATTAACATACAGAGCTTCATTTGGATGCATGGCTGGATTAACAGGGATTCAACTATCCAACGCTGCACTGTTTCTAATGGGTTTTGTTCCCTCCTTTCCGTGTGCCGGTTAATAAATTGACACACAGTTTTTGTGCTGTACAGAAGTTGAAATGTTGTGAGAACATGTGTTTCAGTGTTATATACTGTTAGTGCTGTTGTAAAGCCAAAAATTATGTGTACTTTGGCACACACAAATCTTTATGTATGATTCATATGAGACAACAATCTCTTGTAGAGATGTGAGATTTATAGATGGATTCCCTGATGTTCATGCACCTCACATAGAAACAACTTGTAATCTTGTAAATAAACAGCATGTAATCTTGTGAATAGATTTATGGAAGTGGGAACTGTTCTTTATAAGAAAATGAAAGTGAAATACAGTGTTCTCTCAGAGGAAAAACTCAATGACATTGGAGAAAAGTTTGAACTAAGTCCAAAGAAATCTCTGAGAAAGCTGAATTTTCCCAACCTTGGCTTGGCATGCCAATAAATGTTTAAATAAAAGCATATAAGATAACTATAGTTCAGGAATTTCAACAATACAATAATGTGAGTAGAGTTAATTTCTGCAATTGGGTGTTGGATAATGTGCTCTGTTGACCCAAGTATAATTTGTTTTATGGATGAAGCATAGTTTTATTTACCTGGCCATTTAGCAACACAAAACAATAGGTTCTAGAGTGCAGAATAACCTAATCTTGTATACCAAGTGCCATTGTATGATCAAAAAATTGGTTTTTGGTGTGCTGTGAATGCTTACAGAATAGGGCCTATATTTTTTTAAGATACAGTGAATGGGCAGAAGTACAAGGATAACATAATCACACCATTCCTAGAAGAATTGTGACATTGTACACAGTCATTTCAACAAGATTCTGCTACAGGACATACAGCTTATATCTCATTAAATGTTATTGAGGAAAATTTTTAAGATGAAGTCATCTGTAGGGGATTATGGCCAGTGCCATCTCCAGATCTTACTGTAAGCAAATTCTATATATGCAGGGAGCTTAAGAAACTAAGTGTATCAGAATAAACTGCATACATTGGAAGAACTGAAATACAATGTAAGAAGAGAAATTCATGCAATTTCAGAAGAAAAATTAAGAGTGTTAATGCAAATTTTCTTGCGAACGAGGTGTTGAACTTTGGAAACAATAAATTCAAAAGCGTGCTCCTCGCTTTCTTTGATACCAAGGAGATTGTACACAAGGAATTCGCCCCACCAAATCAAACAGTGAATTCCACGTACTACTGTGACGTTTTGTGACGGCTCCGTGAAAATGTGCGGAGACGACGGCCCTAACTTTGGCGTCAAGGAAACTGACTTTTACATCACGATAATGCGCCTGTAAAAGTCAGTTTCCTTGACGCCAAAGTTCGGGCCGTCACAAAACGTCACAGTAGTACGTGGAATTCACTGTTTGATTTGGTGGGACGAATTCCTTGTGTACAATCTTCTTGGTATCAAAGAAAGCGAGGAGCATGCTTTTGAATTTGCTCTTCACTTGTCTCGCTTTTTTGGTCTTGCTGAGTTTGGGCTTTCCCACTATGAGGATTGTTGTGTCTCAGGGTCATAAGCGTATATTCAGTTCTCATCGCCGGTGATGACCCTGGACAAGAAGGTTGGGTCATCGGATACGGCCTGACGAAGCCCGTGCAAACTTCAACAACCTGCGTCTTCTGGTCAGCAGTCAGGATCCTTGGCACAAATTATGCGGCGACAAGATGCATACCCAATTCATTAGTTAAAATTCGTTGGCATGTCCCATAACCAATTCCCACTTCATGAGCAAGGCCTTCAATGGATCTACGTCGATCCTCACGAACGAGGTGTTGAACTTTGGCAACAATGTCAGGCGTTTTGCAGTCGACGGGCCTACCTTGTGAGCATGTCTTCAATACTGTACGGCCGGCCCCGAACCGACCATGCCACTGGAACACACGTGTACGGTTCATGCTTTATGCCCCAAATACTTGTTGAATCATTGCGAGGATCTCCGTACCATTTTTCCCGAGATTTGCACAGAATTTGATGCACACATTCTGTTCTAATCTTGGATCCATCGTAAAATCGCCACACACTACCCACAGAGTATCATGAAAAGTACTATAGAATCTTAACACATCTACCCTCAAAATTTTCCTCAATAAACTTTAAACACTCGCTCATCAGATGTGCTAGTGTTGCCACCTAGCGGTACAAAACTCTACTGTAACTACTGTCGAGATGGCAGCACCAGTCCCGAATATTGTGGATACCACCTTGTAGGATCATTTCCAACATAAATGTGTTATACCTCCTTAGATGAAACATTTTTCTTTTTACTTTAGTCAATGAACAGAAGTATAAGACTGTCATATGTAGATCACAGAAGTTTATGCTATTATATTTTATTGAGTGATATCACAGAATATCAGCTGCATTTTTATTGGACACAAGAAATAGCTTCAAATGAGCTCCATTTATTTTGCATATATACATATATTGGGGATTTATATCTATAAATTAATATATTTAAGCTTAAGTGGGAGATGGAATAATCATATATTATGTGAAATTTTTTAAAGTAATTTGTTGTTTTTTCCATTCCTTTTTCTTTTAAGTCACTTTTGTAAATTTAGTTCAATGCCATTCTCGGGTTTCTTAAGAATCACAACTAAGCATGATAGTTATGTTATTTATGACAGCCATGCACTGATTCAAGTGACATTTATTTGCATATCTTGGAGCAACATTATCAAGCAATTACAATCTAATTTGAAAGTAAGGAATACTATTCTTGAGATGCAGTGTAATACTGTTGACACCAAATAAATCATATGGTACAGTTCAATTTATTAAGCTAAGATGCCTTAAGTTAAAGCAACCCTATGAGAATTATTAAAAAAAAAAGGGTAGGAAATGAATTCTTAACAAATAATGATCCCATTATATGTGGATTTTCATGGTTATGAGCATTACTAGCAGTAAAAATAGACATAAGTATAACAATATCTTATCATCTAGGACTTCACATTAACATTTGTAACTCCTTAAACTTTTTGAAAAAAATATGAAGTATCCGATGACCCAACCTTCTTGTCCAGGGTCATCACCGGCGATGAGAACTGAATATACGCTTATGACCCTGAGACAAAACAACAATCCTCATAGTGGGAAAGCCCAAACTCAGCAAGACCAAAAAAGCGAGACAAATGAAGAGCAAATTCAAAAGCATGCTCCTCGCTTTCTTTGATACCAAGGAGATTGTACACAAGGAATTCGTCCCACCAAATCAAACAATGAATTCCACGTACTACTGTGACGTTTTGCGACGGCTCCGTGAAAATGTGCGGAGACGACGGCCCGAACTTTGGCGTCAAGGAAAGTGACTTTTACATCACGATAATGCGCCCTGTCACAACTCCTTGAACCGCCACGGGTGGCCGAGGTCGTTCGTCCTCCCTGAATGAGGATTTTTCCAGGTTTTCCTCAGTCCTCATAACTGGCAAATGCCTGTGAGATACCCTAAACTTAGGCCTGGAACGTTTCCTTCCTTAAAAAAATCCTTTTCGAATGTATCATTTCACCTCATATATCACCAGTGTTCACCGCCTGTGGTGTCCCAGTAGTAAACATTAAAAAAAAACAACTCCTTGTTAAATAGGAGCTTTTTGACCAAAAACAACATCACGGTTGTCTCCCACCCACCGTACTCGCCTGATTTTGCACCTTGCGACTTTGCTCTATTCCCCAAACTGAAAATGAATTTGAAAGGACATCGGTTCGGCACAGTGAGAGGACTCAAGAAGATATGCTGTCTGTGCTAAACACCCTCAAAAAGCATGACTTCCAATACGCACCTGGAAAATGGCAGAATCGCTGGGACGGGTGTATACGTGTGAAAGGGAACTACTTCTAGAGTGACGGTGGTCATTAGTATCCAAGTAAGTTTTTAGCCAGATGGCAGCACCAGTCGTGAATATTCTGGATACCACCTCATATTACATAAGCCCCCTTCTGATGGATTTTTATTTAGGAATTAAAAATATTCAGCTTCTGTTAATGCATCATATATTTATCATCTTTTTCAACTTACATGAATTAGGCTAAGGACTAATGGAATCATGTGAACCATTTGAATTTAATTGCATTTAGCATCTGCAGATGTCAGAAAGGTAGATAGTAAGCTACCTCAAGTGCAAGCTAGTGTGATGCTAAGGTATTACTTGAATGTGAAATGGCAGGTAATTTTGTCCAGGGCCTTTTTCAGATATGAATCTCTTTAATCTGTAGTAAATCTATGACATGGGATCCATGGCTTAAAGTCTCTGGTGAAAGGCTTGCTCTCGAGATGTATCATGTATTTAAAAGCTGAATTTGCACATTTAAGTTTTTCATAGATCACATTTAGGAATAGATACAGAATGGCCGACATATTGTTTACACTAAAGATGAGAACTTTATTTTCCTTTTATATTTTCTGCTACCATAGCAGCATTATTCTTTCTTAACCTTGCATGTTCTGATGATGAAGTCAATGATTAGCCAGTATCTGAGGCCTGCCAAAATCAACAATTGCTTTAAGTTCTTCATTGTTATAGCAGGATCATTACTGAGAGAGTAGGTGCAATTGGTAGAGTTATTAATTTGCTTTAAATGGGACTACATAACTTTCCACCTTCTTGGAATAACAGTAATCTCCTATGAAAGTTTTGGTGTGATGGGTACTCATATATATTGATTATCCTAGTCAGGTAAAAGTAGTTTTATCATTATTAAATATACCCTTTTAATTTTTATCACTCTTTAGCTACAAACATTGTGGTATACCTCATACATCCTGCTTAAAGAACCCACAGAAATTGATTGTTGGGTAAAAGAAAATAATATGGCAACATTAACAAGATTTGTTGAAAAATTACTAATTAAAAATTCAGTGCAAATATTGTATATTATGGTAACATGAACACAATTAACTTTTGTATTGTACATCAACAATTATGTATTACATGAAATAAATTATGATCTGAATCAAAGAATAAAACTATTCATAATTTTTTAGAACTTGTTTAAAACATTTAAACAATTTACTTTGCACAAAGTGCATATGTTGCTAAACTTCTGCACAATAAAAAACAAAGAAAGCACCCAACTCACTTTCAAAATGAATTAGCAGTCAATATTTCGTAATACAATTAAATAAATAACATGCAAGTTCAGAACTCTTAAATAATTCTGTAGTGGCAATCCTTTGATACAGTAAAGCACAATAACTGCTCTGAAAACATGTTATAACATTTCTCTTAAATTTAAAGGAAAGCCCTATACACAATTTAATGCTTTAATACACCCAAATCAAGTAAAAACAATAAAAGCAAATCTGGGTCTGGAGCAAGAAGCTCCACTTTCAATTTCCAAAGATAACCAAAACAGTTCCATTCCCATAGAGACTTCTTACCTGTGACCTGCCATTGCACAAGCTCAAAAGAAAGAGACAAAGTGCTCATGCCGATTCAAAGCAATAACCCCTCAAGAGTTTTTGACAATGCATGAGGTAATCGATAAAAGTTTCCAATAATCATTATTCTCATGTGACAATAGCTCGGAAATATATGGGTAAATATTGATTGACAGAAAGTTCTTGTGTGCCAACAGCACATAGTAAATATCTTACTTTTTAGGTCTTCAACTTTTGAAAGCATAAAGGAATTGTTTATATGTTTAATTCTGGGGGAGTTAGTGGCAAACAGGCCTCCTCTTCTACATCATAGATAGAATTAGGTCTTAATTTTTTTTTTTTTTTTTTTTTTGAAAATAAATAGTTACAGTGTTTTGATTATACTGTCCTTGTTTCTTATACATGCTGCATAGTGCATTTGATTCAAACCTGGAAGTGTTTTCTGCTTTGACTGTTACAATATTAATGTAACAGAAAATCAGTAATGAAGCCATGCATTATTGAAGCATCATGATGTGTATTTTATTAATGGGCTTGTGAAGAGCATAAGTGTTGTTGGGGCACAATTTTTGAGCTTGTTCTTCATGGTATTATACACTTTTCCATTTTTGAGGTAATATTATTTGCAATATTATTAATTGCTGGCATTTTACGTATTTCCTCTTATTCTTTAACAGCTTCATATGAAATATAATAAAGCTTATTTGATGTCCCATTTATATTTGTTATAATCAACAAACACAACTCCTTTCCTTCTTTCAGCTGGTAAACAATTACTGCTTTTGCATAGTTACATGTTATATGTACTTAGGAACATTTCCTCAAATTTGCATCTCTCTCTCTCTCTCTCTCTCTCTCTCTCTCTCTCTCTCTCTCTCTCTCTCTCTCTTTTATTGCTTATCCATCTTGTTTCTAGCTGCTTCAGTATTTTACTTGTGCCTGAACAGCTTACTAATAATAAAGAAAGGCAATACTATTAGTAATATAATATATATATTGAGTTGATATGGTGACACATAGTTCACGTACTTTGTTTTTAATTGAACATGCTCCAGGAAGCAGAAGACCAACTGATAGATACATACTCTGTAGGCTTTTGAAGGAATTTATTGAATATATTAAATATGTATGTCTCTAAGTTCATGTTGCAATTTTTATTTTTTACAATATAAATTTTTTCCCATGTTGTTAGTTGCAAGGGGTTTCAAATATATTTCAGTAAGTTTATTTTTGTATCAATTTTGTGGTTTTTGACCAAAAGTGGGCTGCCACTGCCGATTTCTCTGTGTGTTTGAAATGGATATTTTTTAAATGTTCTTTGGTAGGGGTTTCCAAATTTTTTTTCATTTTTCCAGTCTTTGCAATTCTTTGTAGATATCTTACATCCAGTCAAAAGGCCTAGGATCTTTTAGTTTACTGTGTACTAAAATGTACTTAAATCTTCCTGTAAAGATCCTGTATACCTTCTGACAGGTAGTCGGGTATCTACCAAATCAATTTCAAACACTGTGATCAAGCATACATTGGAAAAACAAGAACTTTTGAAACCCATAACAAAGAACATTTAAAAAGAAATATATGTCATAAACAGGTAGAGAAATTGGCAGTGACAGCCACTTTTGGTCAGAAAACCAAGAAATCTATAGTAAAACAAAATTATTGAATCACACATGCAACACTTTGAAACTAACAACATAGGAAAAAATTTACATCATCAAAAATAAAAACTGTGTTTGAACTTCAAGGCACCGATGTTCGATATATTCAATAAATTTATCTAACTGCCTATCGAGTATGCTTCTGCCAGTTGGTCTTCTGCTGAATGTTCTCTAAACTAGTCTAATTAAAAACCAAGTAAGTGAAGTAAAATGTCACTAATTCAACGTTGATTATTTTTTACTACTTCACTGTTAATATCTTCAAGAGTATAAAGTTCATGCCTATAAATAATATTGAAATAGAGCTATCTCTGAGTTAAAACTATAATTAAAATGTTTAAAATATGGTCTTTAAGCTAGAAACATGATTACATTTTCTTTATTGATATTTGCATTAAACCCAGTACACAGTTTAGAAGGATTCCATTTTTTCAAGATATCTTCATAAAGTCTCTTATAACTGCAATGGCAGTATAATCTGTAAATAAGAGATATTGCACATACTACAAATATTTTTATCACCTTATGATTTTCTAATGTTTTCCACTATTATGAAATATCATTTTCAGTAAATCAATAGCAAATTAAAATTTAATTTATTTACAAATAATGTATGACACAAATAAGTGTTAACATAAAACTTGCAGCTTAAATTCAAAAAGAGGTTTTGTCATAACATATTTTAGGTTTGATTCTCATTTCCTTGGGTAATCACATATTTACATAACAGTGCTATTCAACATGGCATTCTTATATTTCTAATTATTTCTTGTTTAAGGAAATGGAAATTACACAGAAAAGTGAGCCAGCTGCCAGTGGAAAATCCTTACCCAGGTGTGTCCATTTTGAAGCCATTAATGGGGGTTGATCCAAATTTATTTACTAACTTGGAATCATTCTTTACAATGAATTATCCACTGGTAAGTGATAAATTTTATTTAAACAATTATTATGGTGGTAGTTTCCTAATGATTTCCAGAAATATTAGCTTGTCTTAGTATATGCTCATTTTACATACCAAAGAAAACACTAAACTAATATTGACACATGTTATAATGTGTTCAAGCAATTGCAGAGTAGAGATTTAATATACATAACAATCAGTAAACTGGCAATTGTGACGTTGCTCTTAATCACAGTAAGATTAGTATCTTAACAGTATTTCTAGTGTATTAAATAGTGAATTTTGCTTATTATTGGACAATAAACTACCAGATCCCTTTCAAAAATCTATAGAAATACTGTACTAGTGTTTCAGTAATGTACTTTAAACTTTTGTTTTCATTATCATTTTAAGGATAAATTCCTTTCTGTATATACGTATATGCATGACAGAGAGAGAGAGATCTTTTGTATCTCTATATGGTATATAAAGGAAGGAAAAATAAGTATAATTTCTTTTGTTTTTGTGTATGTGAGCCTTACAGTAAAGACTATCAGTCAGCTTATAAGTTTACAAATTCAGATTTTTGTCCCCAACATAATACTTCCCATCTAATGCAGTGGTTTTTCCCACTCCTGCAAAATGTGCAGGAAACCATTCTTTGAGAATTGCTTTAACACAGCCTCTAAAGCCTTGACCATGAAATCAGTGACTACCTTAGCAGCATGAGGCCTGGTATTGTGATGTTTTGTCCAACAATATTCCTCCTTATTTGTGGTTTGTGATACTTTATTAACTGATGCAGAGCATTTTTGTACTATTGAGTGATAACTGTTGAATATCTTGGAACAGGTATGAATGTGCCCCATTCCCTTTTAGTGAAAGAAGGTAAGGGCCATTGCCTTATTTACCAGCTTCTGTGGTTGCACTTTTATTTTGGAACTGGCTGAATAAAATAGAAAATTAGAAAGAGGCTATAATAATGAATACTCATATAAGTATGTATTAATGAAATAAAATAAAATAATCATTAAATTCCAATTATACTATAATATAAATTTTAAAAGGATATATGTAAATAAGTGATCACTTAACTTTTGATAAACCTTTTTTTGTTTGAACTTTTAAAATTTATTGTTTTTGATTTGCATGACCAATGTTTTGTTTCACCCACATTGTGTTCTATTTCATTTCAGCATTGTACAGTACAGCCATATTTATCTGCAGTAGTAATATATTCTTAATTAGCTAGTGAGTTAATTTAATTCTCTTATGCTGCACTTACCATTGAATTATACAGAACATGTTTCACAGGCTTTTGCCCACATCATCAGCTGTGAGTCGACTGCCGGATTTGTTGTTAGTTGGTTGGGCTTGATTTAGCTGTCAAGGACATTTTAGGAACTTTTGGATTAATTTGTCTTTTGTTGGGATCTCGAAGTTCATAACTTTATTTTCATATTTTTCTATACAATTTTTTTCCCATATTCCATTTCTATATCATGTTTTTCTCTCCAAAAGTGATATGCAACTGTTGATTTATCTATCTGATTGTGCCTGATGTTTCCCCAGTGTTCCTTTAACTTAATTCCAATACTAAGTTTTGTTTTGCCAATCAGATACAATCAGATAGATAAATCAGCAGTTACACATTACTTTTGGAGAGATAAACGTGATATAGAAATGGAAGTCAAATTATTGAAATTTGTATATAGACATTTGGAGCTTGGAATATTGGGGGAAAAAAAGTATAAAAAATTATGAAAACAACATTATGAACTTCGAGATCCCAACAGAAGACAAATTAATCCAAAAGTTCATAAAATATCCACGAGAGCTAAACCAAGTTCATCCAACCAACAACAAATCCAGCAGTTGACTTGACAGTTGTTGATGTGGGCAAAAGCCTGTGAAACATGTTCTGTATAATTCAATGGTAAGTGCAGCATAAGAATATTAAATCTACTCACTAGCTAATTAAGAATATATTGGTAGCTTCACTATATTAGTTTTGACACAAAATTAATTTAATGCAGTGGTAATATTTTGCTACCACACATTGCCTTCATCCTCAATGCACAGTTTCCCGTAGAGGCAACATTCAATTCTTCCTTTGTTCAGGAGTTAATAATCAAAGTATTCATTATGCAGAAATTCTTGACAATCATAGTATCCATTATGCAGAAATTCTTGACGTGTGCAAATGGTCACTATGAATGGCATCAGTATTCCCATCAAATATTCCAGATATATGTGCAAGCTGTAAGATATGGATCATTGTGATCAAGGACAGTAGCAATGTTAATTGTTATCTCTGTTGAAGCTGTTACTGATGTGCTGCTTTCTTCATGTAATATACAGCTTTTGTGGTCTTTTTTAAATGCATTTCCATCATAAACATGATCATTGGGATGCCACGGACTTGCCATAAGCTCTGTTGGTTCTTCACAAGCAGGCAAATAGTTTTGTTTATGTGAACATAAAACCGTTAACATCTGAACATGAAAATCTGACACATTGCATTTGTAGAGGCAATGTAATTGGGCACTCACTTCAACCATTAGGTAAGGTATACTGAGAGTGCAGTTACTTTAAAACTTTCAGATGTTTGAAGGTCAAGTACATCGTTTTTGTGCTTAGTGAAAGTGTGTGCATGCAGTTACTTTTTTAGAAGGCATTAATGGTAATTCTAATCCTTATTGAACAGTTCTCATTTAATCCTTATTTATACAATAACACTTTTTAGTTGGTAAGACACCTGCTTTGTTGGACCTGTAATAATGAAATCAGCCACGATTCTATATTTTAACATGTCCAAATTACTCACTATGTTAGAAATCCCTCTATCCTACATGATGTACATCCTTATGGTATGTAACTTGGAAAATACATACAGCTCTGTTACCTGTTTAGGACTGAATGCTATCGAATTTGGTTCTTCATACAATATGCCATTAGCACGGTCATTAGTTAACACTTCCAAGAAGGAAATTAAAGTATTCTTTGCCTCATTTTGTTTCTCAGTCTGTATGATGCTCTGTGGAAGAGTAAAGTGCAAAGTTTAATTTATGTGATCAATATGAGTAAATATAAATTAGTGAAATTAGCATTGAAAAGAAGAAAGAAGTTTTTCACCCTCTATGGATTTGTAAATCAGCAGTTTTCAACATAAATGCCAACAAAATGTCAATTGTAAGTGGCGTATAACAATGGCAGTGCAGAAAGCAAGAGAGTTGTCAAAACTAGTTAATAAAGAACTAAACTATTGAGAAATACCCTACATTTACATTCTCATATTCATTTTTCTATCTTCAAAGGTATTATACTTTTCAAGTTTACATTTACAAAATATTTTGTTTCCTGCTGTTAACATCATACCAGGTAAATCAAGGAAACAAATTGAAATATAATGGCAAATGTAAAATGGCATTACTACTAACCATGGGCTGATCTTGAGCATGGAATGTTCTACTTTCCCTTGCAGAGATGCATGTTCTTATTTTGCAGAATTCCTTATTCTCCTTTGGGAAGCTCGTGTGAAATTCTTGAGTGATCCTGCATTCATCTTGCCTCAAGTTCTTTGTTTCATGGTTACTGCTTTATGTTTGCTTTTGCTCTTGCAGTTATTAACATTATTGTTAAAATGTAAATTGGAACTTGCACAGTGAAGCTAATCATATAATTGATATCATTGTATGATTCAGTTGAACTACACGCTCTTAATGTTTCACTTGGTGTTCAATTGAGTCATACTATGATATCAAACATTATTGTTGTTGATTCGTTACATTTTAATATAGTTATTCATTATTTTTTGTTCTTGTTATCTGTTTCAGTCGAGCAGCCATAGTCATTTGTTATGATCTCCTTTTTGCTTTGTTTATTTGTTATTGTTTTTATTGTTTGTGCTTACTTTTCAATAATGGAAAAAAGAACGGAAAGAAAATTTCTAATCTTGGCAAAAGTTTATTTATTACATAAAACCATTTTGCACTGACATGTGAGTTGCAGCTCTCTATGTTCCAACTAAACAAAAGTACAGAGCAAGTGCTTCAGAATGTTAGCCAAATTCTAAGAAAAGAAAATCTGGGCTGTAAGGTAGTGGTCCAATAGGATTCTTCTCTTTTATCTTCCCAGAAGCTTTGTCCATAACTGTAGAGGACATTTTCATTGGAGTGCTCAGCGTAATCTTAGAGATGAGCAAGGCAGTAATTGACTTGAAGATGGAAATAGTGGCAATATATATTATAGGGGTGACTGTGGATCTGAGCTCTGATTGGTTTCCTTGGATCTAAGCTGGAGCTCTTGAGGTTTCCAGCTAGGTGTTGGTTACTGATTGGTTCCCCATAGTTTTTTGTCTTAGTATTTTGTAAAGCTGGTGGATACCATGCTAAATGCAATTTCAGAACTGCTTTTTTCCTGTTAAAGGTTGTTTCTATGCTTGAAAATTTCAAATACCTCCCTATAAGCATGGATGATAATGAGATTCTGAGGCTAGTATGCCAGTATCTTGAAAGGCAATTTTATGCTCACAGTCAGCAAGGAGGACATACTCTGCTGATTTGTCTCTCCGACCAAGGCTGCAGTGTCTCTTAGGTTCTGTCAGATGTGCATTAATACTGCACTGTGTGATGCCAATGTAAACTGCACACACGGCATGGTATTCTGTAGACACCAGCTGAGCAAGTCGTTTCCTTAGTGGAATGGAAAGTATTTCTAAGCTGTTTTGTCATCTTAAAAACTTTCTCTACATTATGTCATCTAAATAGCTGGGAGATACTGTCTAACATTTTTCAGAAATGGTAGATAAGCTGTGCCCTTCTTCTTAGATAGTGTGTCCATCTGTTTTATGTTCTTTCTAGGATGTAAGACTCTTCTCACTTCCTTGGTTTCATACCTGTTAGCTCATAATACTTCTTGCAGATGTTTTTTCTCTCATTTCAGGAAGACTCTATGTAAGAGAATCTTAGAACTTTTTGCCTCAGATGGTGGTTGGATGCCTTGTGAAGATATCTATGTGTATAGGCTTGTGGTAAACTGTGTGTCCAAGCACGCCATTGCTCTTCTTTTTGACCAAACCATCGAGGAGAGGCAGTTTCTCATCCATCTCCATTGAAAACTGGTTCAGTGGTTTGATGTTATTCAGGTGCCACAGAAACTCATGAACATACCAACAGGTTGACTTATGTGAGGCGGTCTGTAAGGCTATCATTTCAATATGCTTCATGTAAAAATTGGCAATAACAGGGCTAAAGAGAGCTGCCCATAGCCACACCATCAGTCTATTCATAAAACTTGTTATTCCACTGCGAATATGTGGTGGTCAAAACATGCTGGAACAAAGCTAAAGTCTCTTCCAGAAACATTTTTTTGAGTTCATAATAGATTCATTAACCAGGACCATATTAAAAAGGGAAACAACATCAAAGTTTACAAGTAGGTCTCCAGGTTAGAGAGTAAGGTTTTTGAATTTTTCAATAAAATGCCTGAATCTTTTATGTATGAATTGGTCTTACCATGGGGTTTAAGCATGTTGGCAAGATACCTGAAACCACATTAGGGGGGAAAGTCAATAGTACTGACTCTAGGACGTAACAGAATGCCCTGCTTATGAAGTTTTGGTAAGCCATAAAGGAAGGGTTTCCATTGTCTTAATGTTGTACTGGTCCTTTAGAGTTATGGAAGATTGTTTAATAGGTAGGTTGGTTTGCAGTAGAATCCATGAAGTGGGATCTCGAGGGAGCTTTTGTATGTTTGTAAATCAATTAAATTCTTGATCTTATTTATGTAGTCATCAAAATCCAAGATTACTGTTGCATTTACTTTGTCATCCTGGGTAGTAATAATAATAATAATAATAATAATAATAATAATAATAATAATAATAATAATAATAATAATAATAATAATAATAATAATATCAATATTGGAATTGAGTATCTTCATTGCTGCTCTTTCTTCTCAGGAAAGGTTATTTTTCGATGGCTAAGTCTTCTGTAGGATCTTAAGAGGTTTCTCGGTGTATCTCTTCCAATATGACTGGCTGTAATTCCTTTATACTGGCTTAAATGCTGGCAATAATTTCTTCTATTGGAACAGATGAAGGGGTAATAGCAAATAATGGCGTCTTCTCCAAGAAGATTACATACTCCAGAAGATGTTCACCACAGTCATGGATGAAACATCTGGGAAGATGGAGAAGAATCCAAATGGACCATAGCCCTACAACCCAGAAGACTCAGTTTACATAATTGATATGGTGATGTTGGTAACCAATGCTAATGGGTCTGAGAAGCTCTGCCCCTTTGTGACAAAAATGTTAAATATGATATTATGATATTATCTATTGCACTTTCTTCTTGAATCAATTACGGGTTGTTGAGTAATGCAGCTGTGTCACTTTTAGTGACCGCAACAGAAAAATAAGACTATTATATATAGATTGTGTTTCAAATCTCATCTTTCACTTCTTAAGCATTTATAAAGGTGGAATATTTATATGTTGAATATTTATTGAAATGCAAATAAAAGTACAAGAAGGCCTCCCACTCTCTACCAAAGAGGTGACCCCTCCACAAATAGAATTAATGTATTATAATATATTTCTTTGAAGTTATTTACTTATTCTGGGAGAGCTAAAGCCATTAGGCCTTCGCTTTCATTCTACAGATTTAATAGTAATTACATTAAGTTTCACTGCTAATATCCAATTATAACAAACAGTAATAAGGATAATACTCATTTACATATAAACCTATATATAACAAGAAAGAGATAAATAAATGTATACCAATACATAAACATGAATAATGAAAATGAATATCGTAAAATATTAACATAAGAAGAAAAATAAATGGAGCAATAATAATACAAACACTAAAAATCCCAACTCATACACACATAAACCTATGTAAATCATGATAGTGGAAATAAATGTACTAAAGAGCTTTCATGTAAAAACTGTACAGAACACCCAGTGTTTTTAATCACATCAGCTGCAAGAGGCATGACATGCCCAGCCGGCAAGAATGAAATACTGTGCATGCAGGATCGTTTTTACATGAAAACCCTGTAGTAAAACATAAAAGTTAAAATCACTAACAATACTATGAAAGAGATAGCAAGATATATGATAGTAATAACAATAAGAATAACAATAATGGATTGAAAAGTTCCTGACCATAATTATTCTTATTCCAATTGTTACAACAAAAGAAAATAAAATAGTGTGTCCCCTAGCTAACACCTACTATCTTATGCTATCTCTACCATCAGTTCCTCAATATCTCCTATTGGAATTCCAGAAGACAGAAATTCAGCCATCACTTCAGATAGCTCTTTTACATCACCAGAGGATTCTCTTTCAATAATCATTTCCTTATTTATTTACCACATTATTTCTCTATTTTAGACCCCTTTTCTCTTTCCAAATGCTTATTTTTCTTGAATCAATTAATTGCATATACCTCTTATCAATGAAGCATGTCCATTTATTCTTTACTTTGGATAAATATTCCCCCAAGACCTTCATTTGTGCCCTATCTTTAATTTTTTTTTCTACGTGCTATATCTTTATTCATTTTAAACAATTTTTGTTTAGTGAATTTGGTCCCCATTGTTCTGTACCTGTACATTCAAATAGCTTAATATTTTCTACATTTCCACAAATTGAACACTGCTCTTGCTCTCGTTTCCTTTTCAGTCCCTTGAATCTCCACCATCTCTTTTTCACTTATTACAACTATTCACATACCAATTTCTATCAGGTTCCATCTTTATTTTCGTATAAAATTCATGTGTATATTTTTCTTTCATCAAAGCATACATAATCTTGCTCTCCATATCCTCTAGTTGCTGTGTTACCATCTGCAAACATCCTGTTTGTGAATTTTTTTTCTTTCTACCCAAATATCAGCCATTTCATTTATCTGTAGTTACCCCCTAAACTTATTTGTCCTACATTTATTCTTGCTGTTCTCCTGATATATCAAACAATCTTATAGTATTCTTCCCTCTGCAGATTGTTGAACCCTGTACCAACATTTTAGTGCCCTCTCCAAATCATTCCTCGCATACCAGCATTACTCATCTCTATAATAGCACTAACATTAGCAGAATATTGTAGTAATTTTAATATCATTTATGCCATAATTTTATTCATTCCTCTCACTCTTTCTCTACACCCCAAACTCCTACTCCATATGCCCATCCTTGATGCCATTAAAGCAGCATAAATTCTCTCTGGCCATCTTACACCTTACAACTTATATATGCAAATGTTTCCTTACTAACTTTATGGCTAACCTCCCTTTTGCTATTACCAACATCTTTCATTCCTTCCAATTGTCTATACTATTGCTTTTTACAACTAAATAGATGAAATGATTGATGATTTGAATTTTTCTTCCTACCATGAACTACTCCTCTCCTTTTCTTAATTTTAAACCTTTCTTACAAACCATCACTTTTGTTTTGTCCTGATTTACAAGTTCCTATTCCTTTACAATAACACTCTTTCTTTAAGACTTCATTTAAACTAACCACTGTAAAGGAACTAACAATCAAATCATTGGCAAAGATTATCCAGTTACCTATCACAGGCATATGTTTATTAACTAACTTCAAGCGATAAATGTTATCTAATAAGTTGAAAACAATTGGACTCAACTTACAACCCTTACTAAGTTGGCAATCTGAAAGATTTCCTACATTACTTCATCTTGCCTGTACCTAACATAGAATGTAAATTTCCTGCAGTAATTCAACTGTGCCTTTACATATACCTTTCTTTAATAATTTATAACATTTATGCTAATAACTGTCATATACTTTTTTAAAATCCACGAAGACCATATATATTCTTTCAAATTTCATAGCTAAATGTCTTTATTATTAGAACATTATCTAGTGTCCTTCTACCCCTATCAACTTTTAGGTATTCCCTTCATATATTTAATAGATCTGTTAAACAACAAATTTTCACACCAACCTTGTAAAAATTTTGCAGGTAAATCATAAATAATCACTACTTTCTCCTCCCCCCTCCTCCTCCTCCTCCCCCTCCTCCGCCTCTTCCTCCTCCTCCCCCTCCTCCGCCTCTTCCTCCTCCTCCTCCTCCTCCTCCTCCTCCGCCTCTTCCTCCTCCTCCTCCTCCTCCTCCGCCTCTTCCTCCTCCTCCTCCTCCTCCTCCTCCTCCTCCTCCTCCTTCTTCTTCTTCTTCTTCTTCTTCTTCTTCTTCTTCTTCTTCTTCTTCTTCTTCTTAACTTGCTTAAACACTTAAAAAGGGCTTGTCTAGCTATTCAGTATAATTACTTTCGTCTCCTAAGTTCAGTATTTTCTCCTGGCATTCCTGCGTTTTAAATAAATTCTCCATATTGCTGGTGTAATATTAACTCCACCTGATTGAAATCTAGAATACTTTCTGATTATTACTCACACTGAATGTGTCCTTCTTAATTCCATATATATATATATTTTTTTTTTTAATTTCATTTGCCAAATCCATGTTCCAATTTTTTCTTTAACTTTTAATATATTTCTATATAAACATATTGTTAATTCACCACCTCTACTTTATGTTCATTATATGACTGCTGCTCTAATTTTTTAAATTTCTTACAGTCCCTATCAAACCAGTTATTCTTAACCTTCTCAAATTTTCTCTTAATCATATTACCTTCAGCCCATGTTAATATAAATTGATAATTTTGAATGCCCTTTCTTCATCTTCACCTCATGAGATCATCATTACTAAGCCACACACACCTATCTCAGTCATAGATGAATTTAATAATATGTTAAAATATTAATTTAGATCATCTTTCCACTTATACCTGATCATTTTCTTAGTAAGTTCAACCACAAGTTTCTTCACTACACACTTCATCATTTTGGTCTGTCTGGTGCTAGTGGTAACCATACTGGCCTCATAGACCCAAGATTGCAGGTTCAATCCCGGCCAGGTTCAATGGATTTTTGGGCATAAAAGTTCTAAATATGGCTTCCTTTGGAAGGGAAGTAAAGCCATATGTCATAGATTTAGAGCATGTAAAAGAATCTCAAGCCTGAAAAAGAGGCCTCTGTGCAATATTTATTGGCCATTTCACACCCTGAATTAAATGGGATGCTGATGACCAGAAATGTTAAAGAGCATCTGTAAATAAACCAAATCAACACTTCATCATTGTATCTAACAATAATCTCCAGTGGAAAATTACTATTAAAAGCATTTAGAGCTTTATAAAATGATTCAACACTGCTAGCATTGCATAGAACATGAGCCATAATCAATAATACTTTAAAATTTTTTGTTAACATATGCAATATCACCTTCTTGATCATCCTCTCAATATCAATTCAAGATTACCAGTTCATTACTCTCAAAAAAATTTACTAACTTACAGCCCTCTAATGCTTTAATTGATTCTTAATTTTCCTTTAACATGAAACCTTTTTGTATGTAGAAGCCCTCTCCTCTTGTATATTACTTTCTCTTGCCTTTAAATACCCTGTTCTAGGCTATGAAAATGATCCAATATATGAAACTGGGAATTCTTTGGTGGATTATAAACTGTCCCTATATGCACTGTCTATTAGAAGTTGATATCCGCCAATATTTTCTAATATGATTTCCTCTCAGTAACTGCTCTCAATACATCCATATTTCTCCTACAATAAACTGCATTCTCCTCAAAAGTTCTTTACAAAAAACTGAAACATCATTTTAAGCCTTTGCAAAACCAATCTCAATATCCTTTCTCCCTTACCATTTTGTCCCTACTTTAAACCACTCCTAAGCCTGAGGGCTTCAAATTTTTTCTTACTTCTAAACTACATTCCTTCTTTAAGCATTGCTCCTTGTGATTTATTGCAACCCTATTCATTGTGGTGCTCCTATTTACTTTCTGGAACCAATAATCTGTCATGTCTAATACTACACTTGAATCTGTAGTGGTAAAGTTATCATTCCTCCTAACACTCTCTTGTGTCATCAACACATTCCTGGCTGCCAGCTATTGGGGTTTTATGCGACAGTCTAATCTTGGGAGTAATTCTTTTCTCCTGCAGTGACATCACTAGTTCCATTCCTCCTTGATCTTGATGACTCTTATATCCTCCATCCATGTGCCAATTGATGTTTCAGTCTTTGAGTCTCTGGTTTCATTTCTCTTTGTTATTATTGCTGATGAATATTTGCTTCTCTCCTAATATTGTTCCTTATTACATAATTTCTTTCATCAATCTTCTTTACTCTTTCAATCCAAAGCTGTAAATTACAAATAAAGGCTCTCTTTTAGGCTTGCCTGGCTTCTTTCATTTGTTGGATTAATTGTCTTTTAACAGCACATTATGTATATATTGATTCCTTTCAGGTTAAGAATTTAAAATGATTGAGTCAAATTTGTAACACTTAAATCACTAATATTTTAAAAATGGAAAACAAAGTTTTTGGAGCTAATCGCTCCCATCTTCAGTTCCAGATCGACTGCCAGCCTTGTTCTTCATGGTGGTTTGGTTTGTCTCTGGTGGTGGTTGGATGAACTTCTATATTAACATGTCATTTGGCAGGATTTCAAAGTTCAAAACATGACTTTTGTTCTTCCAGATATAAATGTTTTCCCAGACAGTAAGTTCTGTTTTTCCTGTAATATTTTTAAATAATTTGGGATTCCTGTTAATATTATGTTGTTCCTTCCAAAAATGCCAAGCTACTGCTAATTTTTCTTCCTGTCTTTGATTTATGTTCCTGATGTGTTCCATTGCTCATGTTTTTATGTTTCTTTTAGTCTTTCCAATATAATTTTTTTCACAGTCGTTACAATTCATCTAATATATTCCTGATTTGTTCTCTTGTGGAATATCCTCTTTTAGTTTAGAATTTAGTATATTTTTTTATGGAGTAACTGTTTTTGGAGCTAAAATAAAATTATGTTTTTTGAAAATCTTTTGAAATTTATAGAAGTCTGATGGATGGTATGCGAATTTTTTCTACATTCTGTTTTCTTCCTTGTTTAGAATAAGTGTATGCCTTCGATTATATTTTTGTTTCTTGCTCTGTTTGCCTTTCTTATTTACCACTTCCTATGTGAAACCATTTTCTATAGCTCTATTTATTATATTGCTCAGTTCTTAATCATACTCTTCTTTGTTCATGGGGAAACTTACCAACCCGTGCACAAGATTATTTAGTACTGCATGTTTATGGGGAACTGGGCTATAACTATTATATTTAATGTAGCTATTAGTGTGAGTAGGTTTTCTATATATGCCAAATGTTATGTGATTTTCTTTCTTAATTGTTTTAAGATCCAAGAAGGGTAGCTGTCTGTTACATTCTCTCTCTGTGGTTAATTTTAATGATTTTTCTTGTAGATTAAGTAACTTAAGTGCCTCTTCTAGGTTTTTCTCTGGGACTATTGCAAAGATGTCATCAACATAGCGATACCGTGCTTTAAACAACCAGGGGAAACCCTTCATAATTCTGATTTCTAATGTGCTCATAAAGAGATCTGCTGATAATGGGCTACCCATTGTTAAACAAAAATTCTGTTTATAATATTTTCCATTAAAGGTAAAGTAATTTTGCTCTATGCACAGGTTAGTTAGTGTAATGTATTCTTGAGTTTCTTCTATTGTTTTCCCTATTTTTAGCAACCAATTTTTTATGTGAGTGTATAGATTTTGCTTAGTGATGCTTGGAAAAAGAGTTATGACATCAAAAGAAATCAAGGTATCTGTTTTTTTATATTTCTATATCTTTAATTTTTTTAATTAGTTCTAAGGTGTTTTTTATGCTTCGGCTTTCAAATTTTGGAACGGAAGAAAATCTGTATGTTGATCATTTGGCTGATTTGTATATTGGGGAATCTATGTTGTTTATAATGGGTCTCATTGTTTTCCCTGAATTGTGCACTTTTGGGAGACCATAGATTCTAGGTAGTGTGGGGTTATTTACTTTAATTTTGTATTGTTCTTTTTTATCTATTAAATTACAATCATTAATTGTTTTATTTAATGAATTTTTTCCTTTTAGATTCTTTACTCTCCTTAACATCTCATTCACCATATCAGTGGAAACAAATTTTACATTTATTACCTCTTCCCAACTCTTCTTGCAACATAATATGTCTGCATGGTTTTATCTTATCATTTCCATCTCTACCTTCTCCATTAGATTTTGTTGTATTTCTTGATTTGACCAAAGCCCTGTTCTCTATTCAACTCCTGAAAATCTTTCTCGTTCTAATATCTCAAATCTCCATTTCCTTCCTAATTGCAGTCACCTCTTTCTTAAATTCTTACCTTTTCTCTCTACTGACCATCATTATCTTAATTATTCAGCCTTTCTTCTAATTCATCTGTTTATTGAACATATTTTCCCAGGCTTCTTGGGATTCTACAGGAGCTGGATTAGTTTCCATTCACCTATTATTAACAGCACAATTATCACACTACCCATAATAATCATCACATTTATCATTTCTTCATCATGCATTTTTTGCCCATATGCCTTTATTTTCTGATCAACAAAGTAGGTTACTATATCCACTCCAATTGTCAGTTATTTCCTTTACCTTCACACTCCAGGAACTCCCTCCAAATATGTCTTGCCTCTATGTTTGCTGCTAACTTAGCATTTCTATTTATGAATTAAAATACTTGTCACATTTTTCTTTGTAGAACTATTTAATTGTTAATTTTTTTCAGAGGAGGGAGGGATTGCTCAACTTTGCACTTGCCAAATAATGCATCTTGGTTAAAAAAATGTTGCACATTTATTATACATTTTTAAATACTTTCCACAAATTCTCATAGTTCATGTAATATATATGTAAGTAGGGACTTCATATTGCTCAATTATGTGTATATATAAGAGAGAGAGAGAGAGAGAGAGAGAGAGACTTCATATTGCTCAATGATAGAAATTTGACTTCCCCATTCTGTTTAATTTCCCTTGTCAACTGCAGTAGACCTTTATAATACCAAATGAAGCAGATATAAGTTCATGTGATCCTGGTGTCTTATGGTTCCTAATGTAGCCTTCATAAAAGGCCACCATGGCTATGCCACCAAGTTTTTTCATTATTTAAATACAATCTTGCACACGTGGTGGTGGTCTCGTCCTTGGAAGGCTATGTTTAAAATAATAAAAACACCTGGTGGCTCAGCTTTGGTGGCCTTGTGTGAAGGCTACTTAAAGCTACTGTGGTTATCTTTTCAGAGTAAATGAATGCTTAGTAATAAATCCTTTCCGGGCAACTCATCTAAACTGACAATAAAATTCAGTTCGCTAATTAGTACTGGATTCTTAACATTTTCTCAGCTGCATGTAATTTCAACAAGGTTGAAGGGAATTCATTCATGTGGATTAATACTTGGGCACTGAGAACAGAAGTACAATAATATTTTTCTTGATCTTGTCTACTTTTTAGGAAAAAGTAAGATTAGTTAGTACTAATGGTACCCAAATATTGGCTAGTAGACCATGGAAGTTATTTATTCATATTGCTGTTTATGAATTAATAACCTTCATTATTGCAGAGAATTATGTGTATGTTCAACCAAAAAAGATTTGTCTCAATTGATATTGAATCCATTTTATTTTCAAAAGCTTTTCTATAATTCCAGGTGATAATCATATTTTAACACTGTTACTAAGTAAATGTTCTTCTGTTTTTCAGTATGAACTAATATTTTGTGTTGAGGATGAGGGAGACCCGGCAGTCATGCTAGTCAGGCGACTTATTGAAAAATATCCAAATGTTTGTTCCAGATTATTTACAGGTAATGTTTCCTTTGCAACCATAATGTACTTTTCTGTATGGTCTCTCTCTCTGTGTAAGGGGAAGAGAGAATACTATAGAAATTATGTTGATAAAATCTTGTGTAAATAAGATATTTAGCAGGATATTTATAGTTTTAGAATCAGTTTCAATATGTTTGCCAGAAGGCTGTGAGTTGGTTTCAGTTAAACAGTCCACAAAATATTTGTAAGAAACATTGTATGCACAATTAAGTGAATTTCAGTATAATTGCAGATCTTACGTATACATACTTTTCCAGACATTACTTATCCAAAGTAGACAAATTCTGAACAACTGGAGTAGCATTAAATCACATTCGCTATGAACATAATAAGCTAGAATATGTTTTGGAGGTCAAAAATATACAATTTGGAAGGCAGTTATATTTTTTTCCCCCCATATCCTGTTCATTTCCCTGAAGAGAATAAAGGCAGTCATATATTTTTTTCATATCCCCTTCACCTCCCTGAAGAGTAAGTTAATGCTATATTTCATATGCTTTCTTGGATGAAAAACAACCAGATTCATTTTGCTACCATAATCTGGGGTTAATTGAGACATGATTAAAGCTTTAACTTACCACAGTATGTTTAATTTTTGTATAATTTTAAATCAACCTCAGTGGTCTAGGAGTGTTACACTCTCCTCTTGACCCAAGGTTTGCAGGTTCAAACTCTGCATAGATCGATGTGTTTTCAAAATGTGAAAATTTTGAGCACAAGTCTTCTGAGAGGAACTTAATCTATTTCACACCATGGTCCATCTTTTGAGGAGTACAATATTGCATTATTTTAAGCATCCAAAAATAAGGACATTGGCAGAATACACTAGCTTTTATCAGTTTATAAGAGCTTTCATGTAAATAAATATTTTACTCTGGTTTAGTACTCATAGTATTACTATATTATGCATTATATACATATGTTTGTGTATCTCTAAAACACCATTCGTGCTTTTATTTATGATTTATTGTATTCTGCAGATTGTTTACCATATTCATTCTGCATACAATCATGTTCCATGGAGTTACTGTCAATGAGATGTTGTAGAATTCAATATCTACAAAGTGAGGTGATATGAATGAATTGAGATCATCATTCAGCTTCCCCCAGATGAATTAATAGTAAATAAAATATGGAAAACACATTGATGGATAGTATAGTGTATGATATTGCTAGTACTTTAGGACTCATAAGTGATAAATGTAATGATGCACCTCAGTGCCTAAATACAGAAACAAGAAAGAATCTGTAACTGGAGATGCCTGAGGTTGAAGAAATTATGGTGGCCACTGTTCGCCCATATGTTAGATATAAGGGTAGCATATACTTGGTATACTTGCCAGATATCTAACCCAGTTGGAAGCCCATCACTTTTGGATGTGCAGAGAATAATAGTCACTTTCTGCTTATATAGCAAGATAGGCTGTACAAGAAAATGCAGGGACCCCAGCAGAGCAAATTGGTGGATGTGCTTACTGATGTAAGGTTTGATCCAGCAGGTCTCACCTGATCATGCTACATGGTATTCAGAGACACTGTGCAAAGAGAAAACTAAAGAATTTGTGGTAGTTGTGATATCAGACTTCATGACAAGTGTTTTCTTCCATTTCACACTCATTAATGTAGCAAAATAGGTGATACATTGTGCATAATTTCTAGATTTAGTGAGGAAAACTGTAAGTTACTTTCATATGTTACAAGTAGCATGTTAGCTCATCTGAACATTCACTTTAAAAATATTAGATTTATGCTATAATTATTCATGTTATTGATATATCTGTCTTTGTACTTTAAGGAAAAGTTTTAGTATTTATAGCTAAGAAATCTCTGATAGTGTATTCTGCCAATGTCCCAAAAATAGGATGATTTGTAATTTTTTAAATAAAAACTTAGGTATTTAAAACTGGTTTCATTCCTGTAATATGCGTTATATAATCGTAGAATTGTTAATAATTAAGAAAAAATAATTTCAAAATATTTTGGCAGGTTAAAGCCATGGGTCCCATGTCGTAAATTTACAGAATATCAGAGATCTCCACCTGAAAATAAGAAGTCCACGAACAAAATTACTGTCCACTTCAAATGCAAGTAATACCTTAGCATCACATTAAATGGAAATTGAAGCAATATACTAACCAACTATCCTTTTGACATCTGTTGTGGTAAGAGTAACTAATTTGATGATAGAGGCAACTGCTCCCAAACATGTTGAATTAAAAAAACAAGTAAATGAAATATAAGTGTCACCAAATCAATCCTATATCAGTATTATTTTATACTTCACTGTTAATAGCTTCAAAAGTAAAAGTAGAATCAAATCAATTTGAATTGTTCATATGGTGTACTAGGACCCAGTAGGGGTATCTGTTATAAATGGAAATGCATAAGAAGAAGAAGGAAGAAATATAATTTTTATCCAGTATCATATATAGTACATAGGGCTTAAAACAAAAGAACTGAAGGTTCAAAATCACATTTTGCTCTGTGTGTAGACTAAATTTTTTTTGTTATATTAATTCAGGTTTCAAGTTAGAAAATGGAAACATCAATACTTTAAACATGAAAACATGCTGATGTAACAAGTCATAAGTCGACAGGGATACTGAAACACGTTTTTTTTTTTTAAGTTAAAAGTCTAAATAATTTTTTTTTTTATTTTTTCAGGAATATAGTGATATTTATAGAAACATAGAATGTACAATGCAAAATACTCTATGGAAGGGATAAAAAATTATCCTTGCAATTGTTATACAAAAGGCATAAAATTCAACTGGAGAGCAATCGTGAACCCTTTTAAAAACAAAGGCTTTAGTGCATGTACAAATCATTGATTTTCACAAAGCAAACATCCTCTTCTTTTAGGGAAACATAAATGTTAGACTTTTTTGTTGAGCATCTCGTAAATTTTAATTTCAAATTCATCACTTTTAATACTGGTAATTTGGTCCCTAAAGTTCTTTGTATATTTTCTTTCTTAGTTCCTGTATTACATCTGAGAAATACGAACACAAGTCTTTGGATTTGAGTTCACTTAAATTGGTGTCACTTATACCCCCCCTTTTTTTTTTTGAAGGGGGAAGGGGCATCAACCACTGATCATCTTCATTTTCTGATAAACTGAAATTCAGTTCATTGCTATAACATGAACAGAATAGGGTCCACATTACTAGAATCATTCAACATCAGTGCTTTTCTCTTATTTACCTTATTAATAGATAATGTGGCATCACATACAAATACAAGCTTGTTTTCTCTTACTACTACTACCACCACCACCACCACCACCACACCACCAGATTGTAATACAAGTTTCTGACATTTTCAAGTGTTAGATTAAAATACTGTATACAAAATGCAACTTACAACCAGCATTGATCCTATAATTAATAAACAAATCTGGAGATTCTGGTCTTCCTAGGAAACTTTAAGACCATCTTAAAAATTTTTTAAAATTTTAAGAACTATCGAAATTACACAAATTCGACAATTCTAATTGGAACTAAACACAGTGAAGCTTTTGAAATGTATATAATCAACTACTTGTCGTCTAAACACTCTTATGCTTCACACTATTTTTGAAAATGACAGAACCGGTTTCGAAGCGACATCCACTCCATTCTCGACCAACTCGACGACTGATTGGAGAAAAATCAACAGTTATGAAGAACTGCAGCTCTGCCCTGGTGGTACTTCTATGAACTGGAAATTTATATTGCATTCTCCCGTCAAGTCGAAATTCAACAGATGATCCCTATGTTTATAAATAAAAATCTTCTCCCATGTATCCAATTCTATGTATCCTTGTGCTTCTTTTAGTAGCTTTATTTCTTGTTGTATGTCGTGATTATCAATCCAAAAATGGTGTGCAACTGCCGACCTATCTATCTGTTTATGCTTGACGTTCCTGAGATGTTCCTTTAACCGTGTTCCTATGTTCCTCTTCGTCTTCCCCTCAGGGGCCCAATTTATTGGGTACGGGGCGTAGCGACCCCGAGGCACCCGAGCTGCTCCCTCAGGTCCGCGCTCAGCGCGTTTGACTCCTTTTTATTTCGCCTCTTTTATTGTTTTATTAGTCCTACTTCCCTGTTCTTTGTCTGATGGGTGCCCCCGTGTTTGACGCGGTAAAATGTGACTGGGTAACGGCGTAACTCCCAGCACAGGGTTATCATGTAGGACAGGAGCGTATCCCCTGGTAAAGGCCAGGCCCGGGGAAGGGCCATTGCACGAGCTGTAGTCTTCCTGCAGGCGATTGGGTCCCTTCGTCAGCCCACAGGAAGGTGTGACCCTGAGGTTACTTTGTTCAGGCCAGAGCCAGTAACCTAAGCCGGGGTGGCGCCCGGGAAGCAGCCCGCCATCGGAGACGGTTGCAATGGTGGAGGAATAAATCGCTATGGTACTGGAAAATAATCCTTTACATTTTAAACGTAAAAGAGTTGATGCAAGAGAAGTAATCGAGAAGTCTTTCCCTCGTTACTTAGTCATTAGTCGTACTGAAGAGAATCAGTCGTTTACGACCGTGAATCCATTCAAAATTCAGAAGGGCATTGATGCCATAGCTGGACCCGTTAAGTCCTGTACCCGTCTACGCAACGGATCACTTTTGGTGGAGACACTTGGCCTGTCTCAAAGCAACTCGTTGCTCAAGGCGACGCTACTCCACGGATATCCCGTCCGTGTCGAGAAACATAAGACCATGAATTCGTCGCGAGGAGTTGTTACCACAAATGTTCTAGACGGAATGACCGACCCGGAAATCCAGAGCTGTCTGGAAGACCAAGGGGTCACCTCAGTATATCGTGTACAGGCAAGGAAAGAGGGGGAATTACAGCCGACCCGGACTCTTTTCCTCACATTCGACAGGGTCGATTTGCCGCAGAGGATCAAGGCGGGCTACGAGGTGATAGAAGTGCGCCCGTATATCCCGAGCCCGTTGCGATGTTTCCAGTGTCAGCGTTTTGGACACACTCGCATATCATGTAAAACTGCCGTTTCCATCTGTGCAACCTGCGGTCAAGCAAGTCACGAGGGAGCATGCCCATCCGCTCCTGTCTGCGTCAACTGCCGCGGTGAACATCCAGCCTCGTCCCGCGATTGCCCTCGTTTTCGAGAGGAGCGCTGTATCCAGGAGATCCGGGTGAAGGAAAAACTCTCCTTTACTGAAGCCCGGAAGCGATTCCAGTCTCGCCAACCTGTCGTGCCTAAGACCGGCACCTACAGCGCAGCAGCTTCTTTTGCGCCCAAGAAGTGCGATAGCAGTACGCAGACCTGCGATCTTGTTTTTACACGGGTCCAAACTACTCCTAGTTCTCCAAAGCGCTCTACCGTGAAGCCCAAAGCGGTTGTTTTTAATGCCCCTGATATTAAGTTCAGGACGAGTTTTACGCGAACAGATTTTTTAAAGTCATCAACTCAGGTAGAGCAGAAGAAGAGCCCTTCTCCTCCTCGGAGGTCACGCTCCCATGATGGGAGCAAACCCGCTAGGCGGTCGCCGTCGCCGCCTATATCTACATCCAACCGATTCCAGGCGTTGGAATCGGTGGATGCTTCTCAGCGGGAGAGCCCTCCCTCTGAGGAAGTGATGGAGCAGGATGTGCCTGCTCCTTCAAAACCACCGAGTCCCACGCGACTGAAAAAAGGACGTTTGTTTCGCCCTGCACCGTCCAAAAAGTAAGGTGGTAAATTTTTTATTCATTTTATATAATTTTAACAATGGCTATCCTTTCGTGGAATGTGCGTGGTCTCCGTAGTCGAAGACCTGACCTCGAATTAATTTTACGTTCTACTGACCCTTTGCTCGTGTGTCTCCAAGAGACTAAGCTTCGCCCAAGTGATTCTTTTAACTTACGCGGTTACTCTTCGGTGAGATTTGATCTCCCTCCCGAAGATGGCACTCCCGCTCACGGCGGAGTTTTACTTTTAATTCGCAATAACGTTTACAGCACCTCACTACAGCTCCAGACTCCCTTACAAGCTGCTGCAGCTACAGTTCACTTTTCTGGCCTTAGTTTTTCTGTCTGCACTGTTTATTTACCTCCGTCCGCCACCATCGCCACAGTTGACCTGGATGATCTTTTGTCTCAGCTACCACCCCCTGTTCTCCTTTTGGGGGATTTCAATGCACACCATCCCCTATGGGGTTCCACCACGGAGTGTGCAAGAGGTAACCTCTTAGCTGACTTTTTGCTAAATCACAATCTTATACTTCTCAACACTGGTCAACCTACTTTTCTTTCTGACAGCACTCATAGCTTTTCGCACTTGGACTTATCCATTTGCTCTGCCTCACTTGCTGTACATTTCACCTGGAATGTTATCTCTGATTCATATTCCAGTGACCACTTTCCGTGTCAGATCCATGTACTCTCTCCGAACGCACATTCAAAGCGCACGCCAAAATGGCTCATTGATAAGGCGAATTGGACTCTATCGATCTTTGGCCGAATTTTCAGGGCGTGACTTTCCATCTATCGACGTCGCGATCGAGCACCTCCGTACGGTCATGATGACCGCCGCAGAAAAGGCTATTCCCCGGTCGTCTTGTCACCCCAGACGCTTACCGGTTCCTTGGTGGAACGATGAATGCCGGGATGCATTGCGTGCACGCCGAGGTGCTCTCCGAGTTTTTCGTCGCCACCCTACTTCAGCAAATATGATCTGCTACAAACAACTTCGCGCCAAATGCCGCCGAGTCATCAAGGATAGCAAAAAGGCTTCTTGGATTTCTTTTACCTCTTCTTTTAACCGCACAACGCCTTCATCCGTAGTTTGGGAACGGCTACGCCGCGTTGCTGGCAAACCAAGGTTTACACCTATACCCGGTCTTAGGGTTTTAAATCGAGTGCTGACTACTCCGATTAACGTCGCCAATGTTTTAGGGCGAACCTTCGCTGATGTTTCTAGTTCCGCCAATTACCCGGCTACATTTCGCGCATTGCGGGAGCAGGTTGAGAGGAAAGGTTTCTCATTTGCCTCCGACCATCAGGAGAGCTACAACGTTCCTTTTACCGCCAGGGAACTGGAGCATGCCCTTTCTACCTCTCGACATTGCGCACCGGGACCTGATGACATTCATGTTGCCATGTTGCAGCATTTACCAGCAGAAGGCAAAGCATTTTTATTACGAACTTTTAATTTTATTTGGTGTAACGGCACATTTCCTTGCGCTTGGCGACTGGCCACCGTCATTCCCATACCTAAACCTGGAAAGGACCCACATCTTCCTTCCAGTTACCGTCCGATTTCCCTCACCAGCTGCGTTTGCAAGGTGTTGGAACGAATGATTAACGGACGGCTCATGTAGTGGTTGGAGTCCAGGCAATTATTAACGAACGCCCAGTGTGGTTTCCGGCGTCATCGTTCCTCAATCGACCACCTGGTGTCTTTAACTACCCATGTAATGGACGGTTTTGTGCGCAAGTGCCAAACGGTTGCTTTATTTTTTGATTTGGAGAAAGCGTACGATACTTGCTGGAGAGGCGGTATCCTCCGAACGCTTCACGATTGGAACATACGTGGGCGTATGTCTGTTTTTATTCAGGAATTTATGAAAGACCGGGTTTTTAATGTTCGCGTGGGATCAGTTTTATCATCTAATTTTATTCAAGAAAACGGTGTACCTCAGGGCTCGGTACTAAGTTGCACACTGTTTGCCATTGCTGTTGGCTCTGTCACCCAGTGTTTGCCGCCGGGAGTGCGGTCGTCGTTGTTTGTGGGCGATTTTGCCATTTGTCTTTCCTCTCGGAGAGCCTGTCTCTTGGAGCGCCGCCTCCGGTGCTGTCTCGGCCGCCTTCGCGCTTGGGGTGTCTCTCGCGGGTTCCGTTTCTCCGCGGGGAGGGCCGTCTGCGTGGGCTTCTGGCGCCGCAGGGAGTGTCCTCCGCCTTCGCTCCGTCTTGGCCCGGGCGCGCTCTCCTTCGCGGACGGGGTTCGGTTCCTTGGCTTGGTGTTTGGTAGGAGGTTGTGCTGGTCATCGCATGTGGCGCGGCTCCGGGGCGGGTGTGAGCGTTCTCTTTGTGTTTTGCGTGTTTTGGGTGGCACATCTTGGGGAGCTGGCCGGACTGTTCTTTTGCGTTTTTGTCGTTCTCTTATCCGGTCCGAATTGGATTGTGGCGGTGTCGTTTGTGGCTCTGCGCGGCCTTCTGTTCTGCGCCGCCTGGGCCCGGTTCATCGCCGGGGTGTCCGTGTTGCCGTTGGGGCGTTCCCCACCGGTCCTGTGTTGGGTTTGTGTGCGGAGTCTGGGGAGCCTCCGTTGTTTTGTCGTGGGGATGTTTTGCTGGCCGCGTACGGTTGTCGCTTGGATGCGCGGCCTCGTCGTCCCGCGAATGGGCCGTTTTTTGATGTATCTTTTGATCGTTTTTGTGCTGCTCGGTCTTTTGCTCCTGGGCCCGCTGGCTTTCGTTTTCGGGAGATTTTGCGGACGTTGGACATGGAGTTGCCTGCTTTGTTCTTGGCCGGGGAGGCTTCTTCTCCCCCCTGGATTTTGACAGAGCCCCCCGTTCATCTCGGGCTCACGTCCTGTCCGAAATCTTCGACCGCAGCACATATTATTCGTTGTTCTTTTAGCGAGATCATATCGTCTTTTAATGGCTGGAATTTTATCTATACGGACGGCTCTAAATGTGACACAGGTGTAGGATGTGCTTTTGTTTTAAATGGGGCAAGTTTTACGTATGGTCTTAACGTTGCAACATCTATTTTTATGGCGGAGCTTTATGCTATCTATCGGGCGGTTTTATTTATTTCTGAACAGGGGTTAGGGAACAGTGTTATATGTTCCGACTCTTTGAGTGCCGTTTTAAGTTTTAGAAATCTGTACAACTTCCACCCTCTGGTACAGATGGTCCAGAATGTAGTTTTAACCCTTTTCGACGCTGGCGTCAGGGTAACACTGCTATGGGTGCCTGGGCACGTCGGAATCCCAGGAAATGAGGCCGCAGATGTTGCAGCAAAATCCGCTCTTTTAGACCCTGCTGAGTACGAGCACCGTTTTTACTTCGGGGATTTTATACATTCCTTACGACGAGGCGTTCTCTCGCGCTGGCGCGATGAGTGGAATTTACTAACCACAAATAAGCTTCGGGAGTGTAAATCAGCCCCTTTTAACTGGTCGACTTCTTCTCGCGCTGTTCGTCGCGAAGAGGTAATTTTAGCTCGTCTTAGAATTGGGCATTGCCGTTTTAGTCACTCTCATCTTTTTAATGATCAACCCGCTCCAGCTTGCCCTCACTGTGACCACCCCTTTACAGTGCGTCACATTTTAATTGATTGTCTTCATCTGACAGCTTTTAGAAATAGCTTAGGTTTGTTCTCCTCTATTGAGGACTTACTCGCAGATGATGTGGTTGCTGTTGAGCGTGTGCTCCGTTTTATCCGTGTTTGTGGTTTTTGGAGCAAAGTGTGAGTTTTTATCTTTTACCATTGACGGCATTTTTAGACGCTTTTAAGACTGTTGTTGTTTCAGTATTTGATGCATCGTTTTTAGCACCAGTCTTTTATGGAGTTGTTATATGTAACCCTTGTTATTGTTTTGGGGTTTTATTGTTACAGTTTAGATTTTTACAATACTGGTTTATTTTCAGCTTTTGCTGATGTGTTTTACTACCAGTTTTTATATGCTCTAGTGTTGATGGTTATAGGGTTTTATTGACCCTTTTTAGACCGTTATAGGACTGTTGTTTTGTCGCTCTTGCAGCTTTTTTAATACCAGTCCTTTGTTCACCATTACACCCACTGGTTACTTGTTATGGGTTTTTATTTTGTTGCACAACGTGCTACTGCGACTTGATTTGTGTTAACTATTTATTTTTTAGTTCTGACGCAGTTTTAGCATGTTTGGGCGCTAATGACCTTAGCTGTTGTGCGCCCCTAAAACAACAATCATCATCTCTTCGTCTTCCCTATATCTTCCCTATTTTATCACATTTCTTACACGATATTTTGTAGATACCCGATTTTTTCTCTTCTGGGATGTTGTTCAAAGTATTGTCCACTAAAGCATTTTTTAAAGTGTATCTGTTGATAGGTGCCAATTTTATGTTCCTTTCTTTAAAATTTTTTTGGAATTTATTTATAGCTATTGGATGAAAGTGAAATTTTTTAAAAACTGATCTATCTTTTTCATTCATAAAATTGGCACCTATCAACAGATACACTTTAAAAAATGCTTTAGTGGACAATACTTTGAACAACATCCCAGAAGAGAAAAAATCTGGTATCTACAAAATATCATATAAGAAATGTGATAAAATATATATAGGGAAGACGAAGAGGAACATAGGAACACAGTTAAAGGAACATCTCAGGAATGTCAAGCATAAACAGATAGATAGGTCGGCAGTTGCACACCATTTTTGGATTGATAAAAATCATGACATACAACAAGAAATAAAGTTACTAAAAGAAGCACAAGGATACTAGAATTGGAAACATGGGAGAAGATTTTTATTTATAAACATAGGGATCATCTGTTGAATTTCAACTTGACGGGAGAATGCAACACAAATTTCCAGTTCATAGAAGTACCACCAGGGCAGAGCTGCAGTTCTTCATAACTGTTGATTTTTCTCCAATCAGTCGTCGAGTTGGTCGAGAATGGAGTGGATGTCGCTCCGAAACCCGTCCCGTCATTTTCAAAAATAGTGTGAAGCATAAGAGTGTTTAGATGACAAGTAGTTGATTATATACAAATTAAAAGATTTTACCTGGCCTTGCTAAGAGGCACTTTTTTTCCTATGAATAAACCCTGTAAATCATGTTTCAGAAGTATATAATTTGCTGAATTCTTCAAAATAATATTTTAGGTATAAGTTCATAATCCTATTAGAATTTATTAAATATGTCCACACTGACTCCACTTATACAATATTTCAGGGGCAATTGCTCCCAAAACATTTCGCAATTTTGTATAAGTGGAGTTAGTGGGATCATATTTAATAAATTCTAATAATATATATTACCAATCTATTGTTGTAGCTTCCTAAGTATACATCAATTACCATCAAGGAAAGTAAATAGCAAGTTTTTACTTTATGAGAACTTTGGGGAACTATTTTATCAAACTTACTGAAATATGGCAAATCAGTACTCTATAAGTCATCAAATAAGGAGCATAACTAATGTGATATGAGACTGCCTGAAAAAAACAATATTTCAAGCCCCCTAAAATAAAATATAAATCCTATAAATAACAAATATAATTAAGCAGGTAGAAGTACAATTATACGTTTCCATGTTACATGAACAAAGGGGTTATTCGTTCATTTTTGTAAAATTATTAAAACATAATTCATATTAATAAATTTTATTAAAAATTGAATATACTATAGTGATTAAAATGCAATATCAATAAAAGTATACTTCTATCTGCTGCTTGTTACACTTATAAAACTTGACTGTACTCACATTGAACTCTAGTGAAACTGGACTATGTGGCATGCTTTCTGTGATGCAAAGGTATTAATTTCACTGACATTTAATTTAGCCCTTTCTCATTTTATAATGAGTAAACTTGAATTCACTAAGTCTGTCTTGGGTCATAGACTTCCTTAAAAAGTTTTTATAAGTTTTACCTTCCAAACAGATCGTTCGGCTGAAGAAACAGTTAATAGGAATAGTTAGAAATAGGTAAAATGCTATGCATAAGTCTGGAATGCTAGCAGCTATGATTGAATATTCTATTAATAAAAACTTTGTTAAGTCAGCTACAGAGGATAGTGGGGTTATTTCTTTTTTCAAAGTCTTTGTGAAACTCATTATTATCCTGGGAATTCACTAGATAAATCGTCCTTATATTCATTTTCAAGGACTGCTGCTGCATCAGAATCAGTTCATCAGAAGCAGAATTTAAAAATTTGTGGTAAATATTTTTGAAGAAATGGTTCACATTTATGCATAACCTAAAATCTTTTTTTCATTGCTCTACAGTAATGTCCAAATAGCCATTAAACACAGTAGTCCTGAAATAAATCTTTTCATCTGCCAGCAGCTCATCCTTACACCATTCATCAAAATGCTTTCCCCCCCACTTTTGGAATTCTCTTATTTTAAAATTGTGGTGGAATGTTCCGGCTCTTTGCCAAAGATGTAGCTGATGACATTGCTTGCTTCTTCATAATCATTTCAATAACAGATAAATTATCTGTTGCATTATGAATAAGAGAACTCTACATTTTCTGATTGCATACTTTGTGATACTAAATTAGTAAATTCTAGAATCTTTCCTTGCAACATTATCTGAGAAATGAATTATTATTTCTGTAAATGGTTTTCCAAAGCTACAGCATGTCTGAGAGAACATAGACTTTCATGGCCGGAGTCATAGATTCTTTCAGGCTGTTGTGCCATGGTCTGCTGGAGATGAAAATTCCAGAAGTTTCGTCTGCAACTTTGGCAGACATCTTTGTGGTGAGGACAAAGTCTGCGTCTGAAGTGTTGCCTGTCAGTCAGAATCGCTATGTTTATACTGCCAGTGCTCTCTGCTGGTTGGTCCAGGGCGGGCGGTGTCTGTCTGCTGATAGGAGGATTCTCGTCTCTCCTGTGCTGCTGCCCTCTTGTGATAGGCTCGCCATGTGTTCACATGTTGTGCATTGTGGTTTGTTTTCATTGGGATATTTGTAAATTTCAATGGCTTCTCGTTGCAGTCTTGCATGTTAGTGTGTAATAGAAGAAAGGACAGTATCCTGAAACTTGATATGTTCCCCCTCCACTTCGATGGCAGGTTCTACTACCGTTTGGCCTAGACAACTGTTTCTTTCATGTTCTTTGTGTCTGTGCTAATGTTGCATTGTGTAGTACCAATGTAAACCAAACTGCAAGAGCAGGAAATACGGTAAACACTGGCCAATGACAAAAGCTCCTGAGGATCTTTGACAGAGCATTGTAGATTGCTTAGCTGCTGAATAGGTTTAAAAATCGTCTTGATGATCAGCTTAAAAAAGTGTCCTTTCTTTTATTACACACTACCACACAAAACTGCAATGAGAAGCCATTGAAATTTACAAATATCCCAACAATTTCAACAAGAAAGAAGAAGCTCTCAAACTGAACAGCAATTGAAAACAAAGCACAACACACAACAAGTGAAAACATAGCAAGCTTATCACAAGAGAGCAGCAGCACAGGAGAGGCGAGGCTCCTCCCATCAGCCGACAGACCACTGCCCACTCCGGACCAACCAGTGGAGAGCACTGGCAGAATAAATATAGCGACTCTGACAGTCAACACGCGGTGATACCTTCTCCGAGGAGACTTCGTCCACGCCACTGAAGATGTCAACTGTAGTTGCTAACAAAATGTCTGGAATTCTCATATCCACTAGACCATGGCACAACAGCCCAGAAAGAAAATTGTAGTTACAACAGCTTGTTCTGCTTCTTCCTTTGTCTTAGATATGAATATAATTATTTTTGACAGAGCCATGAATACATTGACATAAACATCATCCAGGTCTTAAATAGACAGGTATCTTAAAGGCCAATGTGTTATGCAAAGTTTTTAAGGTATTATAAGTTACCAAAAGTTCCTATCTTTTAATACTATGACTGAAGAAAAAATACATTTCCAAAGTGCCATAAAAGGATTTAACTTCTTGATTTTCACATGCAGCAACTTTAAGAACTAGATTTAAATTATATGCTGCACAATGTACATATTTTGCAGTTCTTTATCTTCAATCATTTCTCTTTCTGACACCTTTTTATATGCGTGACATATTGCCACAGGCATCATATGCCTGACCATGGCATTTAGTTAATAAAAGTCCCTTTTGGCCTATTGCACTATTTCCTTCTCTATTCCTAATGCACTTTGATCTTTTATTTCATGAAAACTTAAGAGGCTTGATTTATTTTCACGTCATATGGCTTTCCAATTACATTATGTGAAACTGTAATGTATCTAATATCTAATTAGTTTTCTCTTTTTGTTATGTCCTATCTTGCATCTGTAATAATAAAAAGAATGTGGTAGCTTTAATGTCATTAATATTTTTTTTTTAAATGCAGAGGATATAACAAATATTTAACTACTTTGAATGGAAGAGCTCAGGTACTTTTGGGCATATTTTGGTTTATTTATGAGTTAATGTAATAGAGGAATGTACTTTGTGAGAAGTTTGACAATTGCTAAAAAATTCTACTGTTTGATTTTACAATTTTTTCCCTATGTCCCAGAAAAGCTAGATGCCAGTGTTTAAGTCATATTCACAATATGCCCAAGAACCTGTTTCCATAGGTTCTCACTTTTCTTTAGTTCTGGATCCTCCATACCTTCGTGTTTTTCTTATGCCACAAATTGAAAGCAACGCAAAATATCGAATATGGGTAACTAGTTTTGTGTCGCACTCTACTTTTGGCATTCTTGCTTCCTAAAACCAAGATCGCGGGTTCGATCCTGGCCAGGACTGATGGATTTTTTCGGGCGTAAAAATCCGAAGTATGGCATCCTTCAGAAGGGAAGTAAAGCCATGGGTCCCATGTCTTACATTTACGGCATGATAAAGAACCTAAAGGCTGAAAAACATGACCTGTGAGCTAAATTTGTCGGCCGTTTCACGCTCTGAATTGAATGGGATGCTGATAACCTGAGGTGTTAAAGAGCATCTGTAAATAAACAAAAAAAAAAACTCTACTTTCGGTTAACTATCTCCAATCTTGGATCCCTTTCCTCCAAGCTGAAGACAGTTTCTGTCTTCCAAAGAGCTAACATAGTTTACAATAAACTGAATCATTTTTACATGAATAACACAATCATTCTCTCCAAATTCTGTGCCCTGTCATTGTGAATTTTTCTGAATATTTGGTGTAAAATGATCTGTTATCCTACTTAGCATCTTTAGGGAAAAAACCAAATTGCTGATAAGAGTTTTGTATAATGAAAAACTCTTTAGTGTCATTATCCACATCTATTTTTTTTTTTTTTTTTTTTTTTTTTTTTTTTTTTTAAAGACTGGATTTAACACCCATTTTTACTATTGAGGCACCACAGGCAGTGGACACTGATGATACATGAACTGATAAATTGAGAAAGGATGTTTTTTTAAGGAAGTAAACGTTCCAGGCCTAAGTTTAGGGTACCTCCCCGGCATTTGCCAGTTATGAGGACTGAGGTAAATCTGGAAAAAAACCCAGTCAGGCAGGATGGTCCTGTTGGGATTCAAACCCTAGACCTGCCGCTCATGAGTCTGCACCTTAATGATCTCGGCTGCATCACTTTTCACTAGAGAAGCGCACTTGTGGCACTGCAAACATCTGTAACTGTTGAGCTAGCACTATCACTAGGATTAGGAAGAGAAAAAAAATATTATTTTTTTTACTAATTTGTATTTTCTTTATTTAACTCTCGCTATTTTATTCATTTTTTGTGTATAACTTATATTTGTATTTAACTTAAACTTTTCACTTCAGAAATGCACTCATTTGTGGCACTGTAAACGTGTGTAAGTACCACTAGGATTAGGAAGAGGAAAAATATTACCTTTTTTCACTAATTTATTTCTTTTTTTATCTCTCTCTTTTTTTATTTTTATTTTTTGCATATTAAGCTTTTGTTTTCAATAACTACAGTACTAAGCCTCTCTCTAAATGATACTTCAGATATAATAATTTATTCAATTACAACATAAAATAATTACAAACTAAATTAAATTTAAAAGTGTTCAAATAAAGTTAAAAAATGTCACACCACACAAATGCTAGACCTATTATTAACTTTTGTCTTCCTGTGAGAAGAGCTTATTAAAACTGAATTGACTGATCATAACTTCATGGCACCAACATTACTGATGAATTGACATTATAAATTGAAAATTGTCATTGTTGTCATATAAATATATGGCAAAAGTTAAATGTTCAGAAAAAATTGTGTATAATATGAGCTTACATTAGACTACACATATTGAAAGTATAATTCTATGCAGACTGGCAATTGATTAGGCCATTATACTATATATTTATGTATATATTAATTTTTATTTATTTACTCCCCCATCTCTCTCTCTCTTTCATCCTGTCTGCAGGTCCCTTAAAACCCCAAGCCATAACGTTATGCCCCTGCATCAAATACCACAAAATTGAATAAACCGTTCTTTCAACTATTATACCTACAGCCAGATGAACTTCCTTCTGTGCAAAAAAAAACTTAAATGCTGATCTCTGTAACATACTTAGAAGCAGCAAAACTTATGAGACAGAACCACTGATTATCATAGACCAATTATTTATTCAGGCTGCTTGTACACTCTTTAAGAAATATTTTTTATTTTTCCCTCCCCTTTGAGTGTCAACAGTCATGCTTGTTTCATAATTATTTGTTTTGGGATTACACCTTCCAAAGATAACTTCAGTTTTGTGTAGTCAGAAGCTTTTATGGCTGGAGTCAGACTTAAATCTAAAAGTTTCTTCTGTGCTTGGAGCTGTGGTCTGTTGGAGCTAAGGTGTCCACACGTTTTGTCCTCACCTGCAGAGGACATCTTCAGTGGCATGGTCTGAGTCTTTTAGGAGAAGGTTCTGGTACAACTGAAATGCCAGCTGCAGGTGTTCTATTTATATATGGGCTGCTCAAAGGGGATTGGTTCTGCTGGAGCAGGGTGTGTGTACTCAGAGGGCAGGGCATCTCCGCTCTGATAGGTGATTGATTCACATGATTATTGCAAGTTTTGACTTGTTTTATATGCTCTAGTATCGCATGCTAAGTTTTGCTCAGTTTGAGAGCCTCTCCCGTTCTGTTGAAATTGTTAGGGTGTAAATTTCTATTCGCATTGTAATCTAGCATGGTAGTATGGTATCAAAGAGAGAACAGATGTTTCATTATACTGGATAAAGTGTTCTCCATCTGCCCACATTGCATGTTGTGCAACCGCGGACTTATACGGCTGGCCCAGGTGGCAGTATCTCTTGTGTTCTGAGAGCCATGTGTTGATACTTCATTGAGTGGTGCCTAAAGATTTAACTTTAGTTTGTCAAAATATGTCTTTACTTACACCAAAATTGATCTAGTGATGTTTATATACAGTTGCTCTGAGAGAGCTAATCATTCTCATTCTAGAATTTCTTCGTTCAACATCTGGATGGTTATTTTTTGATCACTTCTCTGTACCTCCACATTTACAATGAGGCACAAATCAAACAGTGGAAAACCCTACTCACGGGCCAAAATGTAGCATCTTCTGCCAAATGTTTCTCATAGCAGTTGCAAATAATAAATGTTAATTGATATTTTTTATATGTTTACGTGGTATTTTTGGCTAACGGATTCTTTCAACTTCCCATAGTTGTCATATACCTTATTGATTCATAAATCATAGTCCTTTATTGTTCCTAGGACTTTTTGAATTGTTTCATCAGATGTTCTATCATGTGTCTGCATCCCTTGCAGTTTTTATGCTCCCTTGGAATCCGTAAGCAAAAATCAAATCTAAAATCTCTTTCCTTGACTGCTATTCAAATTCTGCAAGAAATGAGAAGAGATTTAATGTAGAATGACTTGAAACGTGCATTTGAATTTGCCTTACATTAGCCACCTATAAATTATTTTTATAAGTAAAATATAAGAATAAAGATAATGAGATGTGATTTATATAATTAACATTAGCATACTATAATATAGTATAGGTAAGATTATAAGTTTCAATTATTTAATTCATATAATTTAGGCTATAAACAGGAGTTTTAAAACCTATATTTTTCAGTAATCTTTTAGCTTTATAATTAAACATAATTATGTTAAAGTTCTTACATTATGAATTTCCATTATGTGAAACCAACTGTGCTCTTTCTGGCATTTCTGAACAAGATGGGCACAAAATAACTGGAAGAAATGTAAAAGCAGGATTGCCAGTACACTTTAAACATTTTTAGGTTTCAGGTTATCCCAATGTTTCAGGTATTCCCATTTTGATGCTTCAATATTTGTGAGAATATTTAAAAAAATGTTCATGATATTATTTTATTTTATTTTATTTATCTCTCTCTCTTTTCCTCATACAGAGAGCTACAGGCTGCCATGGGTGACTGGTTTTTAAGGCATGTACTCATGAGCGGGAGGTCTGGGGTTTGAATCCTGCCAGGACTGTGCTTCCTGACTGAGGTATTTTCCTGGTTTTTCTCAGTCCTCATAAATGGCAAATGCCATGGAGGTACTGTAAACTTAGGCCTGGAATGTTTCCTTCCTTAAAAAGAATCCTTTCCCAATTTATCATTTCATCTCCATGTCCACTGCCTGTGGTGCCTCAGTTAAAATGGGCATTAAACACTATTAAAAAAAAGCAGCTACAGAATTGCGAAATAAGTCAAATTTGCAAATTCCTATTAGCTTAACTGGTAATAGTGTTTTATAAAGGAATAGAGGCAATCCTGCAGTAGAAATTTGGCATCACTCTAAGGCACGTTTGATCATTGTATATGCTGGTATCCTCACTTTTCATAGACAGATGACTTTTGAAAATTTTTACAAGTTACACAGTGTATAACACCAGTCATGAGCTTCATGCAGTCAGGTAATGGACTTGCCATTTGCTTTGTAGATATAGATCATTTAGTTAATGTGATTATTGTTTATGACTGATAAATGACCGAACTTCCAAATGGTTTTGGCACTTATTGTTCATACTAATGCTATTACTTGACAAACTTTAGCATTTTATCTAATTGATCTGTGAGAATGCATCATGGAATGTCAAGAAACACAAATTATAAACTTAGAGACTTAAGACTTAGCAAAGAGAAGCAAGCAGGGTTACAAAATCAATGTAAATATGAAGTTCCTCTTATCTTTCTTTTTTTACTGTTTTGCAGAAGAAGTATTTTATTGATGCTGTTGATTATTGTTGTTGTCTTGTTTTTTTAATAAAATTTTCTTTTATATCACTTCACCATTCAGAATTGCCTGTTTCATGTATTTTGAGTTGATAAATTATGGATAATTAGCCACATTATGCTAAATGTGATGCATAATTATTTAATACCAAGTTACTTAAACTGGAGCATACATAAAATTATTTTGGAATCATAGAATATTTTGAAAAATATACAACATGTTAGTTTTGTTACAACAAATGATGTATAACCTTTTTGAATAAATACTGTGCTTGTTTTGATAAGTGCCCAATAAGCAAGAAAAAAACAAGATCATCTTGCACATTAGAAAAGGGTATAAGCAGCAAAAATATTAATAAATTTGCTAGTTATAGAAACACTGAAAAGTTTCAGCTATTGAAGAGAACAATAATTGCTCAAAACAACTAATCTATGCATTTAAAGATTAATGCCACATTTATAAAGAAAGTAGTGAACTTTATTATTACGTCTGTTCCCTTTTGAAAATGGCAAATAATGGGTTTAGTACTTATAATGTTCTTGGTTATCAGCTGTCACATACTTCCCTTACAAAGTACCTTTCCTTGCCATTATAAAGCATAAATGAAAGACTGGATGTAGAATCACACCTTCAAGATTCTGTAATCAACTGCTTTTTTTCAGACCAGATGAATGCAGTAGAATAGGAAGACCCAGAAAGAGGCAGATTAGCGTTAGAGTAGGTCACATAGCCAAATCCTTGTTATCAAGGAAGAGAAATGTTCAGAAAGGATCCTTTGGTGGTGGTATTGGTAGTAGTATCAGTAATAGCTGTGAAGGTGAATGTTTGATTCATAAAGGTATTCTTTAATGTAAGCTGTGCACTTATAACTCAATCATTAACACCTTGTTGGAAAGTAGGCCCAAGCTTAGCTTATGCCTGGACAACAAAGTATTGCTGAGAGCAAGTGATAAAAGAATGGCAAAACAGTAATAAAATCCAGCTGGATTAATGTCCTGAGAAATCAATTTCAAATTGTGAAGTACAACTATAGGATGGCTTGGATAGACAATTGCCTTGTGAAGAAAGATATATGAAAAAGAGAATGTGGCATTTAAAATATCTGTTAGTTATGGATGGTTTTATAAAAATAACATAAAAGACTGCAGTGGTTATTCATATAGTCTTAAACTATAATTGTTGGTTTTTCTTCAAAAATTTATAACTGTTCAAGTTAAATTGGGTTTATATTCATTGATTGTAGAAATGACGTAAGTGAAATATTTCTCAAAACAGAATTACGAAAATTTTTAGGGAACTGCTATATGCCTATGAAAGGAAAAGGCTTAAAATCTAGTCCTGGTGTATGGGCAATTGAGATTGTCCTGCCATTTGTTATATGAATCAACAAAAAGTAAGATTCCGCATAGAAATTGCCTTAGTACCTGCAATGATAACTATTAGGAATATATTGATTAGTTGTGCAAAAACAAACAAGCACATTCATACCATTTATGGTTTTTGTATTTTTATATGCTGCTTATAAATTTTGTTTCTTTCTTTCTACTACAGTTATGTGTAATAACTCAACATTGGTATATTTAACATAATTGCATACATTACTATAGATTTCAGTTTATTGTTTAATGATATGACTAGTAATTCCTGTACAAAATTTACCAGTCATCATTGTACTCCTGTAAATCATATCACTTGCTTACAGAATGGCTAGATTCTATAACACTGAAGATCGTAAAGATGTTTGTCTTTTACCAAGATATCAGAAATATTATCTTATGCATTTTTATGAATCTGTTCAAAGGTCACAGCATTTTGAAGCAAGGACATGCACTGTAGGAATTTAATTCTATACATCCTCGTTATAATTGATGACTAAATACTAAAAAAAGTTTGTTCTTAGCAGCAACTTCCTTAATTTTTACTGACACTGTATATATTTATAATAATGGCCTAGTAATATTTCATGATTGGGCTTGTTAGAGAGTGACTTTAGAAAGGAGTTTGTATGTTTTAAGATAGGAAATAATGCATATCCATTTTTTTTTTTTCTTTCTCCACTCTCTGTATTTAGTAGGAAATTTTTCAAGTATAGAACATTCAGTGTATCTTTTCTTTTAAATCTGCCTCTTTTTTCAAAAACATATCTTGGAAATTTTGCCCAGCCTCAAGAAATTGTTTCTTTTTTCAATAATTTAGTAGTTTTGCAGAAACCAAATTTTAAACATTTTGTTTAATCCTATAGTTGATGTTCCCAGAAGAGTATTAACATTTTTTCTCGTGGTTTTCCACTTTTCCTATTTGTTTGTTTAATTATTTATTTGACATGGAGCTACATATTTATTAAATTATATGTTTCTCACTGAAGACTATGGTACACTTTCCATCATAGTAATGTAATTCAGATGTTTTAGAAAATGTAGAAATTCTTCATCTCACTCCAAGGAAAATGTAAAGATATTTATCCATTTTTAAAATTAGCACACTTTATGAATTAAAGCATATAAGTTTTTGAAAAATTTATAATTTCTGTATATTTTATATAATTCATTAAATTATGCAAATTCTTACCTGTTGTAAATTGAATTACTTCATATTAACAACCAGTAATACTTGCAAAGAGCTGCAGACTGAAATGAACTTGCATGCATTCAAGTATTATTGACAGCAACAATGCACTATAACCTTCCATTGTTGTCATGTTTGCAAATAATACCCAATATCTTTGACAGACTAGCGTAAAATAATACTCATGTACCTAGCCTAGCAATAAGTTTTGTTAACAAAGGTTTTTTATAATAGCAACAATGTACTTAACTGTCCTTTAATTTGACTAACAGCATGCACTGTCTCGATGGGGAAATCAACCACTGCTGACTCCAGGGATTGCTTGAGACACTAAATATTCCGGTGCCTTTTCTTACAAGCAATGATCACAGTTTTGTAATCCAAGGGATTGAGGTCAGGGCTTCTAGAGGGCCAGTCTTGGGTTGCAATAAAATCTGGAATATTTTTCTCAAGCAAAAATTGAATGGATCTTGCCTTATGGGCTGGTGCAGAATCTTGCTGGAAGGTCTACTGCCCATTCTTGAACAAAGCGGTGTTCAGGTCTTTCACCACAGGCTCAAGAAGAGTTGTTTGATATATTCTGGCCATTGTGTTTAACCCCTTTTAGCAGAAATGCAGCTTTGTGGTGCCATCTTAGCTCACTTCCCACCAAATCATAACTGAGGCAGGGTGGGGGCCCCTTTCAGAAATCCCTGCATACATTTTGTCATTCTGGAAGTTGTAACTCTCTTCAATTGTGAAAATTTTTTTATCTGTAAAAAGGATTGTGTGCCTGTTGTTAGTGTAATGCTCAAGTAGGTGTTTGCATTTAAGCTCTCTCTGCTGCTTAAATGTTGGAGTTAAAATATGTGGGGTATCCTGGTGATAAGCATTCAGCTCAGTCTTGTCTGAGCAATCTGGACATTGATCTTCCAGGAATGTCCGTCTCCTGAACAATCAAATTTTGCTTCTGCAGGATTTCTCTTAATATGAGCCACTGCTGCTTTCACCACTTTCCTGATCCTCACAGACTATGGACACCCTGATCTTGACTGGTCAGCAATTGTACCAGTTTTATTAAAGCACTCGGTGAGGTTCACAAATATTCAGTTGATTTTCAGCTTCTTAATAGTGAAAAATCTCGGGTAGTGCTTTTCTGACCCTATGGAGGGCTATTACAGCATTATGATTTTCATAGTCTTCTGAATCCATGACTAAACTGTAGCGTGTTCATTTAGTTGTAATTGAAGTCAACAATGTATGAAGGTAGAGTTTTGAACAAGAAAGTTATCTGAACATCTACTACAGTACCTATCAAAAGTTTGTAACAGAATTTATGGCTAGACAGGTAACTAAATCTGATGTTTTATGTAACTAAAAGTGAAAAACATATATTCCTTATGCTGAGATATGAATTTGGTGACAGATTGCTTGGTTGCAGTGGGCCTCATGAATGGCAATAAGACTACAAGATCTCTCACATCATTTATTTTCTTTCTTTGGGATTTGGTAAATAATAGGTCTATGTCATAGCATTCAATGCTAAGAATATGAGAGCATAAAAATAAAGGAAGAAAGAAAGAAAATATAGCATAAACAATATTACACCAAAGTAATTTAAGAAGTTGCGTGTCATGAGTGTTTGTAGAAAAATGGCTAAGCTTTATATTATTATTATTATTATTATTATTATTATTATTATTATTATTAACACGTAAATAGTAATACAGTCTAATATCCATTTGGACAGAACTAGTATAAACTATTTGAGGCACTGAATTCTTTGACTTTGGGATAATGTAGTATCCAAAACACTGAGGTAGAAATGTGATTAAACTTGCATTATCTTCCCATTGCAAGAACAACAAAAATGGATATGTTCCATAAAAATAATGATTTATTGACATTGCAACTGTTCCAAATTTAATATCAAGATTTCTAAAACCAGTTACATTGCTTACACCAACAAGTGTGTGGAATACTGTTTTCCCTTCTTTAACATTTTATTTGGTTTTAGAAAAAAAAGTTAATCTGAAATAGGTTGTATAGCTAAGGACTTATGTTATAACACTGCAAATTATGGTCATATGCTTATGTCATTCAAGACCACGTTCAGAATCTTAAAGTAATTCATCAATTTTTTAATTTTAAAATATATGCTGCGAGCAAAGACAGCAAATTCTGTGCAAAATAAATTTTAAAGTGAGTAAAATTAACATTTCATATCATCACCATTTAATTTCACATTTTTATTAAAATAATATAAATAAAACATTTTATTTACTAATAAAATATAAATGCTGAGAGCCTTTTATTTATACGTTAAGTATTACTTTACATGGCACTTGAGGTGATGCACCTACCACCTAAACTGCTTAGACCTGTAGGTGCTAAGTGTTAACTATATTCAAATTTTTCTTATAGTTTGTCGGACCCAGAGCTGGTTTTAGGCCTAATGTAAGGTTTTGTTGTTGATGATGATACTTTATTTGAATGCAGAATACTAGAATATTAAAATTAGAAAAAGGAATGGTTAAAAACACATGATATCCTAAAACCTAAATAGCTCAAATCTTTAAGACCATTGATACATTTGCAGGCAATATACTTATTTTTATGATAATATTCACAAGGCAGAATTATTATAAAAATTAGTACACTCTGAACGCTGACAATAAAAAAAAAATTGTATTAAGCTACCAAAGGTACAGCTTTACTTAATGAGAAAAATTAAATAAGTGAAGTCTTTATGTTGAATTTGGTTCAAAAATATTTTGTACACAGGCACATCTTTTATAAAAATAAAATCATATTAAACAAGTTTCCTGTATTTTCACTGTTGAATTTTTTCCATTACAAGTTTTTCCGTAAAAGTCTTTGTATATAATTCTGAGAGATTAATAGCATCCAAGACCCATGCTTTTTTTGGGGGGGGGAAAAAAAAAAAAAAAACAGAATTTCTATCCAAACAAACTGTTAATAAACTTTATTTTTTTTAACCTAATCACTAATGAAAAAACACACTATTACATTCTGCATTTTTCTACATTACCAATGGTATGAATGAAATGAGGACACCAACATTCAGAATTACCATTTGTAGTTATAAAGTAGTAGACACTTAACAAGAGATCTTAAATTAAACCTATTTTACTTTAAGTGAATAAATTGTACTTACAAAGCTATAGACAATGGAGTGGTAGTATATCCTACATTAATGTATTCAACCTGTTCACACTAACTCGATTTACTTACATAACACTAGGACATGTTTCCTAAGCTCATTGCTTCCACCACCAGCTGTTGACCTACTAACCATCATCAGTCAGTAGCTCATGATGATAGATGATAGAAGCAATTAGTTTCTTATACATGTCCTAGTGTTATGTACGTAAATGGAGTTAGTATGAACAGGTTGAGTACATTAATGTAGGATATATTTTACTTTTCTTGCTGAATAACCACGGAAACTAAAGCAAACAAGTGTGACATTTCAGAATTCAGTACACTGAAAATATATATTTTAATGCCAGATAAGCTATTTCAAGCTTCGTCTACACCATGTTTACACATTCCTTGATATTCTTGAAGGCTTTTTTTTTAAATTATTAGCGATGTTTTTTTTTTCCCCTATCTTCTTCTTTTCTTTCTGGTATTTGTTTTGATACTGTGAACTTTGAGGTGACTATAGCTGTAATGGCAAAGTCATAGATACAAAACCTCTGCTTTTTTAATTGCAAATCTCCTTTTGTTGAAGAAATCTTCCTCCTTTCTTGTTGTCCACTCTAACTTCTGATTTCGGCCCTTTTTTTGTTTGTCTTTCAGTTTTCTTGGCTCCTCTCACCTCTGGAGTTTACAAGAAAGCCCATACAGCAGCCTCAAGATGGGAGGTCAACATGGTTCTATTCACCAGGTATATGTCTTCAATCTTCTTTTGTTGTCAGAGAACTGTTGTTCTCTCTCTATTGATGAAAAATCTTTCCATGGGTCCTCTACCATAACATCCAAAATGCTGAGAAGTCACAAAAGAGTAGAAAGAGAATATGCGTAAATCAGAATGGTTCCTCACAGAGTTTTCAAGTTACCTGCCAATGTAACATGCCAAAAATATCTTATAAAATATAAAAATATTCTTCTGAGCTGCACTTTCAGCTGTAGTTGGATTATTTGGTATAGCATATATTTGTCACAGAATCATTCCTTAGAAATATTATCAGAGGCATATGAGCCCTGATTTGCATTGTTTAATAGGCATGAGCTCCAAATTCTTATATTTCAGATGACCAATTTGTATCTGGAAGTCTTTGGTTATGATAGCCCTACTTCCTATTTCTTAAAGTTTCCTGTTAGATCTTCACATAAGGTGTCCCTCTGTTAAGCTTCAGATTTCAGCTGTTCTGTTTTAAAAACTGTGATATTAGCATCGAAGAACAAATTCTGTAGAGTCAAAAATTCTGTGAGCAGAAAAAAAATTCACTTGGTTCTTCCTGCCTCAAGCATAAGATTGGCAATATAGAAAATTATCATTTGAACAAGTTGTGAGAAATATGAATGAATTCTAAACAAATTGACAAGCACTGCTGTATTTCATTCTGTAAAGACACAAGAAAGCTGATTTTTAGAGTGACTAATAAATTGTAATGAGTTTTCAAAGTAACATAAGCTTTAATCACCTCCTGAAAAAGTAATTATTATACTTTGAGATATATATTACGATAATTTTTAGCATAGTCAATATTGTTATTGCAAGGATGTGCTCTCTTACACTTTCCTAAGTGGTATGCTAATTGGATTTTCTAGGTAACATCATATTGGTTCATCAAATGTTAGCAGTGGTTACAATGCATCACTTGCAAAAGTAATTCTAGGAATTCATTGCTTTCATTTTATAATTTGGCTAATTGCTTTGGCTAAATCAATAGATGCGTATACTGACTATCAAGAAGCATGCATATCCTGTGAACATTTTAACTGAAGTGAAAGTGAAGGCTTCCAAATAATTTCAAAATTAGAGTTTGATTGAACTCACAGGTGTTTGGCAAATCATCATTGCATTTTCCACATTAATAGCAAATTTAACAAAATAATATCAATTATAACTTTTGGGATAGTACAATTAAAGTAAAACAATGTTGTTTTCTACTAAATAAGCAATTAATATAAGAATAAGGAATAAAAACTTGTAATTAGTATTTCTGCATTTGTCTGCACTTCTCAAAATATGGTTATTTTCCAGTAGCATTCCAACAAATCTGGCAAGACATTTTTAAGCCCATTGCAATAAAAATCTTGAAAACTGCCCATTTCATTTTATATTTTGTTCATTTGGCTATATTAATTTACTTTACATCACACAGTCCTTTGATGTCCACATTACTGCCATGAATGGTGAACATTTGCTGATTTAATATGATCATATTTAGTTAATTCATATTTCCATTCCAAAAAGCCCTGTTTTATAGTGAATATTGCAACATTGGTTCCCCCTAAACAAATATTGGTGAACATCTTATTTTAATATTCAATAAATAAATCCTATCAATACAAATTATAGTTTACTTCCTGCCTCAACCAAAATGTTCAAATAAATAGTTATCACTGTAATAAGTTCTGCATATGACACGTGTTACAAAAAAAGCATATCTTTAGGAATTAAGGAAGTTAATTTGATTTTTTCATAACAAAATATCAGTTGGCCATGCCTATAAAAATCAAGAACATCATCTAAACTAATGACATCATGGGTTGATTACTATTGTTGTGTTTTCATTTCTTGAGAAACATTCTAATCTACATACTAGTGGGGATTTGCGAACAAAAAATTAGTTATGACTTAGGGGTGTAATATAACTTGTTTATCTAAAAGCTTAAACTTGTGGCCAAAGTGACCAAAGTAGCTCAAAAATTTGTTTTGCATTTGTTGAATTGTCCTATGAAAGAATGATGTGAATATTCTTTAAAAGAGTAAAATAGGGACAAATCACTAAAATGTTTTCTATGAAGAATATACTCCAACATTGTTCGGAATGAAATATAGACCAAGATCAAGAATTATTTGAACATCTAGAACTGGCAACAATGTTTCATGTCATTGATGAAGCAGTTCATACATGCCTGCTGGAATGAAAAATGTATACAAGGTTTCATGGGTGCTTATTGATTATTATAAAGAACAGTGACCAGCGGTTTGTATTTCATTAAGTGCTGAAGAGCTTTTCTGGCCGTGTATTGAATTAGAATAAAAAATGTATTATATCATTCAGATCTTTATTTCTGCACCAATTAGGAACTGCACTATTCATATATCTGGTAATTCTTATTTATATACCTTATCTTATGTTTAATAGTGTGATATATAATTAACCATATTATGGTTATATCTTTACTACTGAATGTGTGTACCAAAGGTAAATGGTCACATTGTGCATTAATGAATACTCATGCATGTAAATTCAAATAAATGTAAACAGCATTTTTTTTAAAAAAAATAATTTTTTTGCTATGGCTTTTGCTTGATTTAATTAATTAGTTTTGATCCAATCATCCTATATTGTTGAAGTACTGTACGGATTCTCCATCAGGAAAAATTTAAAAAGGGAAACTTTTCTTTATTTTCTCATAAAGTATCCAAAAGTGTTAATGGCAGTATATTTTACTATGGGTCTTTTTTGCTTACAATACCTTCTTGCATCACTGAAAGTTGTGTTCATAATTTTTCCATTGTGCCACTAATATATTGTGTGGAAAAAGAAATAAGAAAAAAAGTTTATAACAACAGTATGTTAAATAAATATAACAAAATATGCAGGAATGCACTTATAACATTAAATATACTTTAATTGAAAGATATTTCCATTGTGTTATTACATATATCATACAACCTCTACCTACCCTGCACAACAAAGTGCAAACTGCCATTAATGAACTGAAGAACAGGAAGACCATTGGCAAAGATGGAATACAAAATGAATTACTGAAGCTGGCAGATGGCCAGCTAACACTCATAATTACCAAAATCTTCAATGCAATTCTGGAAACAGAGGACATCTGAACAATAGAAAACCAACAAAACTGTTCTACATAAAAAGGAACCAGAAATGACATAAGTAATTACAGGCCTATAAGCCTGATATCAAATATATAAAAACAGTTAAAAAATTAGAAGAATAACCAAGACCCTAGATGAAAATCAACCACCAGAACAAGCAAATTTCCATACAAGATTTAGCACAGTAGACAATTTCCAAACTTTTCCAATTTAATTAGTGTGGTTGCCTATTGTTAGTTATGGAAAAAGAATTCTTAATTCTCTGTTTTATAAAAGAGAGGGCATTAATTGGTTCAATCATTCTTAATAACACCAAGTTGCAAGCTTTTCCTAATTCAGTTGTATTTGATATTCAATACAAAATAATAATATATATCTTGTTATGCTCTTATCTGAAGAAAGGATTAAATTATTTTTATCATAATTTTCTTGTTTGCATATCCCTTAATACCAGATTTATAGAAATCTAAGTGTTAAAATGGCATTATTTGGGTAGTTTATTTTATGTCATGAAAAGTTCATGTTTAACTCTTATAAAAATTTTCAGAAAATTAGAATAATTGATCATTGCAATCTGTACCGTGACAAATACTTTAGGTTTATGTTCGTTATGCTTAAATGGTACTTCACTGTTTATAAACAGATGTTTTGGGGGCATAATAATAATATTATAATAATAATAATAATAATAATAATAATAATAATAATAATAATAAAACATTCATCTTTGTGTAATAGGCCTCATAAAAATAAACAAAAGGCAAAAGAAAGCAAGAATAGATAACTTCCTGTACAAAAGTGTTTTTATACTGCCTTTATTTTCCTCTTCAAATTCCGTCACACTGTAAAAAGTCACTTGTAGAACCTTTTTTGTAAAAATATTTATTAAACTAAAAAGTTATATGAGAAATGCCATCCAATAAAAACACGGTAGAATAAAACACATTATACAGATTAATTTATGTATAGGAAGCCACATTCCACAAGTACTACCACGGGTGGCTGAGGTCATTAAGGCGCGGACTTGTGAGTGGGAGGTCTGGGGTCAAATCCTGCTAGGACCATCCTCCCTGACTGGGGTTTTTTCAGGTTTTCCTCAGTCCTCATAACTGGCAAATGCCGTGGAGGTACCCTAAACTTAGGCCTGGAACATTTACTTCCTTAAAAAACATCCTTTTCCAATATATCATTTCATTTCATTTCATGTATCACTCATGTTCACCGCCTGTGGTGCCTCAGTAGTAAAAATGGGCATTAAACACCATTAAAAAAAAAATATTCCACAAGCCATTATGACAGAGATATCTTAATGAATCTGTCAGTCAGTGGGACACATTGTCAAAACCAATGAAATCAATGAAAGTGGCATAATTATTTTATTTGCGAATGTTACACATTTTATTTTCCATACTGTATGATGCACATGGCAATGGACAGCTAAACTTTGCCCTAACAGCTACTCAGAATGTCCATCACCCATCTCAAAGCATCACCTTGCTTGAAGCACAACACAACCTTGGGTGACCCTGCACAGCTGCTCTTTTCTGATAATAGCAATGGCCACAAGCAGGCAATTGATGAGGTCTTCCTTGTCCTCCGGACCTGCCATATACACCAGCTCTCTGGAGGTGGCCCCATAGCTAGAAATTCAGGAATTCAGGAATCTTAAGAGAATTAAAGACCTGGGCCTTCTGAGGCCTACTCATCGTGAATATTGCCTATTCAACTCCTGGTGGGCCTCATATAAGTAGTGGTGATACACCATCATGCTGGAGCAACATACTTTTTCATAATCTCTCCTGAGTCGGATGTTTAAAACACATTTATGGTTTCACTTAAATGAGATTTACTCAGGACATATGTTTTGAGGAACTATCGTCCACATCATCAGCTGTAAATGACTGTAGGATCATTCATAGGGGCTGGGTAGGTAGGTAAATCCTTTCTCATATGTTTAGTTCCTTTGGTTGTTGAATAGTTTTTAATAACTTTATACCTTTTTCTGTTTTGTGGTTTTCATTCCAAAAATGTGCTGCCACAGTGTTCCTTCAACCTAATGCCCATATTTCTCTTTTTCTTCCCTATGTAGATTTATTACAATCCGTACAATTAATCTTGTAAATACCAGATTTTTCCTCTTTAGGCCTGGAATCTGTTTTGTTTAATTTCAATAATTTTTTACAATAAAGTTTAAGAAACTCCATGGAACTCATCAATAAAATTAAAGATAAAAGACATATCACCAAATGTCACACTGGTTTCTTTTGATGCCAAAGCCCAGTTTCCCAGCATGCCACAGAATAAATTATTAGATTTTTAAGAAAATGGTTACAATTAACCAACCTAACAGAAGGACAATCAAAGAATACATCAAATTCACTAAGTTGTGCATAAATTAAGCATTTTTTATATTTGAGGACAAACTCTTTAAACAGAAAGCAGAACTTGTAATGGGCAGTATATTATCACCTTTCTTAGCCGACTTATTCATGAGCTATTTTGAGATGCACATCACTAAGACTTTTCCCCATATTTTTAAATTTTGGCACAGATATGTAGATGTATTTGCTATTATAAACAATAAGCACATGAAAGATGCACTAAAACATTTAAACCTGCAAGAGCCTTCAATTAAGTTCACTGTTGAAATGCAAAGAGATAAAATGCTACCATTTTTGGATCTGAAGATAATAAAATGTATTAAAAAACTTGAATTTGGCATCTATAGAAAGGACACACATACAGACAACTATATCAAAGCCCATGGTTTCAATAGAAGATCATATAAGGAAGCAGCACTCAACAGCGTGATATACAGACTAATAAATATATCATTGAGCAAAGAAGAATACAAAACTGAATATCTACACAAGATAGAAGCAGCTAAATCCAATGGGTTCAACAAATAGATGATTAACCAAAAGATCGAAAGATTCCAGAAACAAAAAGAATCAAATAAATAACAACTTTGAGTGATTTATCAGGGGAAAAAACATTTAAAAAGTTCACATACCACCCATTAGCCAACAAGAAATTTCAAAAAATGTTCAAGCAGTACATCATCATCTTAGCACCTCAAAACCGATACAGTGTAAAAAATTTATTGACATTAAACAAAACAGTTCCAGGTCCAAAGAGAAAAAATCTGGCTCTTACTAGATTAATTGTAAGGATTATGAAAAAGTCTACGTATGGAAGACAAAGAGAATATGGGCATTAGTTTGAAGGAACACTGGAGAAACATCCATTACAAATAAATGATAAATCAACTTCGGCAGCACATTTTTGGAATGAAAACCATGAAATAAAAAAAGGCATCAAGTTGTTAAAAACTATTCAACAACCAAAAGAACTAAACATATAAGAAAATATTGATATAAAAAAACATGAGCATAACCTTATGAATTTTGACACCCCGAAAGCAGACAGTGATTTATTTAAATTTATCGCTAGACCACCAAAGTCAACCCGGATACATAATTACCCAGCTCCTACGAATGATCCATTAGTTGTTTAACAGCTGATGATGGGGGCGATAGTTCCAAGAAACATATGTCCTGAATAAATCTCATTTAAGTGAAACCATAAAGAGTATTTTAAACATCCACTCAGAAGATACTATTAATAAGTGTTTCACTGTGTTCGATTCCAAATTGAATTATTATTAAAAATAATTTTCATATTGCATAAGGAAAGCCTTCTAGGAGGATGGGCAGGTTATCCATAAGAAACAGGGTCTAGCTTCTGCCATTAAGATGTACAGGTAGAAGGTATGAACCTATAATGCTAACATCCAAAGTGTCCCACTCACAAATTATGCTCCAGAAATCTTGGTACCTCTTTCCTACCTGTCATGTGAATTTGCATGGATGCACGTTGTGTGAGTTAAATGCACCATCCTTTATAAATGTGACCTCATCTGACCATAGTATTCTTGTTCAGAGGTCCTCTTCTTTGCTGTGCACATCTGAGAGCCAATTACAACATTTGTGTAATGTAGATGATCATCCTCCCATAAAATATCATGATGAGACTGTGATGCACTTAAAATGTTTGTGCAAGGATCAGATTGCACAAATTATGGCCCCCTGTTATTATTGCCAGCACCCTGTCCTTCATTTAAGGTGTGTGACGAGTTGCTGGACATCTATGATCCAACAGTGGGGTGGAGACCATACCCATTTCCCTCAAGTATCTATCCAATCATTCAAATACACAGCAACTTGGATGATGGTATACAGGATATCTTACTCTGTAGAGTGCTTCAGTTGCATAGGGATGATTACTATTCTCACCCAGGAGAAGATGCATGTCACTACACTGTACTAAAGTGTATGGCTCCATATCATTCATGGTAAACATGTTCAAATACCAGTGCAGATGTTTTAAAATGAATACTGCTACCAATCAGATGAGTTGACCCTGTCTTCTACTTAGGCATTTTCATTGGTTAATGGTAGATGTACTTTGCTTTTGCCAGATAGTACAATGTGGAGTATGGGCTACTAACAATTTCTGTGATGATATCATATGCATAATAATCACTGTTAACATAATATATGAACATAAATGTGATTAAGATTTGGGGGCTTCTTTTGGGGCACTTTTAAGAGATATTCTTGTCATAAATTTTAATTGTCCTGCTCCCCTTTTTTTGTGGTCCGTGATTATTGAATGGCATTTTATATACATCCTATATATTTCTAAAGATATTACATCGAAAAGTTTTATTCCTATTACTTTAGTAATATTTGAGGTCTCTGCTCTCCTACTTTCTTTTTGGATAAATATATACCTTATATTTTGTACTGAAAAAATGTACATTTGCATTTATAAAAACCAGTCTATCATAGATCTGCAGATTAGTAACAATGGGATTTCATTCTGTAATATACTGTGATTTGCAATATTTTGTTCTTTTTGAGCTCGCTAATATTCTAATAGCTTTCTTTCGTTTTATGAAAGAATGAGAAATGAGTTATATGATTGTAATCTCGAAATTTTTTTTATTAATTTACTTTCAAATATATTATGTTTTACAGTTTGCTGCATAATAAGTCTGAGGATTCCAGAGAGGTGTTTGCCAGTGATTATTCCATGGAGTTTTACATTCTCACCACTGTAGTAGGCCAAGTCAACTTCATTTCTTAGCAAGAAGAAAATATTTTTAAGTCTTGTTTACATTTGTGAAAAACCCATTGCATTTAAACCATTGCTGTACTGTTTAATAGATTTCACTATGGAACCTAAGAGCAATTAGCTCTTTCTGAGTATTAAGGAAAGCTGTGTCATCTGCATTCACACCATTTAACATATTATTTATGCTTAATAAGAGAAAGAACTAATTCTAGCACCAAGCCCTGTAGGAAACCTGCATTTACTTCTGCTTCTTGGAATATTTTTTCTTAATATGCCACTATTAATTATGATTCTTAAGATAAGACTAAAAAATGTTAAAGACTGCTCTTTACACAATAATTTTCCCATGATGTTTCTAAGAAGAACATGTCTGATAAAATCAAAAATTTAGCTCATGTCACAAGAGATCCTGAGCATGAATTCTATCCTCAAATGTCTGATAAATGTTGTTTGGTAATTAACTTTCTGAATACCAAGGTCTGACAGTAAACATGGAATATCAACCAAGATAGAAATGTAGCACAGTGTAAAATCTGTGTTAAAACTTATTTTCATGGTTTGAAGTTACAAGTACATACATACTCAATCTAATTTAATACACAATTTCAGTGTTATAACATTACTCAACAATGGAAAACAATGTTACTGGAATCTTGCTGTTTGAAGTTGTTTTCATCAGTTTGAAGCTGCAAATATATACTGAATATAATTTAAAATACATTTTATTTTACACAATACAGCAATTTCATTATTAATATTACTTAACAATGGAAAACAATGTTACTGGAATCTTGGTCTCTCACTGGTTTACTCAACAATTATTACACACTGTTACTTTTTAGTGTCTGAAAGTTCAAGACACAAAATTCTTGACACTTGTCACATTTTGTTCTGCACTTTCTGTCTCTTTTTCTATCACAGTTCTTGCATCACCCAAAATTTGAAGCAAGTTTCATGAAGGTATAAAAATACTATTCCAACATTTTCATTACCTTACTTAGGTCACGACATTCTAAATTATAAGAAATAAAGGCTAGTCTTTAGTCCAACAATGCCTTATATTTAATTTAAATCCATACTACAATGAATCTTCTAAAATAAATGTATAACTTAAATGTAAAATTGGAACTTAAACACAGTGAAGCCAATCATATTAATGGATATCATTGTATGATTAGTTGAACTACACACTCTTAAAGCTTCACTTACTTTTTATAAATGTATGGAACCGGTTTCGAGAACATTTTGTTCCCATCTTCAGCCATGCTAAGGTTCAACTCATGAGGTTGAACCTTAGCATGGCTGAAGATGGGAAGATGGGAACAAAATGTTCTCGAAACCAGTTCCATACATTTATAAAAAGTAAGTGAAGCTTTAAGAGTGTGTAGTTCAACTAATCATACAATGATATCCATTAAATGTATAACTATTAATAAGTAGTTTTAAATAGCAAAAATTTTTACACTGAATTATAGCAAATTACTTAAGAGGGAATCAAATTTCACTAATTCATTTTCGACTCACTTGGACACAAGGCAGTTGCCATGTCCAAGTGACAGGAAAAAAATTTGTAAAATTTGAGTGATTTACACATAAATATTTTGCTATGTATAATTTTTTAGTTTATCAATGCATTAATTCATGTAGCATGGACTACCAAATGGAGCACAACTGTACCCCAAATGGACATAATTACTTTCATTATTATTCTATATTGTTTGTAACGGATAAATTAGCATTGTAAAGAACTGGCAATACCGTATTTGAACTACAACAGTTACAGAGATTGGGGTACACTTGGTATATTTTTTTTTTTTTAAACAGTGTTTAATACCTGTTTTTGCTACTGAGGCACTATAGGCGGTGGACACTGATGATACATGAGATGAAATGATAAACTGGGAAAGGATATTTTTATTTTAGGAAGGAAACATTCGAGGCCTAAGTTTAGGGTACCTCCCCGGCATTTGCCATTTATGAGGACTGAGGAAGACCTGGATAAAACCTCAGTCAGGGAGGACAGTCCTGGCGGGATTCAAACCCCAGACCTTCTGCTCACGAATCTACACCTTAACAATCTCGTCCATCCGTGGTGGTCACACTTGGTATTGAAAGGTTAATTCACTTCAAGAATATTTGGCTTTTGAAACCAATTACTTAATAGGTTTTGGTTTTGAAATTAAATTTGTACCTGATTTCTCAAAAGACATTTGATAATTTTTGTATTTTAGGAATTAGAGAGATTGGCCTATAATCACTTACTGAATCATAATACTCCACTTTTTATACATCAGATCTCCTCTTGAGTTCTTTAAACTTATAGGGTATATACCTACACTTAATAATTTTTTAATACAAAATAGTCAAAGGAATAAGAATGGAGTGAACTTTCTTTGATAAAATTTTAATATAAGTCATAAATGTGTTTTAGTCTCTTAATTTTTTAGCCTTTTGGTAACTTTTTCCACTTCATATGTTGTTATTCTGAGAACAAAGACTTTGTATGTTCTGCAGCTCATAAAGATTCTTTTGCTTTATCAGCACAGAATCTGACTTGCAAAGAGATGCCATTAGTAAATTTAATAAAATATTCTGGAGACATTGTTTCCCTAATGCTGTTGGTACTGTTCCTGGCTGCAATGACTAAATATTCTACCAAGATGGTCTATAAGCCTTATATTTTCTTCTCTCTTTGCAACTATTAGGTGTTTTTTATGTTATTTTCTGTATTCTTTTGTTATGCTTAAAAGTACAGTTGGTGTCTTTTTATAAAAATAGCCTAATTCCTGCCAGGGTTGATGGATTTTTTTTTGGGGCATAAAATCCTAAGTATGGGCTTCTTTCAGAAGGGAAGTTTTGTAGCTTTCAGAACAAATGACCTCAAGCCTGAAAAAGAGGCCTTTGAGCAAAATTTATTGGCCATTTCATGCCCTGAATTTAATGGGATGCTGATGACCTGAGATGTTAGTGTTCTTAAATAAAATACAAATAATCTATTTTACATGCTTTCAAACTGTGAGCTATTTCTGTTTGCTCTTTTTACAATTTTGGTTTTTTTATTTAGAGTGACAACACCCTTACCTTTTTAAAACTATTATACAGATTTATTGATATAAAAAAAGGTTTAAAAATATCTGCTTACTTCCACAAGAGATACAATACCTCTTCTCTATTCACTAATTCTAATATTACTTAAAATATGTTTATATTTATTCCTTAAGTCCCTAACATCTGCAAAAGCTTTTCTGGTATTTTCTGAAAAGGGTCCTTTCAAATATTTACCTGAATGAGCAAAGCTAAATGATCTGATTGCATAGGGTCTAATAAATTAATGAAATATCCTTGCCATTGCTAATGTGGGACAATATTATCTATACGTGCATTTTTTATATAGTAAACTTTTTGTATTCAATTGGTACAACAGATTTTGAAATGAATTGACTGTATTTCTTCCTTTGATTGTGTTGAATTGAGTGTTCAAATCTGCAAACTATTACAAATTTAAAGCATGACAGATAAGCGTATACTTTTTGTCAGTATTTACAAGAAACATAACAACCACCACCACCACCACCACCACCACCACGTGTCTGACATTGCCAAAAATGGTTTGTAAACTACATAATTTATTAATTAATTACTATTTACATTTTGTCTACCTTATAAATATACATCAACATATTATGTACTTTTTAATACATCTTAAATTTATTTTCTATATGGAACTTAATTAATGATTATAATTTATTATACAGTATCAAATTTTATTATTGAATCTTTATAATTTGATTTAAAATGTACCTGTATTCTGTAGAAGTTAATAATAATAATTTATTATCAATAGACTCACTACAAGTGTCTGACATTGTCAAAAATGTTTCACAGGGTACAAATGATTTACAAATTACATAATATGTTATTACATGATTATTTATAGTTTGTCTAACCTATATATATATATATAGTTATTAGGTAATTTTTTGACTGATTTTTAAATTTATTTCCTGTATGCGCCTTAATTGGTGCTGGTAATTTATTGTACAGTGTGAAACCTTTTAATAATGGATTTTTATAATTTGTTTTAAAACTTACATATATTCTATGGAAGTTATCCTTACCTCTAGTATTATAATTATGAATGTCACTATTTATTATGTTATCAATTCCCTTCTCCAAGGCCATTCAAGTTACCCAATATACATATAATCCAACCACTGTAAGGATACCCTTTTCCCTAAAAACATTTTTGCATGACTCCGTGCTAGGTAATCCATATACATATATATATATATATCATAGACACTTCTTTTGTAAAACTAAGATTCTATTCATTAAAGACATACCAGTACTTCCACATAATTCCATACCATATGATAAAAATGGATAAACTGTGCCATAATATACAGTTAATAGTACATTATCATCTAGATATGAAGATAGATATCTCAACACATATAAGCTTGAGATAATTTTTTTACATATGTAGTTCACTAGGGAATCCCATGTTAGTCGGTAGTCCAAGCATAATCCTAAGAAATTTTAGCTAGTGAACTTTTCTATTTTTGAATTATTTAAGTATACTGCAATATCTGTTTCCTTATGTAAACAGGAATGTTCAAACAGAATTGCTTTGCTTTTTTTAGGGTTAACCTTAATATCATTTAAGTAAATTAGTTTCCCCTAAATTGTTTAGAGATGTATTGGGAACTAATCATTGAGAGGTCGTCAGCATATAATATAAGAGTATTTGTTAATCATATTGCAAGTTTTATATATATCTCAAGAACAATAAGAGGTCCCAACTCAGATCCCTGTGGTACCCCCACAGTTACAGTCTGTTGATTCAAGAAAATTTTGCCTGTTTTTGTGTGTACTTCTATGACACATGTCTTATTACTAAGGTAAGAATGTCTAATGTTACATGTTTGTCCCCTTATACTATAAATGTCAAATTTATTTAAAAGCATAACATGTGACACACACTCAAAAGCCTTAGATAGTTCAACAAATATCCCCACTGTATTTTTACCTTTATCTAAATTTTCCAGTAATTTATGCATATAATCCATGACAGCTGTTATAGTTGAAAGGCCCTTTCTGAAGCCATGTTGATAGCAGTTAATTATATTGTACTTACTATACTTATCTAATTAGAAATTAGATATTAATTAGGTGATTTAGAACAGATGTAAGGGTATCTCTGCATTTTTTCAATATTTTAGGGTATATACCATCTCTGCCAAAAGAAAACTGATTTTTAAAACTAATTATTATTTTGATAATCCCTTCAACACTACTGTCACTTAAAAAAGTTCATTAATGAAGTTTTACTACTTATATGATCACATGATTTGTAGTTTATATTATTTCCACCATTTACAAAAAATTATTAAATAATGAAAATAATTTGTTTGGGTCATTGTTAAATTCACCTTTATATTATAATGTAACATCTTCATTATAGTTTAAGTTCTAATTTCTATCATTAACTATTTTCCAAACTATCTTATTTATGTTGGCAGATTAATTCATTTGACCCTTACATTAATAGAATCTCAAATTGTGTAATATTCTGTTGTATTTCTTTATAACTGTTTGTACTTATTTTTGTGTTTTTTAACTTATGTAAGATACAATTCATAGGCATATTTAATATTATTGCATTAATCATATGCTGCATAAGCAGTTTTAATTAAATACCAATTTCTTTTTACTATCTTTTTTTAAAAAAAACATGCAAAATTAAGATAGGTTACTTTTCCCCTAAATATATCCCAATTTCACATTACTATTTTGTGCATTGTAGACATGAGGCCGTGTTTCCTTTTCAAATGCACTATTTAACTATTTACATTTATGTCACATGCTATTCTTATATTTGTTTTACAATAGATCCATACACATCAATATATATAGCATGATGATTAGAGAGATGAAAATTTTGTACACCTATTGAAAAGTAACCAGTTTTTACATTTGTATAAGTATTGTCAATTGTGGTAGAAGAATGATGTGTGACCTCATTAGTTATTTTATCACATCACATCACATTATATGATTTTATAGTATCAATTAAATTATGATAATCCATATTTGTTGAGTTTCCATCAATTCGTAAGCTATCACTTAAGATTATAAGTTTGACAGTTTGTCATCAATTTATTGCACTTGGCTATCTGTAAACTCCTAAAATAATGAAAACTTCCCTGTTATTATTAGCTCTAAATGCTGCTACTTCCATTATTTTTTTAATGGTTGATTTCCAGACCCATTTTCAGACTTTAAATTTTAAATTATTTCTTACATATATTGCAATACCACCTCCTTTATGTTTTTCTCTACAGAAATCACATTCTATTACAAAATTTTGAATATTGTACAAATTAATATTATCATGAAGTCTATGTTTCAGTCAGTATTAGTACTTGTGACTTTACATTTTCCAATACTATTTCTAATGCCCTAATTTTGTTACTTAAATACTTAATGTTTTGCCCTAAGTGATATTAAGTTAGTCTCATTCTTCCCAGAGCTGGCAGTTTTCCATATGGGAACAAGCATAATAATTAGAAGCATAAGCATTTTCTTTGCAATCTGAAATAAGTGCTGTAGACCTGCAATGCATTAGTTTTATGGCATGCTGAACCTTTTCAGCAACATGCCTCTTTCCTCTAGCATTAAGATCAAGGCCATGTCTAATTTGCTTATCCTGATCCAATTTGTTTTATCTGCTAACTCAACATGTTTATTCTTAGCACAGAGGGATTGTATACATTTATTGGTTCTACATATTGTGAGATTTACATATGAATCATATGCAAATTATACTTGTAGGTGTATTAACCACCACTGACTTACAATGATAAAAACCTTCTATAATACTCTTTCATTCTGATACTAAGCTATAAGCTTCATTTTTGTAAACATTATTTGTTCCATCAATGAGAACTGAAGTTTCTGGATGATGTGTCTTCTTTAACAGTTTCCATTACTTGCTTGATTTTTTCAATATATCTACATTCCCATCAGATGATCTATATAGCAACAGTATTATAACTTGATTGACATCTATAATAACTAAAGATTTTAATTCTAGAATTCATTGAAATCAAGTTTTATTGACCTTCATTGTTGATATTGTTTATTTACGGATGCTGTATAACATCTCAGGTCCTCAGCATCCCATTCAATTCGGGGCATGAAATGGCTGATAAATTTTGCTTTCAGTCTTGAGGTTCTTTTAGTGCCATAAATCTATGACATGGAACCCATGGCTTTACTTCCATTCTGAAGAAAGCCATAGTTAGGATTTTTATTCCCAAAAAATTCTATCAACCCTGGCCAGGATTGAATCCATGATCTGGAGTCTACAAGACAAGTATGGTTACCACTAGATCACCAGGACCAACTTCTTGACACTCATGAATTTCACACATTGTATTGTAACACTAGTTTTATATTTCTTATGACAGACAATTCTGTCTGAAGCTGAAGCTCTAATTCAAAACATTAAAAAGTTGAATGAAATATTTCTTTATGCTCTAAAAGACATTTATTCAAACTTACTACTACCTTTGTTACCAAGATGGGCACTTAATTCCTCTGAATTTATTCTTAGACACTGTATATTCAGGTAAAAGATATTTCGTTAAATTTCATATCTCTGCTTGTGTCCATTCCTAACAAATACTCTTCATATTTTTATGGCATTCTTTTCACTCTTGCTGGTTGCTCCTCTTTTTCATTTGCTCCACAGTCCAAATCCAGCTCCTGTCTTTTGAAGAATTGCACTCTTTTTAGTACATGTTTGGTTATATCCTTGTTGATTGTGCTGCCTTCCCTTTTCTGAGCTCTGAACTCTTTGAGGAATGCTTTTTCTTTCTTACAGTTTTTTTTTTTTTTTTTCACTCTGTTATTCAGTTTGAACTTCATCTTCTTTAGCTAGCCTTCAAATGAGTTTATTTTTTTTATCTAATTCCCTCAAAACAAGATGCAACTTTCTCAGCTAGGCAAAAAACTGGCTTCTTTATTTATGTTTGATAAGTCTATCAACAAGTTCTAGATTTCATGCTTTGCTTTAGTGTAGTCAATGTGGTGCATAACACTCTCATCGTAAAGTTAAAAAAAAATGCTTAATTTTAGTATATTTTTTCAATCTATTTTGTAATTGAATCACTTACAAGACGCTTTACCAAGCAGTGATGCAAATGCACAAATCGACTGTATAATATTACCTAAGAAATCTGCCACGGGTGGCCAAGGTCATTAAGGCATGGACTCGTGAGCGTGAGGTCTGGGTTCGAATACCACCAGGGCCGTCCTCCCTGACAGGTATTTTCCAGGCTTTCCTCAGTCCTCATAAATGGTAAATGCTGGGGAGGTACCCTAAACTTAGGCCTGGAACGATTCCTTCCTTGAAAATAAATCCTTTCCCAATATATCATTTCATCTCATGTATCATCAGTGTCCATCATCAGACCATTGTATTCTATTGTAGACAAATTGATTTCTAATGGCAGAAAGTCTCCAAGAAATATTGGCATTTTAAACAGTAATTATTCTAATGCACTGTTGCCATACCTACTGTGACTCCCTGGGGAATAACTTATCACACTATTGTGCTATGCACAAAATTTGCACCTGTCATCACTGAAATGAACAAAGATGACACCTCCTCAATTAACTTTCTTCAAGACATATTAAATGACTGTTAAAAATTATATAGTTTACATTTCTGCTAATTTTGTTTTAAAAAAATAGGACTTCTTTTCTGAGAAAAAATGCAATAAGTTTGTGGAGGGAAGGGAATATGTAGTTGTTAAAGTAAAACTAAAACACAAGAATTACAAAGAAAATATAAATAAGTGTTTAAAAAAATGGATTTTAAACCATGTGTAAAATATCAAGTGCATTAGAAGATCATAAGGATGTTGGTGTTACATTCTATTTTATAAGTTTGTCACTTTGACTATTTGTGATATGGAATTCATGTCCTCAGTATAGATACTACTTTGGAATAATTATTAGTAATTTGTAATGCACAGTCTAAAAGTTAAATGTAGTGGGAAATTTTGTTTTAATATTTAAACTGTATTTTTAAATAAACATTACAAATTAAACAAATAAAGTCACCATAGATGATGGACAGTGATGATATATGAGATGAAATGATATATTGGGAAAGGATTTTTATTTTTAAGGAATCATTCCAGGCCTAAGTTTAGAGTTTAGGGTACCTCCCCAGCATTTGACATTTATGAGGACTGAGGAAAACCTGGAAAAAACCTCAGTCAGGGAGGATGGTCCTGGCAGTATTCGAACCCATACCTCCAGGTCCAGCCTTAACAACCTCGGCTACCCATTGGGGTAGTCATGAAGAGTATTGTAATAAATAATCTTAGGTAAAGAATGAAAAACTATTATTTATTTTACAAATCTACTAAAGTGGAACTTTATATGGAATCAAAGACAGAAATGTAAAAAAAAAACAATACTCACACTTATCACTTTAAAAAATAAGTGTTTAGCAATAAGATAACTGAATCACAGAATATAACCTAAATAAAAATCAACAAGATAATATAATTAACTATTCATGGTCAAACCACAATATCCTGCAGAAAGTATGCCATATATTTAATAATAACTTTGTAAAAATTATAAATTGATGAATGAAAAACCAAATATGCATGAGAATGCGGTATACCAGATTGAAGAAATTAAAGATTCAATTTTCTTATGTGGGACATCAAATGATGAAATAGACGAAATCATAAATGAATTCAAGATAAAATCTCACCTTAGTGGGATGGATTATCATCTAAAACTTTAAAATACTCTAATGGGAAAATAATTGAAATATTAGTGCATATGATAAATTTACCCAGATACTTTGAAAATACCTATATGTATAATAACTATAATCTTATATGTATATAAGGTAATCCTGTTTGTTGTAAATAATGAACATGACAAGCTCCTAAATAAGGATTACCATGGTTATAACATTCAGATTCAGAATTATTTTCATCTAAAGGTAAACAAAAAAACTGCTGAAAGAGATTGAAGATTTATTGATACATTGCATAATAAAATGCTTCATTAAATAAATACCCAAATTTTAAATTGAATTAAAACATTTTAATTTATAAATGAATGTATGGGATAGAGGAACTGTAAATATGTATAAATAACATTAACTGGAATTATTATTATTATTATTATTATTATTATTATTATATATTGCAGGTTATTTTATTATTGAACACTAAAATTATACTCAACACACGTTTTCTTTATTTTTACTTGTATGGTGTATAACCATTATTAATGTATTTTGACATTCTTTGACTGAAACTTCAATATAGATTCTATGGTCTATAATAAAATCTTCATTATATTGTAACACTTCAGCCCTTGGTGAGACATAGTCCAAAAGACTCTTAGAGAGTTATGCTCATTATTTATATACACATGATATAATTAATCTATTATAAAATATTTTAAACATTTTAGCACATAAAACTGGTTTTATTTTAATTTTTGGGACCTAAAAATCTGAAACTAATAATAATCGCTATTGCAAACTTATATGTCTAGCCTCAATTCCGGGTCTAAATCTGAGTCAGATCATTCAATTGGTTCCCCTTTCAGTGATTCATTATTGTTGGTGAATACACCACGTAATATATATTACTTAATGCAGTATATTGGTATTTTTAAACAGTTACAGAATATTTTTTTTCCTTTGCTTTTAAAGTAAACTCATGAATTTCTTTGTTTGTGACACAATATATCCAGTAGTGCAGTAACACAAGGAAAGTATTGAAAACTACATAAATCACATGTTTTGTTTTATTTTGCAAGTATTTCTTTCCAAATACAAAATTTAAATCACTTACAAGGTGCTTTACCAAGCAGTGACGCAGATGCACAAATCGACTGTATAATATTACCTAAGAAAACTGCCATGGGTGGCCAAGGTTGTTAATGCATGGACTCGTGAGCAGGAGGTCTGGGTTCAAATACCACCAGGGCCATCCTCCCTGACTGAGGTATTTTCCAGGTTTTCCTCAGTCCTCATAAATGACAAATACTGGGGAGGTACCCTAAACTTAGGCTTGGAACGATTCCTTCCTTAAAAATAAATCCTTTTCCAATATATCATTTCATCTCTTGTATCATCAGTGTCCATCGCCTGTGGTGCCTCTGTAGCAAAAATGGGCTTTAAACACTATTCATTCATACGTAAGAAATTAATGCAAAGAGACACCTAGTTGTAATCACAATGTAATTGTTAAACATTATAAAATGGTATTGAATTCTTCTTTAAGGGGTATTTCACTTGTCAGTGATCTCCTCTTAATCCCACGTGCTATTGTTAATTCTACATTGAACTTTCTCCAGGTCACAATCCTGCATGGCTGTCAACTCCTCCTTTCCAAAAGTCATTATCTTTATTTTTTCCTTTGTCCTGGAGTGACCAGTTAATTAATCTTTTAGGTCATCTTTCATTTTGCACTCTTTTAGTGTGGCATTACCAAGTCAGACTTCTTGTAATTATTTGATCAAGTACAGTCTCCTCAACATTCATATCTTCACTAATATTTTAATTTCTTATTCTATCTAGTCACGATATTTGTAGACTTCATCTTAGACAGCTATATGTACTGCATTAATTTTTTGTTCAACTCTATATCAAAATCAAACTTTCACTTCCATAACTGAGGATATTCCCTAATACTTTTAACATTTCTTAGTGCTTTTGAATAAATGTCTATTTTGCAAGATTCCATTCAATGGTATGGTAAGCCAGAAATTCTCATATATATAGAAAAATGATGATCCAAAACCTCTGTTTATGATCTGTTCCAAATTCTGTACAAAACTTTTGAACTGAATATAGAGTTAGGATAGAACCAATGTAAAATTTTGTTGGAATAATGTATATTTATCTGCTTTTTGGGGGGGGGGGGGAAGCTCAGCTATTTATAGCACATATAATGGCACAAATATTATATATTTTATGCTTCTCTACCATGCTAAACATTACAGTATGTTAAATGCATAATATTTATAAGAATAAGCGAACAAATTGGATTGTTGTCATATTGCCACATTAAACATAAGCTCTGGAATGTGTTTAAATGCTTTACAGTCATATGCTATATTATAATACAGGCAATTCCTATTTTGTTTTTTATAGGAGGAGCAAATGTTGGTGTTAACCCTAAAATCAACAACATGCAGCCTGGATTTCTGGCAGCCAAATATGATCTCATTCTTATATCAGATAGTGGAATAAGAAGTAAGTTGAAAATGCATGTTTTTCTATTGTATGAACTTTAAATTTCTGTGTTTTATATATATTCTTTAAATAACAATATATGTAATTTTATGTAATTTTTTTAATTGTATAATGTGTTCTCAGTTAAGCAACTGTGTTATGTTGATGGATATCTCCAAGCTTTGAATAACACTAAACTCGGAGAAACCATCATAACATAACTCAGCTGCTTGCCCAAGAACACATTGTACAAAATATATGCCAAGAAAGCCTGCAGTTTTACATTCTTTTGAATTGATGAAATTAATAATATTTATTATTCTGTGTAACTTCTAGTGTCTCAAGACTACTATTTCATACATATTTAAGTACTTAAAAATAGTCTGTCAAAGATACCAGATTTCAATTTTGTCTCAAAGGTTAATTAATCAAATAATAGGAAAATAAAAGGAACTCTACCAAATACCATGAAAAATACATTTATGCATTCTCCATAGGCTTTGAAATCTCACATAATGTCTCAGTGTACTTTGATCCTGAAGTAAACAAAGGGAAACAGCAACCATATTTCCTTTCTGTGATATAATGATGATGACTGAACATCACCATTATATCTGTGCACATATAGTAACATCTTGATGACCTAACAAGATAATTTCACAATTGATAACCACATAACCAGTCCAACAAAATAAAAAAAAGGTTAAATATAAAAAATACAAAAAAAAATTCCATTTGAATATTTTATTTTATTATTTATGCATTTAACATTACAACAATTATTTCCACATTCCAAAAAATCAATGCAACCTTCATTTCTCAAATTAAAAAAATATAGTTATTCTTATAAATGAATTTTGTGTTATTGAATATTTCATTTAAATAGTAATTATTACTTTTATTATAGGTATCAACAGTAAAATTGTTTTTAGACATTGATTAAACCATATGCAAACTGAGTCTTTGGGGACTGTAAGGTCATGGTTCAATAGGATTCTTCTTCATTTTCCCTAACATTTCGTCCACTACTGCATTGGACATCATCAATAGTGTGCTCACATGGTATCCATCTTAACAAATTACCAAAAATTCCAAGCTAATCCCCCAAAGGGGGGAAGGCCTTGAGGGGCACCACCTTGCTCCTCTTTGCTGGCGATCATCCAAGAAAAAGTCTACATCGTCTCCCCATGCTATTAGTAATAATTACATGCAGGGAGTGACAGGAGAGGTTTGTTCGGGGACTGCTACTGCACCCTGGAATTTAGTGGAGATGGATGAGGGGCTAGCATACCAGCATGTAAGACCGAAAGGCATCCTATTACCAAGATAAAGAAATTACACAAACCAATCAAAAACCAGCATCCTGCTAGAAACACCCACAAGCTCCAGCTTAGATCTAGCCCCTCAACTAAATGAATCACTCAGATCTCAGTTCCACAGGCAACCCCACTATTTTTATTTATGCAAGCAATGTACAAGTGAATATGACCAGCGTTTAGCCCTGGCTCATTACCAGTCATATTCATGATTTACAATGCTATTCTTATACTGTTATTTCATTTCTTAGTTCCTGAATTCTAATATAGCTTCTATAAATCTTCTTTTCATTTGCATAACATTATTTATGAAATCAGTTGCTCTTATATTTTATTTATCTTTCACATGAATACGATTCCACATTGGCATATCTGCCTATAATTTGTGTCTAGTACCAGCTTGAATTTATAACCAAGATTTTCCTTCCATTTATATCTTCTATATTCATTTTTTATTATATCTTTCTTCTTTAGACTGTCTGTCACTTGCTCTGAGTGAACTTTAATCTGCACAATCAGAGGAAAATGTGCATTATTAGTGCTTAAATTTAGTATCTATGATTACTTAGCATATGGCGCCATATTAACCGACCATAATACATAGCCTATTACACTATCCCAATATTACTAACAAAGATATACTCCCCATTTTCATCTTTGCCATATTTCCCATTCAAAATATCTAATGCATTCATTTCACAAAGTTCTATAAATTTTTTCACACCTATATCAACAAATTTGTCTTTACTTTGTCTACACTTCTCTGTTTTGGGCTTTGTTTCATCACTCATCCAATCATTTCCAATGTTCACATCACTTTCTCCAACCCTGATATCAAATCTCCCATTAATATTACCTCTGCACTGACATATTTCTCCTTTACTCTTTCTATATCTTTTCCACTTGTGTAAGTAGGCCAGGAAAATCATGAGACAGAACCCACTATGTATACCACCACAATTTCCATTAATGAGTCAGTCACTGCCCCGTCTTCAAGAAGATTACATCGAACACACCACTGGTGATGTCCATCGTTGTCTTGGATAAAACGTTTTGGAAGATGAAAGAGAAGAATTCCATTGAAACATGGTCTTATAGCCCAGAAGACTAAGTTTGCATTGTTGAAACAGGCTAGCCATAAAAACCTACATTCTTCAATTAATTTCCTCTTTGTGGAGAGCACTTATAGACTGATTCAGTGCCTAAAGATGCTATATAAGAAGAAAGTTTAGCTTTTGTGTTCACTGAGGTTTGTACTTGAATGCAGATACACTGGCATCATTCCGCTCCTTTGTGCCAGAAACACTGTTTCTACGCTGCTCCCTGCCACCACATCTATGATCGCACAGAATGAAATGTGATTGCATACACTACGCATGCCAGGAACTGGCCAATAACAACAACCAGTTACTCTGCATACATATTCACATTAGCTACAAGCTTGATTGGAGAATTTGGATCATGTTGACAGAATTATTTGTGCTTCTATAATCTCAAGCATGAAGCGAACCACCATCAGACACAACCAGCCAAACAGCCGACCATACTCCTTTCGGTAACACTTCTACAAAACATTTAAACCTTGAAACTGAAGATACCTCCAACTTTGGTCTCAGAGCCAAGACCTTCACTGCCAACCCAAGATCTGTGTTTCACCCCTCTGAGAAACATGGGGAGCCATGTCAGCACTGAAACATTGACTGCCTTTGTACTTCTGCTGTAGACACTAACCGCACCATGGTCAACCTTTCCAGTTACCAGTTGTCCTTGGCAGAAACTTCTATCCTTGCAAAAGGGGTCAATTTTTCCATTACCACTTCAACTGTTTTGGTAGAAGAAATTATTTTCAGTGTTGAAGTTGGTATTAAGGAATTACAGCCTTCCATGTCTGAGACACTCAAAGAAATATCTAAGATTCCTATAGAAAGTCCAACCACAGAAAATAATCTTCGATTTTTAAGGCTACATAAATAAGTCAAGAATTTACTTGAACCTCAAACATACAGAAAGCTTGTTTGAGATCCCACTTGGCAAATTCTATGGCAAACTAACTTACTCATGGAACAATCTTGCATACCTCCAAAGGACCAGTACATCAAGCCTTGCCACCTAGTCTTTATGGTTTACCAAAACTTCACAAGCAGGTTGTTCCTTTATGTTCTATAGTCATTGCTATTGGCTCCCCTACACAGTTGCTTGCCAAATACCTTGCCAACATGCCCAAACCTCATGTGGGTAATACAGATTGGTACATAAAAGATCAGAACATTTTATTGAAAAACTCAAGACTCTTACTCTTCTATCTGGAGACCTACTGGTGAGTTTTGAAGCCATGTCCCTTTTTACCATGACTGTAGTTAATGGGGCCATTGTGTGACTAAAAGAAACATTCCCAGGTGAAATTTTAACTTTGTTCCACCACATTATGACACTGCATATTCTCAGTAGAATAACCAGTTCTACAAAGAGTCTGATGGTATGGCTATTGGCAACTCTCTTAGGCTTGTCATTGCCAATTTTTACATGGAATGATTTGAAGCAGCAGCTTTAAAGACCACTCAACATACACTGAACTACAAGTATGTATTCAACATGCTTACACTAATCTCCACTTACTTACATAAAACTAGACATTTTAGGGAGTAATCACTCACATCTTCAGTTGTTGATCTACTATTGTTACATGAAATGGCGGATGGATACTCTTCTGTGGCGGTGTCTGGTTGTTGTAGTGGAACTTGCTGAGTTCATCCATAGTAGGAAAATCAAAGTTCATTAAATTTTATTTATTTTTTATGATTAAATTTTTTTCCCAAGTGGATAGTTCCAGTGTATTGTGAAGCTGTTTCAGCAGATTAATCTCTTGTTTAATTTCATAATTTTTGGTCCAAAAGTGAGCTGCTACAGCTAATTTATCAACCTGCTTAAACCAAATATTCCTAAAGTGTTCTTTTCTTCGAATTTCCAAATTTCTCTTTGTTTTTCCAATGTACCTCTGATCACAATCTGCACATTTGATTTCATAAATTTCTAATTTATGTTCTGTTGATATGGTGTCTTTTACTCTGCAACCTAATAAATTCTTGATATTATATTTGTTCTTTAGGGCTAACACTATTCCACATTCTTTGAAAATCTTCTTAAATTTGTTGTGGTAAGTAGGATGGTATGTGAAAATTTTGAATTGATATCTTTCCTTAGTGTTTTTCAGTGTAGAAACTTCTAATATTGATTTTTGTCTTTTAAATTTATTGATAATTTTTATTATAGTGTCTTATTGAAACCATTGGTTATAGATGTCTTTATTATCTGTTGGTATTCCATTTTGTACTCTGTTTCTGTGAGAGGGATGTTGGTTAGTCTGCTTGACAAGCTATGAAATACTACTTACGTATTTATGTGGAATGGGGTTACAACTATCATTTTTATGTAATTTTCTTGTGTGTTTCTTTTCTGTGAATTCCAAAGTTTAAACAATCTCCATATCTTATGATTTTTAAATCTAGCAATGGGAGACAACTATTCCTCTCTTCTTTTATGGTAAATTGTATAGATTTATATTGTAGATTAAGAAGTTTCAGAAACATTCAATAGATGCTTCACTCCCATTTACAAATTTTAATTTAGCTATTTTAAAGTTTATACTTTTATAAACTAGAAATATTACATGTTTGTATTATCAGTCGGCCAAAATCTACTTTAAACAATGTCTTCAGACCTTTTGTTCTCTTAACTATTTCTATTAACTGTCCATATCCACAGTTCTATTAGAAGTTTCAGTACATGACTCAAAAATCATAAGAGCCTTTTGAGGTTTCACTGTTATTATTATTTTCTGGTAACTGTAGTGAAAGTTCATGAAACTCTGAGCAGAGATTATTATCTCCAGATTTATAAGAAACTTTTCACTTAGTAATTTTTTTTTTTCCTGGAGTGAATTTATGAAAGACAAGACTTTGGACGATGCCTTTTGATTCATAAGTTCCCTTAAAATATTTCTCCAATGTGTTATGACAGCAAGCAGAGTTTTGGTATGGTTCTATGACAATCCTTGAGAATTCATTCTACAACCTTCATCATTCTTATTGTCCACAATATGCAACAGTCCGTTTATCTAGCCCAGGTGTAAGCAACATAGGATCTGCTGCAAGTCATACAACAACTACTTGGTTAGGGAGTGAATAAAAAGCGGTTTTAATTATTCTGCTGAGCAGTAGCAGAATGTTCTGAAAAGAACTGTTCATACAAACACTGTCAGTATTTTATTTGCAAATAATATAAATTGTGGATATTTAGTGCTGTCTAACAATGATAAAATATCAGCACCTATAGCCCATTACATTTATGTTTCCAAATTATATCTGTTTACAAGTCTATGATTTCTGTCTGGAAACTGGTTGCATTTTTAGGGTTGGGAACAGTGGATTCAAAAAGGAATAAAAAGTTGCTTCATTTATTGAAATCTTGAAATCATTTTGTTGCTCCAGGACTTTAGCATACTTCTCCAGGTTTCTGAGAAGAATCCTGTAACTGCAGATCTTGAAGTAAAAGAGCACTCTGTCTTTGAAATGCTTGATCCAATGAACCAATTTGATAATGAATCTTGCACTGCATTGTGCATATTGACAATATTTCACATTGACCTTGAAAGTATAGATTTGAGTTTATTAAGTTAACAAAGGTCACAGAAGAAACCAAGATTATCTATCCATTCTTTGCAATAAAATTCTGGTGCTTCTTGGTCCAGAATAATAAAATGTATAATTATAATTAATAATAATAACAACACAAATACAGTCATAGTATTTTAGAAATTTAATACACATACATAAATGCTGTTTTATGTAAGACAATATCTCATTGATAAAAGCTATTAACTATACCCCCAACTGAGCCATCTGACATCACAATAGTATATATCATTCCCATATCTCTTCTAGATCTTCTAACAATTTTCTGAAATTTCATTGTTAAAAGTATGTGTTTTAATTCTGTTATTGACATTTACAAACAAATCCATTGCAGAAGCAATATTTTTTATTTTGCACAGGTTATTCTTGATGAATTATATATGAGGAAATATATGAGGAGTTATATGAGGAAATAGAAGAAACTAGATGAACATATGATGCTGCTGCTGCACCATATACTTTTTGCTCGGTACATTCAGCACATATCCAGTTGCCGTAACATTCACTAGATGACATAAGACATTTATTTCTTTCTTGTAGGACATTCATTATGTTCAGTGCATGAATTACTTATTCTAGTATATCTTCACATTTGTCCTATAAACATTTAAAAAATGCTGAATTTACTTCACCATGAAACTAGAAGCCATGAACTGAACATGGTGGGTGTATTTATGATATTTGGTTGGATTTTGATACTGGAACTTAAATAGCATTTTTATATTCCGAACATATCTTGGATGCACTTGCATTCATCCTGAATTCCTTTCTCCAACTTTTGTTGCCTTGCTCTCCTTGTTGCAAAAATGAGCTGCAGTTGAATGCAAGTGCATTCCAAACGTGTTCAGAATTAAGTTCCAGTGTCAAAAATCCAATCAAATATGGTAATGTCAATTACTTCAATGGTAAAAGTCTATCTCAGTAACCGTAGATAACACCTAATAAGTAACAAATTGATGGTGGACATATTTAATCAAACAGTTGCAAGATGACACTATTGTCAAGGTAATTCAAATACTAAAACTAGATGGCAGTGTTGAGAGTTGCATCTCCTATTATAACTTTCCTCCATGTAATTGTGGCAGAGGTAAGAAGCCGGTTTCCTTCATGCACCATAATCTACCAAAAATTCTAATGCTTCCTGGTGTACAGCTCATTTGTTCCTATTTTGTTGTAAATATTTGTTCAGCCTCTCTATGAAACTCTATTTCTGTCGTAAAAAGGCCGATGTGCAACTGGATACAATATTTTCTCACTTTAAAGTTCTTTTCTTTCATAGTTTTTTCACAGCCTTCAAATTTCTTCCCTGTAGAGGTACTCTTCAAGAATAAATTCTGACACTCTGATCAAGGTTTGCACCACAAATTAAAATGACTAAATCTGCAACATTTGTAATGTTTATACTTAATCCAATACTAAGGAATAACAAATAAACTTGACTTATTTTTTACAGCTTTCTTGAATAATATTCAGATGTGTTGTCTATTTCTTGGGAACAAAGAATTTTAGTTACTTTTACCTGAATTTTTTGAACAAACTCTCCTGAAAACTATATAATTATCATGCAGTATCCCAGAAAATAACTAATATGCTGAAATGTATATTGATGGGGCTCTGATTGTACTTTGTTTCTCTTTCAGGTGTTCCAATTGTATTGTTTGTCTCTCACCTAAAATTTAAAAACTGTAAAAAATGCTGGTTGTGTTTTTTTTTTAATTTTTTTTTTTATTTTTTTTTTATTTATTTTTTTTTTTTTTAATAGCAGTGTTTAACACCCGTTTTTACTACAGAGGCACCACAGGCGGTGGACACTGATGATACATGATGAAATGATACTTGGGAAAGGATATTTTTTAAAGAAGGAAGTGTTCCAGGCCTAAGTTTAGGGTACCTCCCAGGCATTTTCCAGTTATGAGGACTGAGGAAAACCTGGAAAAAACCCCAGTCAGGGAGGACAGTTCTGGTGCGATTTGAACCCCAGACCTCCCACTCACAAGTCTGCGCCTTAACGACCTCAGCCACCCGTGGTGGTAAAATGCTGATAATATATATAAACATTACTAATATGGTTCTTTATACATACTGTTAATTTCTGCATGTTTTTCATGTAATAGTATATTATGTGCAAATGTTTGTTTGATAAGTCCCAAGTGATGGGTGGATGGACAGATGGATGGCATTTATCGTCAATAGATCTGTACATTCCTGACAATGTCAAAGAAAAAACAAAAATTGTAAATATTATTTACATATTTAACTAACATTTAATATGTTACAGTTCATCCATGCTATACAAGGTTTTGTTTATTAAATAGCTCTTCAGTTTCCTTTTTAAATGTGTGCCATTATACTGTTTTACATATGTGGGCAATTTGTTGTGCAGGAGCAAACCCATCTCATTGGCATCATTTTCTGAAACAACTTTATTAAATCCATATCTAAATAGTCGTTATTGTGTCTTGTGCTATGATGATGCATATTGTTCACTATCAGGTTTTGTTTTTGAATTGCAAAGTTATCACTTTTTATAAATACAAAGAATAAATTGTAAATATTTGTTTATATTTAAAGTTTCCCTGCATGACTCTGTAATATTTAAGTGATGGTATAACTGATCGCTTTCTTCTATAAATTGAAATCTTCTCCCATGTTGGTTCTTGCAGCATAGCTCCAAAATTCTATGCCATATAAAAAGTAAAGATGTATGATGCCATTATATAACATTGTCAGATTTCATCCAAAAATGTTCCTAAAATGCTTTAAGAGGTACAAGGACTTGCTGACTTTATTAAAAATATGATTGATATGTTCTATCCATGTTAATTTATAGTCAATAAATATTCCTAGAAATTTGTGATATATTATTATAAAGCAAAATTTTATGTTGCCTCTGATCAAGTAATCAAATAATTCATTTTCCCATTTCACTATATGTATATCTGTAGGCATTCTAGACATATGTTTATTGCCCTATTCATTTCAGCAGACATCTGATAAAAGAAAATTTTCTAAATAAAACATTCTGTTGACCTGCGTAACTGACACTGGGTATCACATCAGCAAGCAACACACCTCTGAATGAGGAGCAATGGATATAAAAAAAAGCCAGTATATAGACAGCAGGAATTACAGATTTATGTTTCATTGCACTCAGTTGCTTTTGCCATTATCTATCAGCTTAATGTTGTCTATTATCACAGCATAAAAGTAGCAACTGGTTTAATGCTCATAGCATGCAACTGCTGTATGTACCATAACTGCCATTCAGATCTTCTACACCCTTGCATATCTTATAGTTTGCTTTCAATAATAACAAGTTGAAACTTATAGATACAGTGTGCCAACATGGCTAATCAATCCTTGTACCTACATTGGTGACCTAAACAAACTATACTTCATTTATTGAAGCTAAAAATCATATAAAATCACTGTTATGTAAGAGCTGTGAGCTAGTGATCGTAAACAAAGAGCAAGTTTTATGAGACTCCAACAACTTTATTTCTTTAATGAAACTTGTGCCCTTTTCAGAAATATCACTTCTAAAAAATAAATGTTTAGGACTTCAGAAAAGTATTAATTCTTTCTTGGAGTTCTCAATCATGACAAGAATTATTGAATAATAATAATAATAATAATAATAATAATAACAACTTAACTTCTACATATTTCCATTACATTAAACTTTACAATATACATACTGTTCATGGAGTTCTTGTTATTTTCGGATTTTATATAACTAAAACTCTGGTTATTGTGTATCCTACTTCCCTCTACCAGTACCTACTTTTTCCTTCATTATCTCCATCATTATATTCATCCTTTGCATTAATCACTTTCTTCCACCACAACTTCTCCCTTACTTTCCCTGCACAGTTATCAGTTTTTGAATCCCCTCTTTTTGTGAGATTACACTAATAGGCACTTAATAGAATTTTTGTCCTTTTTTTTTTTTTTTTCCTCCTATAATCTCTCTAATTTCACATTAAATAACTATTTTGGGAAACTTCAAATGGCTGTATTTATAAAACAAATATCACAGGTCTACATAGTGAAGCTGATTTTAATCACCTGCAATATTACTGTTACTTCATACTTTTAGATAAAATTTTCTGATTAATAACAGAAATGTCTTCTGTTTTCTTCCATCACAGATTTTAAATTATTTCTAACATGAGAATAAACATAAAGGTAAGAAATTGCGATTTAGTTATAGTCATTTATATGGCTTATAAAAGAAAACTAAATGTTATTAATTATGGTCCTGCAATAATATTTATAGTCCCGAACAAGTTCATTGACAGAATTGGAAGCTAGAAATGTTAAGCAGGTGACTTCCTTTTGTATATTTTTTCTGAGTAAGCATGACTTAGCATTTGGCGATATTCTTGCCATCATGAGCTTATTCCAGAAGCCCTGGTAAAATTTTTCATTCAATTTAGTATCAGAGTGAAATCTTTCATCCATCTTGTCTCTGATGTTACTAAGATTTATTGGTTAAAAATTTATAAAATATAGAGTTTGAGTGGCATGTAACAGCTCATTTCTTTATATGCAATTCATTCATTCTTTGTCCTATGGTCAGAGGACTTTGTTTCATCTAGAAAGTTCAAACAAAGCCACTTAAAGCTTTTCCAAACCCTCATTTCAATCTCACTCAAAGTTTCTCCAAATATTAGATCACACAACAGTTCCCTTTCTTTGCCTCACAAAGTTGCTTCAGTTTTGGTGTTGCTACTAGAAAATGTTTCACTCAGATACATTAATTGTTTTTAGCTTGTCTTCCTAAGTAATTTCACAAAGTTTTTTTTAACCAAGCAAGCTTTATAAGGAGGGGTAGGAATAGTACCATTTTTGAGTCAAGCAGTATATTTTCTTCTCCTGAATTGCTAATGTTCCATCCTTCCCATTGTCATCTGATGTAATGTTTTTCTTATTTCAGCTATCCTGTAGGCATAAAAAACAGCAGAATTTTGTAAATTCCCCTCTTCCTTCCCATTAACATACCATTTACTTTTAAATCCCTTCATGTGTTTCACTGATGATATTGTATTGCGCTGTGCAACATTCACGCTTTCATAGCTTCATTTGGAGTAACAAATGAGTGCTAAGTAAAGGTGGTAGATTTTAGCAAACTTAAAATTGAATATTTAGCATTTTAAAAAATCAGATTTACCATTTGATAGCTCTTTTTTTTTTTTTTTTTTTTTTAAGAGAATATTATCTGTCAACTTATTTAATTTGTGTCTACTTACTAGAAGTTTAACATAGAACATATTTCAATGTTTTTTTAATCTATTTTCCCTATCTTAGACACATTCTGCCTGCTGAAAAAATATTCTACATGCACAAAATTGGCAGATGATTAGATGGATTTAGTAGCTGCTAAGAGTGGAAATTGCAATTGTGTTGCCAAAATTTAGTCATTATCTGAATTGTCGCTTAAGATCAGTAACTTAGTGTTTGTTAAAGTAATCATTAACATTTAAAAATATCATGTACAGTGTCAAAAATGGAGTTTTGTGCTACTAGCCAACGCTTTTAACATTCATACTACTAAGCTGACTAGGTACTGCTGGAATGAAGAGCTTGTTAACAGCTCAGAAAAAAATTGTTCATTTTCTGTAATTTTTTCCATCTGGAAAAAGAACTCTTGAACCTCCAAAAAGAGCAACTTAACTATAGACAAATATTACAAACCCTCCAGCCTGGTGATCCACAGTGGATCTCCATGGCACAAAGTCTGGAGGGATGTATCAGGGAAATTACAAGTAAGAGGAGAGAGTTACATTTAGCAAACCAGGGTTGGACCACCCCCTCAAAAAAGCGGCTACACTCCAGCAAGAACGAGAGTGATGACCGCCGCTCAACAAAATCCACAAATAAAACAACAACCAAATCCTTCACCATCCATACATCCAACAAATATGACTCCCTCTCCAGCAAGGACGAATCAGACCAACCTCCACCCGCATCACAGGCCAAAAAGCAATTAATCTTCCAAAAGCCAGCTCCCCCCAAATCACCCCGCTCCTCAAACAAACAAACTCCCACTCAAAACAAAAGGACCTACAGCTCCCAATCTCCAAAACAAGATGGCACCCAGACAAGTCATAACAAACAAACACATGCACATACACATGCTAACATTCCAGCAACTAGAAACTCACTAACACAACGGCCCCCCAGGATCATAATTCCTGACAATGGCTCTCTCAAGACGCTAAACTCAATTCTTCAAAAAACTTGCCCCACAAGGGATTATACCATCCAGAACACTCCACAAGGGCTCAAACTGTTGCTCTAAAGCATAGACACATTCAAAAACACACTCCCAGAATTGTAAAAAGCAAACTTGCAGTACTACACTTTCGTACTGAAAAGTGAACAACCACTGAGGTACGTAATCAGAGGAATGCCCATGGGCATCGATGTACAGGATATCTCAGATGCCATCAAGGCCAAAGAGTATCCTCTCCTCCACTGCCGACAGATGGAGTCTCGGGGGAGGCCCATCCCACTATACCATGTCACACTGGAGAGGGCAGAAAAATTGCATCTATTTATCCAAGAACGTTCCCTCATGAACGTTATAGTCAAAGTTGAATATCAAAAGACACAAAATCACATTGCCCAGTGCTACAACTGCCAAAATATCGGCCACAACCACACAAAATGTGCACACTCACACCCCGATGCATGCTGTGCAGCGGCCTACACATGTTGCAGGACTGCCCCAACAAAGTGAAACCTAATTTCACCCCAACCTGTGCCAACTGCAACAGTGAGCATCCTGCTAATTACAGAGGATGCACTGTATTTCAAAACGAAAGGGATAGACGTGAACTCTTAACTCTAACCTGACAGATCAACAATGTTAAACAAAATCTCCCCACCCCCATCCCCACCCCACTCCCCACCCCTATCACTCCCAGTGCCCCTGTGCAACTGGGAGTGTCATTTGCAGCCACTGCAGGCGGTGACAAAAATGTTCAAACAAACGAATCCTCTTCCATCAAAGAAATCATCACACTCTTCAAAGAATTCAACTTACAGCAGTTCATCGCCAACTTAAAGTCTACAATAGTCAAGTTCAAAGCGGCAAATGGGCTTGTCCACAAAATAACCATAATCTTTGAATTCTTAGAAACTGTTCTTTAAATGGCAGCACAAAAAAACACCGCTGCTCCCAAAGTCACCGTCCTAGTGTGGAATGCGAATGGCACTCTCCAAAACACATACGAACTAGCCGCCTTTCTCAAACAGCAACAGATTCAAATTGCCTGCATTACAGAAACCAAACTCAAACCTCACAGGCAACTTAAGATAAATAGCTACAACATCAGCAGAGTAGACCGACCAGGGACATAACCTGGAGGTGGCACGGCAGCGATCACCAAAAATGACATCGCTATTAACAACAGGGTGACACTTCCCCACCTTGAATCGCTCAAGTGTACAGGTGTACAGATACAAATCAACGCACAACCAATTACAGTTGTGGCAGCCTACCGCCCCCCCCCTCCAGCCTAGAAGAAATGATCAGGGATCTGGATAAATTATTTAGCTCATTCTCTAATATTTTAATTGCAGGCGACCTTAACGCAAAACACACAGTTTGGAACTCTTGTTCTTGCAACAGCGCTGGACATCATCTCCTTGATTTCCTCCTGTTGCAAAACGACATAGAAATTAGAACAGCACCGGATCACTCCTTCTGGCACAGCAACCCCTCCATCCCCCCTGACACGCTGGACCTGATCCTGTACAGAGGCATTTTCATTCCCCTCACCCTGCAGGTGTACTACAGTCTTGGCTCGGACCATTTCCCCATTAAGTTTCACATTGGTGGCAAACCAACACATGCCCGCACAACAAAAAAGCTGGTAGCCAGTACAGACTGGCACAAATACAAAATATTAATGCACCAAATGGCCGAGCCCAGAAAACGGTTCAATACAACACAGGAGCTTGAAGAAGGCATAGCCAACTTCACCACCTCAATAAAATCGGCAAAGAGAAAATGCACCTCCTTTACCCCCCTCCCTCCCCTTCGCCTGGCCTACCAGATGTGGAGTGCCTAGCCGCCTTTAGACGACGATACCTCCGCCAGTGGAGGACCACTAGGCTCGCAGTATTCCGAACACTTGCCCAGTGGATTAGGCCCGTCATAAGACAACAAATACAACTAGACAAGAAAATTCATTTTGAAAATAAACTAAAAACTGTAAAACACTCAGATGCCTTGCTCTGGAACCTACTGTGAGCCTACAAAACCTCTGCTGGAGAGGACCATCGAGCCCAGGCGCTACATGCTCCACAAGGCCCAATCTACTCCCCTACAGAAAAATCCCATCTCTTTGCCGAACTCCTACATTCAAAATATACAGAAAATCCTGCTCAAAATGCTGCCCACGACACATTGGTAACAAATTGGACATATTTATGGAAAAATCAACAGCCTACACAAGGCATACCTGCAATAACTCCTATACAACACCATTCGCAATCTACCAAACAAAAAGGCACCAGGCCCGGATAATATAAGAAATGAGGACCTCAAAAACCTACCAAGGAAAGCCCTTATACACTTCACTCAGCTCCTAAACTCCTGCCTCAAACTCCACTACTTTCCTTATGCATGGAAGGAGGCCAAAGTAATCATGCTTCCTAAACCGGGTAAAAGCCAGCATCATCCTGAAGCTTACAGGCCCATCAGCCTCCTCCCTTGCATGGGAAAGATACTGGAAAAACTTATTTTTCGCCAGATCCAACACCACACTCCCGAGCACAATGCCCTTCCCTCACAACAATTTGGATTCCGTAAAGGTCACCATAATACTCAAAATAACTGATGACATTAGCGCTGAGTACAACAACAACAGCAGCACACCGGCACTATTTCTTGACATAGAGGCGACCTTCGACAAGTGCTGGCATAATGGACTCCTGTATAAAATATATCATCAAATAGCACCTATGAGGCCCCACCTCCCCATACTAGACAGCTACTATACGAGCACCGCTTCTACGTTCAAGTGGAACAAGCCAAGTTTCAAACTTTCATCATGAATGCCGGAGTGCCACAGGGGGCCGTACTAGCTCCATTCCTGTACAACCTGTACACTCGAGATGTGCCTAGTGATCACAAGTGCAAAACCCTCCTATATTCCGATGATACAGCCATTTATAACCACAATCCACATCCCGCATATAACCAACTGGAACTGCAAAGATACGTTTACAAATTTTTAACCTGGGCAGACACATGGAAAATCTCAGTAAATGCCACCAAGAGTCAATTAATATACTTCTCGAAAACACTTAAGCAATCTAAAACAATAAAAATTCGCATCAAAAATCAGACATTGCAGTGCAAACCTACTGCAAAGTACTTGGGAACAACTCTTGACAGTAAACTCACCTGGAACAACCATATCAAGAACAGGATTCATAAGGCAAAGCAACGTATCTACATGTGTTCCACAATATTTAGATGCAAGCAAATGCAAATAAAAACAAAGTTAGTACTTTACAAAGCCTTCATACAGCAATTCCTGCTGTATGCTTGCTCAGCATGGGCAAACACATCCCAAACCAATCTCCTGTCCATGCAAACCCAGCGAAACATATGCCTCTGCAAACTACTAAATGTCACCCTCCTCACGTCTAACGCACAAATTCACGCCGAACTAAACACACCCACATTCCTGGAAACACTAACAGGCTGCTGCACAACAACCTGGGCGAAAATTAAAAGGCACAAAAATCCCCTAATAAATCAAATAGGCCAACGTGAGCCTCAACATCGTAAACACAAGAGAATACGCATATACTGAAACACACCAAATACACTCCCACACAAGAATCCAGCCCCATGTAAAACTGTAAATATTAGTTATTAGTTTTTATTATTGTAAATTAAAATAAATAAGCAACAATCATATTGTATTAGTAAATAAGTGAATGTATACCTAGAAAATACTGTATCTCACAATGTAACTGTTCTCATGGGAGCATCCTAACAGAGCACCCATGCATGGGTTTCATATGTCAAATTGTGGAAAAATCCATATAAATGTGTATAAAATGTAAATTATGAACCTGCAAGGCTGTACTTGCAACAGCCAAAAAGGCATTCAAATCAATAAATAATCTGCAATCTGCATCAAAGATATCCATGCTTTAGGTTTTAATAAGTGTCAAATGGCAAACCCTCACAATTTTTGCAAATGTGTATTCAAAGAACCAAATTCACCCTACAATTTGTAGACAGAAGGATATTTACTGCCTTCTAGTTGCAATTTCAACTTACTAATCAGTTCTGATATTTGACTTACAAATTTACATCAAATCTTTGCTATCATTATAATGATTTCATCTTCAGAAGTTTTTACAATGGGTGAGGAGCTACTGTTTAGTAATTTTTCATTAATTGGCAGAAAAAGCTTTCTATATTGGCATATATAGAACACTTATCAAATCATGAGTTCCAGTACATGTCTGGCATTCCTGAACATCCTAGTGATCAGGAATGGTGGGGTTTCATGGGTGACTGCATACCAAAAACAGATCATACAGATAAATGTGCATAAATAGATTATAAGTCAATCACTAAAAGAAATATTTACTGAGATCTACTAAAAATATCTGACCACTACATTCATTAGAAGATATCTGCAGTTGTGGCCAGGTGTATGTAGGAACCACCAAGTATGCGTAACTACCTGAATTAAGAATCATGATGACACAGTTATCTAGGAAAAGTGAAAAAATTGGCCATTGCCAAGTACTCAATATTGTTGATAAAGACATTGCCTATGATGATGCTGGGGGTGCTCTAACTAATACATTTTACTACAACCAGTTAAAATGAGAAGCCATCAAGATATTTATATATAAAAATTACTTTAATCACAAGGAGGAGGCAGAGCAGACCAGTAAAGCCTGGATCCAGTACTAAAGAGAACCAGAATTAAGACCCATGCAACATGGAATGGTTGCAGTATATAGCCAAAAAGAGCAACAACCCCCAGGAGGGTCTCAATCAATAAATGATTGGAGCTCTTCCAAGTGGACCAATTAATGCTGAGCTCTACCTGGTGATCGTGTTTGGTAATGAAATAAATTAAGAGTAATTCTAGCCAAGCAACAATGGAGTTTTGGAATCATTAGACATAACTTGACTACCTTCAGGTTGAGGTTCTTGACATTGCATACAACATTGCCTGTAAAACTGCAGATTGCATGTTTTCAATTATGAAAAAGTACACATATATGCATTAAAATATGACGGCTGGGGATATGGGTGTATAGTGTGTAACTAAATAATATGTTCAGATATAAAAATCATTTTCATTATATAAGAACTACTGTAACTTCTGAACATATGGAGAAATGTCTTGTGTGCAGTTTCATGCCTTGATTGACTTTGGGATTGCACCAAAAACTAATGTTACACATTTAAATATGTAATTTGTTCCAAATTAATCTTTTTTTAAATCTTTACTTTAAATATAATTATTTTTTAAACAATTTTTAAGTCCCTGTGCACTTCTGATATTAAATAATTAATGCACAGTTTGAGATTTTTGTTACATATTTATTTACTATTTTTAGAATATTAATATATGAAAATGCCAGACTATACTCAAAACTCATGTCATGCAAATTGCCAGAAAAAATGCAAATGGTAATCTAGAATTTCAACATTCAGCACCTAAGAGTATGATATGTTTGTGCCAAATCTGAAACAATTTCTTTTAGTTTTGGCTCTTCTTATTTCCAAGCAAACCAACACATAGAGCTCCAAGTGATTTCTCTGTGTCTAACTTAACAGTATTCGTTCTTTGCCATTAAGAAACTTTCTTATATGTGACTCTAAAATTTCTGCTGTGATTGCTATATTGCTAATGGTGGAAAATTTTTCCCTTCAGTACATAAAAGCTTCACTATCCTAGGGCAAGGACTTCACAAATTCATTAAGCCAAAAAAAAAAAAAAAAAAAGTGGAATGGTGGTAGGGCAATTTTTTTGGGTTTAATCTATGGATGATATAGAATATTTTTCCCACCAGCTATATACTGTTACATAATTTTTGCGTCTTGCCAAATCAACTTCATTGCCCAATGTTTTTCTATCATCCACTCAATTAATATTACTACCCATGAAATATAATAGAAATGGGGAACTCAGGTCATCCAGGGGACAAACAAAAACAACTTGTGGGCTGCTTGCATCCGATGTGAAACATGTTTCATTTGTGATTTTGGTATTAATATCCTGCATATTAACAGAATGATTTGAGTTATCTATATAATCGTAATTCCTTGAATGTAACTTTCTGTTGCACTACAACTTATATACCTCAGTACGTAGACTCAAATTAAATGCCCCTAACCTCTTAAATACACAGATTCAATGTTTCTGATAAACATGTGATGATTACATGGGAACATTAAGTAATGTTGCCAATATTAAATAAAATATTTCCACTGTAATATGAACTAACACTCTACACCTGAATTGACGATGCATATATCCAAGGATGGTGCATGAAAAAAGATTTTAGTTTTCATTTTTAAACTCATCACACCAAAAATATTGAAAAAAAAAACATGTTTGTTTACCAGTTACAAAAAGGCTGTCCATAATAATTAGAATGTAATTGAAGACATGGCCCAAATAAGGATGTATACAAAAAAAAAATATGTTTTCAGATACAGGTAAATTTAAAAGTTGGGAAGCTTACTATGCTGATCAAACTCAAGTTAAGCAAATATTCAGGAGCACATCATTATGCAAATTCATTCTAGAATAAATTTAATAAGAGAAACTATTGTGAATCAGCATCACTGTCAGTAATAATAAAAACTATAAAACATGTTATACAATATTTTCTGTTAACATCTTGTAATATATCTTAAACTTAGGTATTCATTTTTTAACTCTAAACTCCATTTACTTACATAAAAGTAAGACGTGCTTCGGGAGAATCTCTCCCATCTTCAGTTGCTCACTGAACCATCCTTACTCGAAATGATGACTGGACACCCAGATGTTTCTGTGGTGCCTTTGTTGGTTAAAGTAGGTAATTGCTGAGTTCATCCATAGGAGGAAACTGGAAATTCATTAGATTTTCTCTATTTTGTAATATAAAATTTTTTTCGCTAGTGGATAACTCCAATGGGTTGTGAAGAAGTTTTAGCAGTTTAATTTCCGGTTTTATTTCATGGTTTTTGGTCCAAAAGTGAGCTGCTGCTGCTGATTTATGCACTTGCTTAAACCAAATATTCCTAAAATGTTCTTTCCTCCGAATTTCCAAACTTCTCTTTGTTTTGTCTATGTAGCCCTGCTCACAATCTGCTCATTTTATTTCATAAATTCCTAATTTCTGAACTGAATCAGGAATTTAGTGTAAAAAAATGAATACCGAAACTTAGGATGTATTACCACTCCATTGTCAACAGATTTGTAAGTACAATATTTATGTTGTAATATGTTTAATAGTTTTAATTTTTACAAAAATTGATTTATTGAACATATTTTTACATCAGTTTCTTAAATCATTTCTCTTCTTTGCATTTATTATACATGAATTATAACATATCCTAAATAGCAGAGACTTTCCTTTCCTTTGTTGTGATATATTGGATGTCCATTTTCAGTGAAAGAAGATACCTTATTGGACATGGTGTTACATATGGATGAGGATGTGGGTCTGGTGCACCAGATGCCTTTCACTTGTGACCGAGAAGGATTTGCAGCAACACTAGAAAAGGTAGTTTTTCATTTGAAATAAATTTGCACTTTCTTTCTTTTTCTTATATTTTAGTTTTGAACCTGTTATTTATTAATGGCAAATTGTAAAAATCCATATTTTTTCTATGATATTGGAGTATTTTTATGAAACTTAAAAGATCTGCCCAAGTTTTTTAATACTTTTTCTTTCCCATGCTGTTAATCTTTCCCACATTGCTATTTTTTTCATTGTCTGTTAAATTTTTATGGTGCAAATCATATTCCTTCTTCATTTTCTCTGTGCTTTTTGTAGAGCATTAAATTTATTTCCTTAATACTTTATTAAATATAATCCTTCAATACAGCAAGGCATTGAATAACATTTGCATTGTGATGTGGTATCATAATTGCTTTCTATATTTCAAATTTATTTATATTTATTGAAATGTTGGTTGATTGCTACTGGCCATTAGGGATGCTGTTATTTTTCATTTTTTCCCTAGCTAACAATAAAGCGCTTCCAAATTATTTTTCATTTGTTTGTTGCATTCTAGTTGGCTGCATTTCAGTAGATGTTCTTTATTTAAGATAGTATTCGCGTCCTTACACAGTGGGTAGTGGATGATCTTGATTTTTGTTAAAACAAAAAATTAATACAAGAAGAGATCTTTACCTATTTGCTCCTTGCCATTCTTGGGTGTGATTCCCAAGGATACTGTTTGTGTGTTACAATAAATTTATTTACTAAATTGTAAATTAAATATATTTATTCTTATTGCAATTCATGAATCAATACAAAATAAAATAATGACCACATTATTAGAGTACCCCATCTAACATCTGTGATTCTTGCTAACCTCTGTCTTCGGTTTGTCAGTAATCTCCTACTGGAAGACAAAAGCTCAGCCACCATTTCAGACAATTCTTTCATAACATCAAAGGGTGCTCTTTCCATTATTTTCCTCATAATTGTTCTCTTTTAAGTTCCTACTCTGTTCCAATTCTTATTGAGTTCTTCAATCACTAATTAACTGTTAAACTTTACATATTCCACCTCAGCTTCAATTCAGAACAGGACTAGCTGATTAATTATTATAAATGCTAAACATATTATAAGAGTAACAAATTTTTAAAACCAATTTAGCAAATCACAAAACACTCATTTGTTAATCATCCAATCCACTTATTTTTAACTCTAAATAAATAATCACCAAATTTCTCATTTGAGATAGATCCCCCAAAATTTTCTTTATTGCAAACTTCTTTTCCATTTACACCCATTTCTCCTTTATCAATTTCTGTCTCCACTCCTTTGTTCCAACACATTCAAATAATATTTGTGCAGCACTTTCCATTATCATATAGACTAGATAAACTCTCAGCTCAAAATTTCTCCCTGTACCTTTTAATCTCTAAACTTCTAACCTAAACCATGCTCCCTGCTACTATCTTCCTTTAATTCTCGATATAGTGCCAAAAAACTTTTCTTTTTCATTACAGTATACATCACTTACTTTTTATCTCCAATCTCATCCTAACTGGTCTCCAAAAGCCTCTTGTTAGTTCTTCTTTCCAACACCAAATATCTCCCGAGTTCTCTCAAAACACCCAACCTCACATTCTTACCATTCCCATTTCTAATAAGGCACCTACATTGGCTGCATTTTATGAAATATCAAAGTTTTACAAAACATAGCTAATCTATTTCTTTTCGACTTTCTTCCCACCGACCCATACAAGGGAAGTTCTAAAAGTTTGCAGCCTGATAATCACAATATTTAAGGGATTTTTTTTCAACACAGTCACCATATAAATACATTTAGTCCAAGGACATTCCAACTTTTTAATACCCTCAGCAAAATAAGATTAGTCCAACTATGAAAAGTGAGTATCAATCTCAGCTTCAACCTCATTATTTGTTATGAATCTTCATCCACCTGGCCATTTCTTCAGGTTTGAAAACAAAAAATAATCACTGGGAGCAAAATCCAGAAAATATGGCAGATTTGAAAGCAAAGGCCATACAGTTTTGTACCAACAATCCCAGGCTTGTGTAAAGGCACATTGGGATGAAAGATAACTTTCTTTTTCACAAGGTGTGGACATTTAGACTGAATAGCATCCTTCAATTGGTCCAATATTGAAGTATAATATACCCCAGTACTGATAATGGCCTTTTGGAGGTTGTCTGCAAGCACCACAGCATGAGAATCCCAGAAAACTTAGTCATGACTTGGAATCATTTGTGATTTCTTTGGTGCACTTTCACCTTTTGCCATCCAATATTTGTACTGCTTCTTTGTCTCAGGCATGTAGTGATGAATCCATGTAGTGATGAATTCATCTACTGTTATGAAATGTCAGAGAAACTCATTGGAATTGCATTTAAACAAGTCTAAACACACTTGCATATTGTTCATTTGAATGCATTTTTGGTCCATTGTTAATAAATTTGGCACCCATCGAGTGGAAACTTTCTCATGCCCAGAACTTTGTGTAAAATTTAGTAGACATGACCTGTTGAGGTCTTTGCATTGTCAGTCAACTCATGTACCTTCAATTGGCGATCAATGAACATGGCCATTGCTGCTGTGAATTTTTGTCACAATCTCATCATTTGCAGCAGTGTTGGGATGACCTGAGTGCTCATCACCCTGAATGGTTATACAACCATGGTTAAATTCAGCAGCCTAATTTTTAATCATCAAAAACGAAAAGGAAGAATCATATAATGTGGAATCTAACTCTCTTTTGTATTTTTTGTTGGGGTTAAACCCTTTGTCACAGCTCATATTTCTGTTTTATCCCTTTTATAGAAAATGTTAACACTAGTTGTTTACATGATCATCATAAACAAGTGACAATACTCACGCATCTAAAACTTTACAGCTCGCCATATAAAGGGTAATACATAACAACTATCATAGTATTTAGCTATCTTCACAACATCACTGAGTCAGGCAAGAAATTTTAGAACACCCTTAGACCTCTATTCTATATGCCATCTATGCCACTAAATCTCTATATACTCTCTCAAACCACATGACATAGCAGCAACAAAGTATAAACATTTCCTTAACAATTTTATTGCCCATCTGCCTTTTGTTACTGTTTTCCTTCCTGACTTTCCCATTGCCCTGAGCTACGTAACAGTAATCCCAAATATGTAAACTCCTTAACAACTTGAATATTTAATACTTAAATGTAAATTGGAACTTACACAGTGAAGCCAATCATATTAATTGATATCATTGTATGATTCAGTTGAACTACACACTCTTAAAGCTTCACTTACTTTTCATAAATGTATGGAACCGGTTTCGAGAACATTTAGTTCCCATCTTCAGCCAGGCTTAAGGTCAACTCAGTTCAATGTTCCATACATTCATGAAAAGTAAGTGAAGCTTTAAGAGTGTGTAGTTCAACTTAATCATACAATGATATCAATTAACTTGAATATTAATACCTCCCAGTGACCATTTTTCCTCCTTACTTAGTTTATTCCCTTTCTTAAATACCAAGATTTTATTCTTTTCCTGATTGACTTTAAGATCCCCTTTTGCACAATATCTTTCAATTTCTAAGATAGCATTTTCCAAACTAATCACTGAGAAGGTTGCAATCATTAGATCATCAGCATATAGCAACCCCTTAATTTCCAGAATGTTTATAACCGACAAATATATATTACCTTTTTTCATTTTCACCAGCACATCGTTCACAAACAAATTATAAGGAGTGGGATTTAATTTGCATCCTTGTTTCAAACCCATATCCTGAGAAATTACTCTATACTCAATCCCCTCTCCATATTTAATGCAAAACGAGGCCTCTTTATAAATTCCATGCAATAAACTAATCATATCCTTAATCATCCCCTAACTTTCCAGTTTATACCATAATGCCTCTTTATTTAAACTATCATGTGCTTTCTCTAGGTCCATAAAAACTGCATAAAATCTACCACACTTCTTAATTAAATATTTGTCAAAGTTTTAATTATAAATGTATTGTCCTCCTCTGATCTTTCCTAAAGCCAACATTATAAGGAGATATTAATTCATTTCTCTTCACACAGTCATTATTATATCTGTTAACATACCTGTAAGTATTTTAGCTGCCAGACAGAAGAGCAATCCCCATATAACTACCAAGGTTCTTCCTAGAACTTGTGCCCTTATAAATAGGACAGATAACAGTAGTAAGCCAGCTTTTTAGCACACTTTTTTGCTTTTTAATCAAATTTACTAATCTCTCACCAGACTTGAAAGAATTTGGCTAGTAATTCATCAGTACCAACTGCTTTAATTTTCCAGACTATTTGTATACCTGTTTAAGAACATCTCCTTTGAAAAAGTTCTATCCAAATTCTGATCTTGGTAACTTACAGTTCTAAATTCCAGTTTCCCCTAGCTGTAGTTCTAGAATCAAACAATCACTTAAATGATTCACACCTTCTTCAGGCTTAATTGTAGCATACCCCTTCCTAACTCTTGTCCTAACATTGCATACTACATTTGCCTTCTAGACCTGATTTTAGCCTCAATTTCTTGAGCTCTTTTCTATCCCATTCTTGCTTCTTATTTTCCAATAAACACCTATAAACAACTCTTAAATCCATCAATCTTATTCTATCCTGGCATTTAACCTTCTCTCTCCACTTAATTACAGCTTCCTCACATAATTCTCATACCTGTACATTCCTTATCAAACTAATCATTGCTCTTGCTTTTATTCCCAATTTTCTTAATCATATCATTGTTGCCAGTCCATTTCAAAACACAACCCCAAACAACTACAAGGCACTTTCATTCTTGTTTAACTCAATCCTCCCATTAATTCTCAGAGCACATAAATATATCTGTGCTATATAAAACTTATCAGCACATTCCTGATTCCATTTGTATGCTATAACTCTATTGTTCACTTCCCTATTGCTAAATTTTAAAACTTCCACCACATGAGCTTAATATCACCAGTCAACGGCAATTGCAATATTACTCATTACATTAATTGCTCTAAAGTTAATAATTTGATTCTTCTCCAGATGCACAATATAAAATCCACAACACAATGTCTCCCTATATTAACTCATGTACATTTTGCACTCTTGTCCTCCGCCATATATCCATTTAAAATCATCATTCCATTATTTTCACAGGACTGGGTAAGTTGAAATCCTTCTTCATTTACCACCTTGCCTTCATTTCTTATATCTACTCTATAACCCATTTATACCCACAGCCTTTATCCCATTTCCCACAATTTCTAGCTTGAAGGTTTCCATTTCTAGCATTAAAATCCCCCAAATTCTAATCCTCCAACAACAAAATTCTATCTTTGGAAATTCCCATTTAATCTCATTCATCTCAAATTCTAAATGATGAAGATCTGGATCATAAAACTATGAGCTTCTTGATGGGCTATAAATTATACCCAAACACAGAGATACATTTTTATTAATATCCATATAACCCGAATCATCCTAGAATTTTTCTCCTTAACCCTACATGTAAATTCATTTTTAATTAATACCCCTATGCCTCCAGTTACCCTACCTTCTTCTTTTGTTTCATACCTCCTTTACCAAAAACAATTTAAGCCAGATATTTTAATATCTTCACCATCATTTACCCATGTTTCTGTTAGCCCTAGAATCCTAACTCTCCTCAGTAAAATACTAGTGAATCCTAAAGATGCAGTTTTTTTTATTCATTCACACTTCCAGAAGTTCAGATTTACCATCCATCTTCCTTCTAGCCCCTGTTGCTTGAACCTAAAATCGATCAATTTCTTCCTGTTCCTTGAATCCTTTCCCTTGGAACATCTCCCCTCATTTTCCTCTGGGTCTGATTTACACTGTTCAACTCGCAAGATACTTCTACATGGGGTTAGATACAATGCTCAACTCTGTAGATTCTTTCTCATCGTGGTGCCATACTCATGCCTCTCCTCCACTCATAGCTGCATTAAACTTCTGTTGCATTTAATGAGACAGCTGCATTTCTGTGGAAATTCTCCTACATGGTGATGTCACAGTAACTCAATCTTTCACCATTTGATCCTGAACTTCACTCCACGGCCATCTCTGTATCTCACTTCCATCTCTGATTTCACACAGTTTTTACCCTTTGATATTCCTGTTTCCTCCTCTATGAGTGATTTTTGCTGAGTAATTTACAGTAATTTTATTCCATCATCTGTATTTAGCTCCTTTTCTCCCTCAAAAGCTGGCCATTTGTCATTGATCCACAATTACATATCATAAAGGTATGCCATTCTCTTTGTGAGCCTTGCACCTTTCATTAGTTCAACAAGCTTCCTCTTCTGTTCACATTCTTTGAATGATAGATCCTTACTAATAAAAAATGTTAGATCCTTTCAGTTTCTTCACTCTGTGCAAAACAAACCACATGCACATTAAAAAGTTTTGCAATTATCATTCTTCTTCTGGATTTTCAGCTGATGTGAAATGTGCTGGCTATTTCATATCCACTTAACTTCATCTGTAGTTTCATCTCCAAGGTTTCTAGCACTTCTTGTTGAGTACAGACACTTTGGTGTTCTTCTAATCCAGCAAATAACAGAATAAAGTTATGATTTTTCTACTTTAATTTATCCACTCTTAATTTAATGCTGGCTCCTTTTTCCTTAATTCCTTTAACTACTTCTTTTATCTCAAGCTTTATCTCCATGACAGCCACATACATTTTATGACCAAATCATTCCTCCATCCCATTGAATCTGCTCAGAATCTTTTCCAAATATTTACCATAGTCTGCTAGGCCAGGATTCATCTCTACACCACCAGTAAACAATAGGCACTAAGATAGATCCCACAATCACTAAATTCTTCGTTCTTTCCTTTTCCTTTATTCTTGCTTGCTTATTTCTCTTCTCATTACTACAAACATCCCAGTCCTTCTTCTGTAGATTATAAATCATCCTATATTTCCTTTCTCTCCCTTTAGCAAACAGGAGTTCTTCACCATATAACCTCTCTCTTTCTCTGCTAGTTTAAAAATCTCACATTGCATATGTGTGTGTGTGCATGCAGAAAAGAATATGTATATTCCAGAAAATGTGAGCTCTTGATAATTTGAGAAGTTGCATAGTCTCTATATTTATTCTAATTGAACAATAACTTTGCTATGATCTGCTGATTATGTTCTTGATTTCCAGTTTCATTCTCTGTCCCCCCCTCTCTCTTTAAGCTTGTAAGTTTTATGTAAATTTCAGCAAAATTTGTACTTAGAGCTGGCATTTGTTATTTCATTGTGAGGGAAATATAGCAAAGTAAGGTAAATTGTCCTTCCTGGAATCAAATCTGGGCCTACTATTTGACAAGAGCACACAGTTTATGAAATAAGTGATGAATTATTCTTAACCATAACCTAAGCAGAAAAATTACCTTATTAATTCAATTTGGAATCGAACACAGTGAAACATGCACTAATAATCTCTGTGAGTCGGAATATTAGAACACACTTTCTGGTTTTACTTAAATGAGATTTTACTCAGGACATATGTTTCGTGGACATTTTTTCCACATCATCAGCTGTTCATGACTAATGGATCATTCATAGATTTTGGGTAGGTAGAAATCTGGGTGGACTCTTGTGGTCTTGTGATGAACTTAAATAAAGGTGTTGTCTGCTTCTGGGATATCAAAATTCATAAGGTTATGCTCATGTTTTTTATATAAATCCTTTCCCATATATTTAGTTCTTTTGGTAGTTCACTTACCATCGGTCAGCTAATAAGACATTTCAAAAAAAATTTAAGCAGTACAATATTATCTTAGCACCTCAAAATAGATACAATATAAAAAATTTATTGAAATTAAACAAAACAATTTTAGGCCCAAAGAGGAAAAATCTGGTATTACCAAATTAATCGTAAGGATTGTGAAAAGATATACGTAGGAAAGACAAAGAGAAATAGAGGCATCAGGTTGAAGGAACATTAGAAAAACATCCGTTAATCGTTAAACAAAACGATTCTAGGCCCAAAGAGGAAAAATCTGGTATTACCAAATTAATTGTAAGGATTGGGAAAAAATATACGTAGGAAAGACAAAGAGAAATATAGGCATCAGGTTGAAGGAACATTAGAAAAACATCCGTTACAAATAGATAAATCACCTGTGGCAGCACATTTCTGGAATGAAAACCATGAAATAGAAAAAGGCATTAAGTTATTAAAAACTGTTCAACAACCAAAAGAACTAAATATTGGGAAAGGATTTATTTAAAAACATGAGGGTAGCCTTATGAATTTTGATATTCCTGAAGCAGACTACACTTTATTTAAGTTCATCACAAGACCACAAGAGTCCACCCAGATTCCTACCTACCCAACTTCTACAAATGATCCATTAGTCGTGAACAGCTGATGATGTAGAATAAATGTCCACGAAACTTATGTCCGGAGTAAAACCTCATTTAAGTGAAACCAGAAAGAGAGTTCTAATATTCTGACCCACAGAAATTACCTTATTGTTTCAGTGTCCATCGGAATAGCTACTTCCAGCTTTGTTGTTTTACTGTGTAAAACTACATTTTTAACACTTGATTTGCAGAATTATAGTATATGAAATATTTTGAAATTATTGAACTTGTAGCATTTTTCAAACCAAATAAAATATGTCAGTCTAAGATTTAAAGGTGCATTCTTATTTAAGCTAAATTTCAAAGCAGCTTGCCCTTTTTTTATTTTTTTATAATTATTTGTTTATTTATATATATATTTTAATTAACCTTGGGACAATTAACAGCTTACTGCTGAAAAGGCCCAATTTTTTAATTTTTTTTACAGGAAATTTTTCTTCTATCTTAATTTTAATGAATATCAGATAAATTACAATTTTTGAAGCTTTTACATCAGTTATTATAGATACTTGATCTATTTTGTTCAACATATAGCTAGTTAAACATTCAGGATTAAGATACCTTTGAAATTCAGTATAAATTCACATATTTCCAATTTGTAAGTGAATAAAGTACTAAACATTTATTATTGTTCCCATATCAGCTGAGAAACCCTGATAGTTGCACAGAAATAGCATGATGTAGTGACTAATACATATATTGGATGGAGATAAATGCTGCACTTTTAAAAAAGACTTAGTCTTACATTAACTACATGCCAAGTGTTGGGCAATATTCAAGGTGACTCTTAGAATGAAGAGGGATTCAGTGTTACTTATTGCAATGGAATTCAGCTGTAATAATTTTATTGTATTCTTTTCATATGTCACTCTCCTCACCTCAGATCACAGAGCTTTCAGCTGGAAATGGGAACAGTATATAAGATACATAACACACCATTATTTCATGTATCATTTTTAAGTACAGCAATTTGCTGATGGTAAAAAAATTGTTAACACAATGCTAATCTACACCATCAGATATTGCAAGGGTCAATTTTTAGTAATGTCCTCCATCCTTTCAATTGGTCAATTCATATTTTTATTATAAAATGTTTTAATTCTCTAATATAGTGTTCAACTTTCTTAATATTGTCCAGTTTCATTTCCTTGGTGTGTATGACACTTCTATTCACTGGATTTATCAGATGTATACATGCAATTTTATTCATTAGGACATGAAGATTATCATAAATCACAGATCTCAAGATATATTTTAAAGCTTTAATAATTCTCTTCTGCAGAGAGGCTGTTCTAAATGATGGTACACATGTTTGTTTACATATTTATATACAAGTGATGTCATAAATCATGGCAACTATTTTTTTTCTTGCAAAAAAGGGACAACATTAAAAATCTAGGATATATAATTGAAAGTATATGGAATACACTTTCGATTGAAGCCACCAGATGGTGTATGTGAACAGAGCTGTGTGTTGAGAATGCACCAAAGTTCAGTTGGTCAGCAACCATGGTCAGAAATGCAGGCCACAAGAGTAAACAACATGTGTATGTGAAAATAGCATTTCTCTGCAGCAAAAATACACAACAATGCCACACAGAGCTACAGGAAGCACTGCATGTACCCTGCCCAATCAAACAAGGTGGACAGAGGCCTTCAAATGGGCCAGAATGTCTACTGCAAATTTGCGGTGCAGTGGGCATCCTGTGTCTGCGGATAAGGATGTATGTGTGATGCTGGTGGAACAGTGCTTACATAATGATTGGCACTGGACGCTTGAGTAATTAGAGGAGCTCACAGGAATTCCAGCATAAACAGTGCACGCATTTTACGGGATGACCTGAACATGCAGAAAATGAGTTCCACATCAATTAAGTGAGGTATAGAAGTTAACTCACTCTAAAATATTTTGCATCAATCTAATGACATTTCAGGAAGAAGGGGATATCATGTTGAATTGTATCATTGTAATTAATGAAATATGGACATGGGTATATGAACCAGAACTCAAGCAACAGTCCAGTGAATGGCATCACCCTAGGTCACTATACAAACACAAGTTTTGTCAAACTCCTTCACCAACAAAAGTGATGGTCATTCTGGCATATGACAGTCAAGGTGAACTTATGTGTCATCTAGTGCATGTGGGGACCACTGTAAATAGTTTATTGTCTAAATTGGGCTGTGCCATATGAGCCAAACAACCAGAACTTTTTAACAATTATTCTCCATGATAACACAACAGCTCACACAGCTGACAGTATTAAATGTCTTTTCCAGCAGTGGGGATGGGAAGTTCTTCCACATTTGCCATATTTGCCACATCTCAGTCCCTGTGATTATGATCTCATCCCCAAAGTGAAGCAGATAGCAAAGCGGACATTTTGACAGTATTTCAAATCAAGGTGGCTCATGTTAGTATCTAACATGCAACATATGATATTCAGTGCCTTCCCCTAGCTGGCAACAATCCATTTGTGTACTTGGAGACTGCTTCAAAGGCTGCGAAACACCATGGGTTACCTGGGAGACCTGTTCTGTGGCAATGTTGCGACCTAGTTGTGGTTAACTTTTGTTCATGTCATAATAAACCAATGTCTGGTTGGCTATATTTTACTACTTCCCTACAAGGGCCTACTTATGTCCAGACTAATGTTGGTGGCATCACTCGGCAATAAATGCCATATACTTTCAATGGTAAATCTTAGAATTTTCATGTAGTCCTATGTTTGCAAGAAAACAAATAGTTGCCATCACATATGACTTATCCCTCATATGTGTCTTTAATTATTTATTAGTAAGTATTACATAATGAACATATGATTTGCTTTCAAGCCACATATCTAAAACGCAGTATGTAAAATATAACTGTAAATTCCTCAAAATGAAATAATATATAACATATTTTTACTGGTATCTGTATCTTCAAAAGAATCAGAAAGGAATAGATGAGCATTAAGTATTTACAAATCCAGAAGACGTGGGACTCTTTCTTAATTTCTCTCATTATTACATGAACTGTTTTTCCTGTCTGTTCTGTACTATTTTATTCATTTCCATTAATACCTAGTTCATCAAGGTTTCTGATTTATAGTTCATTAGTGTCAAGTTTTCTAAAGTTGCTATCGACCTAGTTCTTTAATTACCAGTTCTTTAACTGTTCAATTAATGATATTCTGAAATGCCAAATTGCTCTCTCTCTCTTCCACCCCCCTCTTTATTACAACAAGGATGTTGTAATTGAGTTGACCTTTTTTATGTGTATTATGCAATTAAGTCTTAGAATTATTAACATTTTGGTTTGGATTTCTATATTATTACCATCATTATGTATATATGACTGCAACATCTAATGGAGCATTTGATTAAATCAAATTTTCCGTGATATGGTAATCAGTAATAATTATCTCTAAAGCAAAGTAATTGTCTCATCTTGGTAAATATTCCTGAGTTTTTTCAATTTTAAAATATTCACGAATCAACACAGTGAAAATGAGTATAAAATCTCCATTAGATAAAATATTTTAAAATGCAAAAACATTTATGTAGCTTCACTTCAAATGAACAAGGAAGCACTCTGAGATAGCAAAAAATTAAAATATTGATACAGTGATAAAACACTCTTAAATTTTCCCTCTTAAAAATTAAAAAATTCAGATATTCTTTTTTATATTCTTCTTTATTAAGTGGTATATAACTTAATTTGTATACCATGGTGTTGAAAGCAGCTTCTTTATAAGGTCTTGGGTTAAAACCAAGGACTTTAATATAATTGTCAGTGTGTGTATTCTATTTCTGAATGCCAAATTCTAATTTTTTGTTACATTTTATCATCTTCAAGTCCAGAAATGGTAATATATTATTGGTTTCAATTTCTACAGTAAATTTAATTGTGGGTTCCTGTAAGTTAATTTCGGTGCATCTTTGACCAATCTCTTTGGTACAATAGCAAATATATCATCTACTTATATATACCAGATCTTAAGGAGTAAGGGGAAGGCTTTAGTGATATGTATTTTAAAGGATCTCGTAAATAATTCATCCAGGAATGGTGAAAGAAGACTGCTCATTACTAATCCTAATTTTTGTTTGAAACATTTTCCTTCAAATGTGAAAAAGGCTTGATTTAAGCAAAGTTAGGTGAGTTTAATATATTCCTTGGTATGTGTTTCTGTTTCATGGGATGCTTATAACCATTTCCTTAGAAGAGTTAATGTTTTATTTTGTGGTATGCTGGGAAACAAAGCTTTTACATCAAATGAAACCAAAGTATCATTGGGAGACAATTTGTAATCTTTGATTTTGTTAATTAAATCCATAGAATTATTCAAACTTAAAATGTCAAATTTTGGAAAAGTGTTTAATTTAGAGGATAACCAGTTTGCTAAGAGATAACATGGAGTGTTGATGTTATTAATAATAGGTCTCGTGCTTTTCCCAGGTTTATGAATTTTTGATACGCAGAAAATCCTGGCCAAGATGAATTATGCACTTTGATTTTGTAACAGTCCAATTTTTAGAATACAGTGCTGCTTTTTAGGATTTATGCCATTGATTTTTTGCATTTCATTAAAGGATCTGCTTTTATTTCAATGAATTCATCAATGATTAATAGCATTCTTAGTCTGTAATACCCTTTGTCCAATATCACAATTTGGTTTCCTTTGTCAGCCTTTGTATTAACCACATATTTTTTGTTATGAGATCTAATAAATCTTAAGTGATAATTAGGACTTTGGTTTCTTTTTTCAATTTCTTGTAATATATTGAAGGATGTTTTCCTGAAAAAACTTTTATCTGTAAAATTGAGGTTTTCAATGGCTATTTCAATATCTGCTACATATTCTTCTAAATTGGATGAAAAGCTGATACAAGTATTGATCCCTTTATTCAGTAATTCTATTTCAATTGCATTAAATTTTTCTTTGGGGAGACTGACTACTTTGAGTTTAGGTTTTGAGATCGTTTTGGTCTTGACTACAGGTTCTTTAACAGTTTAACAGTTCAGAATGTGAGCAAAGGTCTCCCGAAACATGTCCTGAATTTTTTTAATTTTGAGAGTAAAATGTTTAGTGTGTTTTATAATTGTATCAATATTTTAAATGTTTTTAACTCGGAGTGCTTCCTTGTTCTTTGGAAATGAAGCCACAGAAATGTTTTTACCATTTTAAAATATTTTATTTACTGGAGATTCCTGAATTTGTCAAAGTAAGCAAACCCAAACTTAGCATGTGGTTTTTATTTTGACTCATTCAGCTCTAAGAGAATATCAGGAGTTCCTTAATGATGCATGATACATAACTTTTTAGTCTCACTATAAGATAAAGAAGGCTTATTCATTTAGTCATTTTCATCCTTTAGTCTTATGTGCAAATAAAATTGGGAAAGATCATTTTATATGAAAAACAAAATGTATGTGCAATCAGTTGATGTGTATAGAACATTTTTGTACAGACAATTTATGACCATCAATATTTTACATCAGCAGTCATCAACTGCTTGCTCTATTTTGCACTGCTTACACACAGATTGTCCCAAAAGTTTCTGTGCAAATGAAAGGGAAAGTGAGGCAGAGGCGGATTTAGTATTAGCTTTCATAAGTTTGTGCATAAATAGTGATATAAATAACAATTGAGCAATTGTTTGCAAGCAAGTTCAGAATCAAGCATCAGCTCATTGCTTTGGTATAAATAAAAATTTACCCTCTTTGCCGAGTAATTGCTATCAGCCAACCAAGCAAATGCTTGGAGACCTTCACCATAACATATCAGTTGAGTAAACAAACATGCCCAGTCTTCTGTCAGAAGGCAATTTAAATCTTTGCTGCACTTAAATATTCATATGCAATTCATGTTAACCATACTCACATTTTATGAACTAAATGGAGATGAGATTTTAAATAACAGAAATGAAATTAAAGGTTTGGCAAATTATGAAATAAAAATCCAGATTCACCCAATTTTCAAAAGATGACATTCATTCCCTTCCTAAATTCAAGCCCTGATTTCTTAAATATGATAGTATTAAGAAACTTGTCATTTGCCAAATGATGCATGGAAAGTGGATTATTAGTACATGCATTTTTGCATCATTTTATTAATATCCTCTGCAATTAGTCAATTACAATCTATATAAAAATGAGTAATTCCAAAATTTTATATGTATTATCATGAATTATAACTCTACAGGAAGTAAGAGGTTCATTTTGAAGGTTAATTTAGGATCAGTTATATGGTAAATTCATTAGTTATAATTCAGTTTTGATTTTTACAGTCAATCCTGCTCTAAGGACATGTGCATCATTTGTATATTGCTCACATTTTGTTTAGTGTTATCGTACCCAGGTAAGATGAAATAACTCAGAAATATGCTTGCATATGAGAACAGATAAAATAAGCTAGCAGCAAACACTTCTCCAAGAGGAAAGTTAACTATTGCATCTACATTTTATTCACCATGGTTGAAGAAAGCATGCATTCATGAAGCACTATGTTAACCTGTTAAAGGCCAATAAAGATATTTTAATTAAAGCACAGTTACCAGAAAGTAAATGAAGAAAAAATTTTGCAGTAGCTGTAGTAAAGGAACAGTTGGAGGAGGAGTTTCAAACTCCTATCATTGAAGGTCAACTGTTTAAAAAAAAATAAGCAATATCAAAACCAGAATAAAATCCAAAAGTGATCTGAAACAAACTGCCAATAAGCCAGTGTTTTAAAGAAATGGGAACAGGAGATTTTGGATATTCCTGGAGGTGGAGTCAAATCCATCTGTAACAACAATGACAGGTAAGAATCAGAAACAAACTAAAAGTTTTATTTTCATAATTAATTAAGATTAATCCAACATTTAGCTGTAAAAAGTAATTAATACACTTTTAATCTTTCCAGGAGGGTTACAGGTCAGGTTTCAACCAATGGCTTTAACCATGACAGCAATAAATTCCAAGAACCCATTCCAAGTGTTGAACATGGGAAGTTAGCTGCTGATGATACGGATTTGGTTGTAAATAGAGCACTGCACAGATCTGCAGGAAAGCAGAAATTAAATAATCCTGCTGATGAAACAGCAGGATTAAGAAATAATGAACTGCAGAGGTTAGTTCTACTCAAAAAACTAACAGTGCTTAAGCAGAAAGAAGAAAGGAATAAAACTAGAGAAGAAAAGAACAAAATGAAAATTGAAGTGCTAAAGCTTGCAAAAGAAGCCATTAAAACTGGAGAAAGAAAGGAGAGAAAAAGAAATTGAAGATTTTCTTTTAATTATTATGAATCTTTAGGGTCATTTAATAAATTGTATTAGTTTTAGATAATTAGTTTTTTACGATTCTTGTAAACTTGCATTTCTAGGTACCTAATTAAATAATTAGTTTTTGCAAGTTCACATGTTTTTTATCAATGGTTTGTCTATAAACCCCCTTTTTTGTCTGCACTTATTTGCTCTTTTCTATATCTATGTCAATATCTTTTTTCCTCAAGAGCAATTCACACTACAGTTATGAAATTTATAAATGCGAACATCTCTTGTGAAATTTGAGTTATAAATAGTGATGTGAAAAGTTATACCAAATGAATTGTTCTTGTGATGTCATCCCTTCTCTGCTGTCCTCTCTACCTAATGCGGATTGCTTCTGGTTCTACAACAGCTGCTACTGGTATACTGTCTTCATTACCATTCTATAGTTCAATTACATCAAAGTCCTCCTCTTTTAGATGTTTGGCAAAATTATGCAGAGTCATACAGCATATTATTACCGAAGTTATTTTCTGGGTAGGTGATCTTACCTTATTTTGTTAAATCGGGAACTGCTGAAATATCATTCAATAATTACCTGCTCCTTTGTAATGCACCTGTTGTATGCTCTCTGTTCTGGAGTAGTACAATTTTGATAAGGAGTCATCAACCATGGTGCAATACCATAACCTGAATCACCAAGCAGCAGTGCATTGGCAGTATTACTGGCCATCAGTGTGTAAGTATCTGAATTTTTCCATATTCGAGAATTGTGCACATACCCAGGCCATCTGGAACAACACTCATAAATGTTACACTTGGGAGAACTCCTTTCCTGCTGATGTACTCATCGCCATGTGTATTCGGTTTCCTTATTAAAATATGAGTACACTCCATTTCACTATTTGCATTATGGAAATCATATCGTTCTGAGCACTCTGCATTAGCTTCCTGAAGAGTAGCAGCAGTTGTAGGAAACTGTATCCAATCCCTTGCTTTATGCTTGATTGCATTAACAACTTTCCTGAATGTATTTGAGACTGTAACTTGTGTAATGCCAAGATCCTCTGCAACACTAGCTTGGAACCCAGGATCTACTACATACCTTAAAAAAATTTGCATCTTTTCAGTATTATTAAGAGCTCTGCCTCATGTTTCATATGCCTCTGGAAGAAAGTGTTGAGCAACCAGTATACTTTTTCTCTTTTAAAACAGTATAATTGTTTACATCTACTTACATGTGAGTCCCTGCACCTTGTATAAATTTTTATTTTTCGCTCAGGAACTACCATCATTAATTCCACCATAGTACTAAACTGTATTTAAGCAATCTGAGTTACCTACAGAGGTACCTCGCAAAATAGCAAGCATTTGCTTACTGAAAGGGAGCAATTGCTTGTTTTTATTTATACCAAATCACAAGCAGCTGCTTAGCAATCAAGGACAACATGCATATAGTCTCAAGGAGGTTGAAGAGAAATGTTTTTATTTATATAAAACTGAGCAAATATTTGGATTTAGTGAGATTTGAGCAATTGCTTGCTCAAACTGTTAATATGGATGTTAAATCAAATATTGTCTGAATTACATTTTTGAAGTAGGGCACTTGTACAGGATTCATGTACCAGACTGACTGCCAGGAGTACTGATGCATATGGCAATATACTTGATCATAAAACTGGTTATAAATAAAGACAAGATTTTCATGTCCTATCATCAGCCCTGGTGGTCTAGTGGTAACCAGACTTGCCTTGTAAACCCAAGATCGAAAATTCAGTCCTGACCAGGGTCGATGGATTTTTTTGGGCATAAAAATCCTAATTATGGCTTCTTTCAGAAGGGAAGTAAAGCCATGGGTCCTGTGTCATAGATTTACAGCATGGGAAACAACCTCAAGCCTGAAAGAAGAGGGCCCTGAGCAAAATTTGCTGGCGGTTGCATGCTCTGAATTGAATAAGACTGATGACCTAAGATTTTTTTTTATTTGGTTTATTTACCGACGTTCGTCAACATCACAGGTCATCAGCATTGCATTCAAATTAGGGCATGAAATGGCCTACAAATTTTGCTCAGAGGTCTCGTTTTTCAGGCTTGGGGTTCTTTATTGTGCTGTAAATGTATGACATGGGACCCATGGCTGTACTTCCCTTCTGAAGGAAGCCATACTTAAGATTTTTATGCCTGGGAAAATCCATCAGTCCTGGCAGAGGTCAAACTCGCTATCTTGGTTAAGAAGGCAAGTATAGCTACCACTACACCACCAGGATGGACGATGATGACCTAAGATGTTAAAGAGCATCAGTAAATAAAACAAATAAAAAATCATGTCCTGTCAAAAGACCAAATATGCATAATAAAGTAAAAACACCAAATAATTATATGTTCTATAAAAATTGAAATTATATTTTATTTTTTAATGACTCAATGTACAATTAACAGGCCTTGCAATTTTTAACAGAATTTCATATGTTTGTCAGGATATTATTGTAGGCAGAAAATAACCTTTCCACAGCACTAGAAATGACAGGTGGAAACTTAAATGAAGATATCAGACAAAGTGAGGTCAAATTTGTTGTCTTCAACTTTTACACAGCAATTACCTTTTCTGAAAAAATAAACCCAAAATTAGCATTTGCATTGATGACTTTGTCTGCAAATGCTAAAGAGTGTTTAAGATCTTCAATGATTTCCAGTGATTGGATCAATAGTAGGCCCATAGTATCCAACTTGCATTTGTGGTCAACAATTTTGTAAAGTTTGTTTTAATATAAATCAAGTCTTGATGAACATTCTTATTCATAAATGCAGCCTGAGCATATTTAATGCAAACAGCAATGAACTGCAAAAGTGTATGAATTAATATCTTTAAATAATATTTAACAGTGTTTCATAATTCATCTAAACTGTGATATTTCATACTGACTTAAATGAATCAAAATTATCACAGTAAAAAACTGCAGCATTAAGACAGAGACCCCATCTCCTTAGGGCAGGCTGTGATGGCAAATGTACAGGTGATAGGTGTTCCCATTAGGCAGCAACATAGTTTAAAAAATAATTTTCATGTAAAGGTATAAAATAATCATTAACTTGAAAATATGAAAAAGGAAATGTATTAATTAATTTTATCTTTATCAATGTATTTATACTGTCATACTTAAAGCAAACTGTTTGTGCAACATGTTGCAGTGCATGAGCAGGGTTAAGTTATGTTTTTAAATTGGGATAAAATGTTTCAATTGCTTTCCCAACCTTCAGCATATAAGAGGCAGTATCTGTTAACAGCAAGAGAACACCTTCCTTATGTATGCTATTTGGCCACAAATTTCAAATAATCTGAATAAAAAAATACCAATATATATTTGTCCAAACTTAAAGCTCTTTTGTGAACCAGAAACTGAATAATACAATCACTTAATCAACAAATATATTAGCAATTGTAGAATTATTGGTTTTTCCAAAACTTGGCAGTACACAAGATGAGGATGACTAGGAGCCCATCCTCACTTAAGTTTCCAACAATTAAATTTCAAACATTTCACTTCAAGGAATCAGTCATTTCATCAACCAAAGTGTATATTTTTGCATTTCTGAAGTCCTCTAAAATTTTCTCTAATGTCAGCAGCAATAACACATATTATAAATTATTTTCCAAAGAGTTTTAGTTCCTTAAATTACTTTAAATTAATAAATTATTTACTAGTTTTAAATAGCAATAGAAATTGCAAATTAAATAAATATTTATTGTGTAAATTTTCCACATCTTTCCATGTGATCTTGATTTTTTTTTTTTTTTTTTTTTTTTTTTATGGAGCTTGCATGTAATTCTTTGTATATTTCTCTAGAAATTCTTTCTTGGAGTTTTTTTTTCTAAAGAAGGAAGTGTTCCAGGCCTAAGTTTAGGGCACCTCCCCAGCATTTGGAATTTATGAAGGCTGAGGAAAACCTGGAAAAACCTCAGTCAGAGAGGATGGTCCAGATGGGAATTGAACTCCAGACCCCACTCATTAGTCTGTCTTAAAGATCTTGGCCACCCATGGTAGTAGGATCTCTTTTTGAATGTTTAATCAAAGGTATTGCAACTCTTTACACTACACAGTTCACCAGAGTAATTCACACCGCAACTGAACTTGTAATCAAGTTATACATAAAATGTACTCAGGCTTGTCATCTTGCTGAATTTTTCTAAGAAATTCATCCCCAGGCCTATACAAATCAAGAGAGGGGTTTTTGAAATCTATTGTGACACTGCATTGAGTGAATTTGTTACCTTTCCAGGAATTATCAGATAGCAAGCAAGCATGCATCCCACCCTAAAAGGGTTTTTAATTACTGTCATCTCATCTTTTTCCTCTTCCAGTGGTTTCTGAGCGTTTACTGCTAGTATTGTTAAACCTTGATTCTATATCTTCATTATGATGGTCAAAAGCTACCAAATGGAGTGGGGAGTGTGCTAAGGCCTTTGTAATTGTTTTATAAAGGGGAAAAAAGGGGTTAAAGTTTGGCCAGAAGTGCTCTGAAATATTGTAACCTGATATATGACTAAGAGAAAACATTTATAAATGCAGTTAATGTAATTTAACATAAAATGTAAAACCAGAAACATTAATGCTAATATGTAAGAATATGCTTTAATAGTCCCAAATTTATGCAAAAAAAAGGTTGAAACCTGCAATCATGCACTGAAAAAGTATGCTTCTTTGGAATTGCTTAGCCATGAATTACAAAGTTCAAGAAGTGTTGCAAGCTCATATAAAAACATGATTTGCATGGAAATTCATTCTCTATACAAGCTGGAAATATATAGCACTGTCTCTGAGTTATGGAGGTTGTTAAATGGTGATTTTGTCCACAAGTAGCAATAACAAGCCATAGTAGCTATGAAAACTTTTTTATTGTAAATTTCATTAAATGATATTATTGTTTGCACAGTGGCAGATCTAAGATTTCATGTTTCTAAATCAATATTTTTCCAGAATCAATACTAGTAATGAGTGATAGAAAAACTCATTTACAAGGCAATATTGTGCCATAAATTATGAAGGCTACAGTATGGACATAACACCCAAAAATGGAAGATTTCACAATATTTATACACTAAAATCATAATTTCACACTAGCCAAATATAGGACCTAAGTTGGAAATGAAGGATCAGACTTGAAAATTCTGGTCAGTCAGAATTCAAACCACAGATCTCCAGCCTTCCAGGCTGATGCTCTACCAACTGAGATATCATGTCCTCCTCCAAGCATGTAACTGCATACCTCTCCCATCTGATTCCAAAGACCTCCTGGAGGAGGGCACAGTAGCTCAGTTGGTTCAGATTTTTGAAGTCTGATACTTCATTTCCAATTTCACAATATTATTTGATATTATTAAATGATCTAAAAATACTGGTTCAAATAAAGATAATAGATGAAGTGGGAGACAGTCAACTAGTATTATGTAGTAAGAGAAATGGTTAACAGACAGCACCTGAACTGCAGGCTTAATTCAACAGGATGTATGATATGAACATTGCTGTGGTAATGCAACTCATAGGCAGAGTTGTCATTAAAAAAACAATTGCTTAGACATGAAAATAAGCAAAAGAGACTACAGCGAGCCCATGTTGCAAAAGCTGGACACCAGAGGACTAAAAAAGTGTTTTATGGAGTGAAGAATCTTTAAATTTTAGGTCATAGATGTGTTTATATTTGCATATCATCAACTGAAAAAATCCATCTTGCCTGTCTTACACCAACTGTAAGGCATGGAGGAAAGTGATGGTCTGGGATAGTTCTGCATTCAGTGGGGTGAACCTACTTTACAAAATCATGGTAACAGTTAATCAAAAGAAATACCACTGCAGTTCATCCATATATGCAATCCCTTCAGAAAAATATTTAATTGAACATGAATTTTTCTCCAGCAGAATAATGCCCAAAAAATAAATCCAACTATTGCATAATGCATTTAACCTACACACATAAGGGGTTTGGGTCAAAGAAGATCAATTCTTTTTTCGTATGTAATTTTATTTTTATATCTGCATTGAAATTAGAACTAAATATTTTGATACCATTTCATAATCAGTCAGTGAAGCTTCAGAGTGTACATAACAGTGTTCAAATCAATTGTGTATTGTTCTAATTTCTTTCCTATACATCATTAAATGTGTATGTTAGGTGATTTTTGTAAATGAATTTTTTACACTTAATAAACTTTACAACACTTTAGTTGTCAATTTTTGCACAAAGGGGACATCTTCCTTTTTTCCATTTACATTTGATGTTATAGTGTAGATGCACATGTGTTTGCAATCTTTTTGTAATGACTCTAGCACCTTATCTTTTGGAAGATTACCTTGTCTTCCTATTTATTTTCAATAAGTAATTCACCAAGAATTTCAAGGAAGAGTTCTTCTATGCAGAATGTTTGGTCTCCATTCAGGGCATGTTGATTTGGATAATACATGTGAATTATATGCAGATATGTCAAGCATACCCAAAAAGATAACAATTGGGCTATCTCTTGTACAGTATTAGCCATCATTTTGTTTAATGTGTTCACAAAGCTTTTTGTACTGTTATAGTTCAAAATAATTTGAGTTCTCTTTGAATCTTCAGTGATTTTCCCATCATTAAGCAGATAATGTTACAAGTGTTGTGTCCTTATTCAAAAGAAATTATGGTACATGATTTTGAATTTCTTTTGCTTTCTATAAATTTGGTAGAATGGCTTGTTCTTCCACACTAATCCAATCATAGTTACACATATTTCTCTTCAGCTAACTTTATCCCTATTTATGAGAGGTAATAAAGTTGTCACAGGTAATACTATGTTCTTTCAAATTATAAGATAAATTCATTGCCACCCTTAAACCTTGATTCTTTCAGGAGCACCACCTGGTTTTATTCCAGTATATGCCTGAATGTTTAATACCTAACTGATATCATGGTCACAAAGCACCCATAATATTATTTTATATTTTGCTGGTTTACTAGGCACATATTAGCAAAATGGGCAATTTCCCCTAAATGCCACCAGCTGCTCATCTGCTGTGACAAACATATTGGAACTATAATTTTGCTCGTATTTTAACCCACTTCTCCCTCATCTCTCTAATAAATTTGTCTTGTTCGTGTCAAGTTCTTTCAGTTTCATGATCACGATGTAGTAAACTTCAATGCAATCTTGAACTTCTACAGGATGTTGTAATTTCCCATAAACTCTCAGTAGACTGTGTGATTTACATACATCTGCTAATAGCACCAAACAAAGATAAGCATCCAAGCTCATTTAATCCATAAATTTCCAACTATTTCATTTAGATGTTTACCTTCTGTGTAGGAATGAATCAGGATAAGATTTTTTAATACAGGAAGGAATAAAGTTTGAAAGCAGAATATTTATTTGTGATATGAGAAGTGACATATTTTATTAGCCCAGGTTTAAGATTAACTACAGTATGTGCAACAAGCCATCCTATCTGAGGTAAGCGTTGTATTCTTCGCGGAAATGATTTGTCCTTTGAAAGAAATATGTCTCTAGTTCCAGTATACTGTTTTGAGATATCAGTTTCTTCTTCAGAAGATTATGAATTGCCATCTGAAACATGATCTTAATTTTCAGAAGCAGATATATGAATGAATTTTTTATTTCAGCAAACAACATTACAATTAAATTTACATAAACAAAATGTCTAAGAATTTAGCAATCCAAAAATAAGATTCCCCCATACTTTAACCAGCAGGTTATATGTACGGTAAAGAACGCCTAAAATATATTACCATTTTCACAACTGTTTGTGCCCTTTAGCTCCTTCCTTATACTTCTCCACTTATCCGTAACTTTTCCTAAGAATTCCCAAATCTTGTTTAATTCCTCTACCCTCATCTCTGACAACATTTTAATTGCCACTGTTTCTTGGTATAGTTTGTTCAATTTTTCATCCCAGATGAATAAAGGTGGAATTGGTAAAAAGTGAATAAAGTTTGAAAGCAGAATATTTATTTGTGATATGAGAAGTGACATGTGACCATTTCACATTCCATTAGACAATGGAAAGCACGCTCTACTTTCCCACAATATACATCCTTCTTTAAAGTTGTTCCATAATCCTTTTAGAAATAATACCACTGTATGCATCCATGCAAGACTTATTCTTTCAAATTGATCACAATTATCTCTATATTTCTCCTATTCAAATTTCTTTTAATTGCTTTATAAAAGTCTAAAGAGCTTTTATCCTCAAAGCTATCCCAAATCTCTTGCTTCTCTACATCTTCTACCCTTTGCCTACTTCTTTCCAAAATCAACTAACATTACTTTCACCTAGCCGCCATACACCCCTCATTCCAATTTCTTCTAATAGTTTCCCCATTTCACCAAACCAACTCTGTCTTCCTAATACATCTCTTTGTTACTTTTACTTTGGACATTTTACTAGCAGCACATGTGTATAAAGAAAATATTTTATATCTTGCAGTTTAAAGAAAAACATGTTGGGTCAAAAAATGACCCAAAAACTATATGACGATTAAGAAAAAAACAGGAAGGAGAAGTGGTCATGAAATAGTAACATTGTTCTGCGGACTTTAACCCTATAGAACTTCTATGTAGTGAGTTTGTATCACTGAGTGTATATGGAATGTCCATCATCAGAAAGAACTGTATGGGATACAGTGTTAAATGCATGAGAACACATTCCTAAAACAGCATTTGAAAAAAGTGTTTTTTTTATAAAAAGAAAGTATGAGTATGCATGTGAATAAACTATATATATAAGAAAAAGGATAAAACACTAAGAGAAAGTCACACTTGAAATCGCTATATTTCGAACTACTCCCCATGTCTTCTTGCCATAGAAGAACTCTTCAAGTGTCACTTTCTCTTAGTGTTTTCTCCTTTTCTGCTTTTATAATTACTGTTAATTTCACACGCATGCACACGTACATGCATGCATACACATGCACACACACATACACAGGTTATAATTAAACTGATAGCATTCACATCGACAAGTGTCAATGTATGAATGACATTGATTCTTGGTAGGTATGCTAATTAGACAATGCAAAAGTGATTAATGCAAGAATAGAAACTAGTTCCACTGTACACTGAAATTGTGGTATGATATTATAAGTTAATTGTCATTTAACGTGCTATATCATGACAAAAAAATTCATTATTGAGAAGAAAGACCATATGCTGTTAGTCAAATTGTTCCATTAGATTGGTAGCAATAGCAGTACTGCATTGTTGAAATTATCACCTCCTGAAAGAACTGAGAAGGGGACCCATGACAACAAATGTGTCAAAGAACATGATCAAAAAATTTGAGGACATAGATGATTCCTGTGTGGCATCAGGGAGAGGAAGGAAGTCCATACTAAGGGAGGTTGTTGACAAGGTTTCTGTGACTGACTGCACAAATTCTGCATCCAGTGCTCAAGCAGTGTTGCATGAATTGCCTATCCCATGGTGTATGCACTGACATTTTCTCTCAGGTGCTGAAGAACAGACTGGAAAGTTGAACTACGATGAGGGCATCTATCTGGATATTGTTCCTAGTACTGCTGAGCAGCTACAGATGCACATCTGCAAGCTTGGCAAATATGCAATATTGATTCATGTTTTCCTACAAAACCTCTCAATGATGTGCTTGTCAATCCTGGTTGTCTAATGGTAAATACTTGTTTCATAGACCTGAGATCATGGGTTCAATCCAGGCCAGTGTTGATGGATTTTTTGAGCTTAAAAATCCTAACTGGCTTCCTTCTGAAGGGAAGTAAAGCTGTTGTACCCGTGTGTCGTACATTTACTGCACATAAAAGAACCTCAAGTCTGAAAGAAGGGACCTGTGAGCAAAATTTATCTGCTATTTCACACCCTAAATTGAATGGAACATTGATGATCTAAGATGATAAAGAGCATCCATAAATAAACCAAATCAACAATGTTATACTTGAATGGCCATGACAAGCGCTTCTCTTTCATATGTACTTTAAAACATGCCCAGGAGGTCAGTAGCTGAAAAGTAGCTTAGGGTGTATAATGGGTCTCCAGTTGAAGCTGTCAAACTTTGCTGTCTCCCTCTACCTGATTCTCCTGCAATTAAGACTCAAGAGTAGTGAATTTGTGTGCCATACCGCCACGAGTGGCCAAGGTCATTAAGGTGCAGACTCGTGAACAGAAGGTCTGTGGTTCAAATCCTGCCAGGACCGCCGTTCCTGACAGGTTTTTTCCAGGTTTTCTCAGTCCTCATAAATGGCCAATGCCCAGGAGGTACCCTCAATTCATTCCTTAAAAATAAATCTTTTCCCAATATATCTTTTCATCTCGTATATCATCAGTGTTCATCACCTGTGATGCCTCTGTAGCAAAAACAGGTGTTAAACACCATTCATTCATTTTGTCATCCATCAGTGTGAGTAATAAGCACTGCATGATATTGTGCAGTGCAGTTTTATGAATAAGCTAGCAGTTAACCTTTATTAGATAACTCATTGCCAATACATTTTAATGGAAGATATGTGGTGAAAGAGCCAAACAAACATTTATCAGTAGACCTCAATCATTAGCTGAAATTATGCAGAATGTTGGAAAAAGAAGAAATGGTGTAAAAAGAAAAGAAGTTTGACATTGGACTTGAAACTGGCTCATTTTGTTTGTAAAGCCAACACCATATTGATTGAGTTAAATACACAGATGACCCCCTTTCTTATTAGCTTACAAATGCAAAACTGCGCTATACTGTTAACAGTGGTAGGCATACCCTTGCTTGAAGCAAGTTTTTGCCAAAAAGTAATGCTTATATCTTTGACATCAGTTCTAATAACTATTGTCAGCAAAGATTTCCCCACCAAAGAAGTGGAAATTAACATTTTGGACAATAAATCAGAACCATACTTTGCTTAAATGCCCACATATCCCTACTAACATCAAATATAATTTGGGGCTTTGGCCCCAAACAGTTTAAGTTCACTGTCACAAAATATTTTTCTCCCTTCCCCGGTCAAATTCTGAAAACTATGTTTTTTTTTAATATGCTTCTCTTTAAGAGCTGTGCACATTGTTTAGCAGCTTGAATGTCCAGGTGAGCATATGACCAGCACAATTAAAGAAAGTCTTAAAGTTTTAAAGACATCCTCATAATTATTTTAAAAAAATTGTTTCATCTCAAGTGGCTCAAAACTTTTTTAATATTTTTAGAGAAAATAAAATTTGAAATTTAAAAGAAATATATTACAGCTTTTGCAGTTGATGTAAAAAAAATAAAGTAGAACTATAAATTTTCACATTTGGCAATTTATTTTATTTCTAGTTAAAATATATTCAAGGTATCAATTATACTAAAATAATGGGTTAGCCCATATTGCATAATATGGTTTTACTCTTCGTATTCCTAGTACTACAGTAAGGTTTTTTTTTTGTGTGTGTGTGAATTCTCAATAAACATTGGCACCAATGGAAGAAAGTTGACACAACCACACATTACCCTTATATTATTTACTGTTGGTTGTATTGCATTTAGTTGCACTTGCCTCTCCATATTGTGCAAAAATGTCTGTTTCATGTGATGTTGCTACATAGAGTAAAGAATGTAAGAATAGTAAATTATGGATTTACTAAATTTAAGACTGACTTAGTGTCAGAACTAACATAGTGAAGCAACTTATACATTCTTAATTGGCTGGCAAGTATATTTAATACTCTTATGCTCCATTTACCATTAAATTATACAGAACATGTTTCACAGGCCATTGCCAGCATCAGCAGCTCTGTCAACTGCCAGATTCATGATGGTTTGATGAGATTGGTGTAACTCTCTTCGAAATTTTATGAACTTTGAATTAATTTGTCCTCTGTTGGTATCTCAAAGTTCATAACCTTATCTTTGTATTTTTATTAATTTTATTTATTCCTCCATATTCCCAGCTCCAAAGGGTTATATATGAATTTTAGTAATTTAATTTCCATATATATCATGTATAACTCTCCTAAAGTGATGTCAAACCACCGATTTATCTATCTGATTGTACTTGTACATTAACTGGAAAAGAAAATGAATGCTTAACAAGGCAAAAAGATTGGAAGAAATTCACATTTCATTTAACCACGCATTCCAGAACACAAAGTAAATGATAAAAGATTTCCTGAAATTAAAGTTGAAGAGAAGATTAATCACCATTAACATAAAAAAAATTTAATGAATGCATTAAGAAGAATGTTATACTACAATTCATTAAAAAAAAAATTGTAAAATTTAATGAAAACAGTGGTATACAAATAGCAGCAGGGAGAAAAATATTCGAAATATAGAATTTCTAGCTAAAATCATTAATACACAAATCCAAAATCTTAATAAACCAACATCCAAAAAACACAAACACAACAAAAACCTTTTGAAAATTGATTTAAAAATGTATCAGTTACATTTACAGCTAAACAAAATTTTGGAAAATTATATTTGGGATAACCTGGAGTTCACATCTTTCAGATACATCAACTTTAATATGAAAAAAGAAACTAGAAAGCAACAAAAGAAACTAAAGAACTTATACCAGAGCAAAATTAAGAAGAATAACTGGCCATAAATAACACCCAAACTTTTGAGAGATTGCAATGTAGTAAACCTGTCCAAAGAAAAAATTAACATAAAAAAATTAAGTTTTTAAATAAAGAGCTGAAAATATGTGTTAAATTCCAAAAAACGTGGAGCAATATATAGTGTATATCTGGAGGTAGCAATCAAGGCTAAATAATGGCAATAAAAACATTATTTGAAAAAGAGGGAGGGAAATTCTGGATTGCATCGCTAAAAGTAGGGTTAGGTTTAGAGCACACAAGCATATCCTGAAATCGCTGAATAAAAACACAGTTAAATATGGAAGAACTTGGTGTGGAAAAAATACATGAAAATAAAATTTGATCCATTGAAATGTACACAGTCTAGAAATAATGTACACAGTCAGTCAAAAAAGCACAAACACCCAAGGAGAAACCAAAATTAAAGACAGAAAACACCACAGGAGATACTATGAGGTCAATAATCAACTGTGGAAATACACCATCCTATCAACTATCAAAATAGCTCATCCAGAGATTTTGGAAATTTCGTGGGTTTAACAGCTTAAATATATGCAATTCCATAGAACTGGTGAAAAAAATTTAAAGAATTGGTTTTCCAAAAGGATGATCCTTTGGTGTCTTTTGATGTAAATCCACCCTTTCCCAGCATACCAAAATGCAAAATCCCAACATCCCTTCAAAAATAGTTGCAGTCATTGAAATTAAGCAAGGGAGATTGAGGAATATATCCAACTAACCGAAGTCTGCATCAGTCAGAATTTCTTCAGGTTCAGTGGTGAATTTCATAAACAAGAAGCAAGATTAGCTATGGGAAATCCATTGTCACATTTTTTGGATGAGTAATGTAGAAATGCACATTACCAAATTATTCTCATACATTTTTATAGTCTGGTAAAGATATGTTGATATATCTGCATGATTAATAAGAAACCCTTGGATAATGCTTTCAAATTGTTAAATCTATGAGATAGAGAAATTAAACTCACATCTGAAACAGAACAAGACAACATGATTCCTTTCTTTAACTTAAAAGATTACAAAAACAGGAAATAATTTGAAATTTGCAATATACAGAAGGGATACTCATACTGTGAATTACGTAAAAGCAAGTGGCTTCAGTCCCATAGCATACAAATGTGCAGTATTCAAAACTTAGCGCATAGACTTATTAACATACCTTGAATTTGTAAATTCAATCTAATTTGTCATCTTACACACTCTAATGCTTCGCTTACTTTTAAATACGGTGGGACCGGTTTCGAAGAGACATCCTCTCAATTTCCAACCAACTTGACAACTGGCAGGCGGAACTAACTCTATGAGGACCTGTGGCTCCACCCTTGTGGTGTTTTTTATAAACTGGAAATTTGTATTACATTCTCCTGTAATGTCGTAATGCATGAGATGATCCCTATGTTTATGAATGTAAATCTTCTCCTATGTGTTCAGTTCTGTACATCCGTGTGATTCTTTAAGTAACTTTATTTCTCTTTTTATGTTGTGATTATCTTTCCAAAAATCTTTATCACATTCTTTACATGTTATTTTGTAGATGCCTGACTTTTTCCCCAGTGGAATGTTATTAAAACTGTTGTCCACTAAAGCATATTTCAGAGTGTATCTGTTAACACGTGCCAATTTAATGTTAATATCTTTAAAAAAAAATTGGAATTTATTCATAGCTACTGCATGGTAGGTGAATTTTTTAAAAACCGGCCTCTCTTTTTCATTCAACAATGTGGTGGTATTCTTGATCAATTTCTTCTTTAGGAACTTTTTTTTTTTTTTGTGTGTGTGTACTAAATTTTTTTTTGTTAAAACCATTTATAATAGCAATCTCCTGTATCTTTTCAAATTCTTTTTTGTAAACATTTTAAAAAATTGAGTCAAAATTGTAACATACACACCACTAAAATTCAATAAAATGGAAGACTAGTTTCGGGAGCCATCGCTCCTATCATCAGTTCCTGGTCGACTACTGTACTTCTTAAATCTGCCAGAAAGAGAGACAAAGGATTTTCCATTGTGAGTCCTGTTTTCTGTACATAGAATTATCCTGCAAAATAAAAATAGGACTGGTTAATATAAATGTTAGTAAGGTGGACATATTCTTTCCTGTGAATTTCATTAATTCCTATCTCCTTTAACCAAGAGTTCAAAAGCAATAAAAGCTTGTTAGTTAGAATACTCTGGAACAAAGATACTGCATCAAAAGACACTAAAATATCAGGGGGTTCAACCTCATAGCTTATGAGCTATGGGTTCAACCCATAACTCACAAGCACACAATTTTCAACTGTTTAAATATAGATTGGTGAATTTACCAATCAGTAAAGAGGAGTACAAATAAGAATTTGAGAAAATGCAGATGATTGCTATTATAAAACGTTTTAACAAAAAAAAAATTAGTAAACAAAAAACTGAATAGATTCCAAAAGAAGAAATTGATCAAGAATACCACCACACTATTGACTGAAAAAGAGAGGCCAGTTTTTAAAAAATTCACCTACCATCCAGTAGCTATGAATAAATTCCAAAAAAATTTTAAAGATATTAACATTAAATTGGCAACTGTTAACAGATAAACTCTGTAAAATGTTTTAGTGGAGAACACTTTTAATAACATTGCACAGGAGAAAAGTTAGGCATCTACAAAATAGCATGTAAAGAATGTGATAAAATATACGTAGAAAAAACCAAAAAGAACATAGGAACACAGTTAAAGGAACATTACAGGAACATTAAGTACAAACAGACAAGTAGATCAGCAGTGGCACACCATTTTTAGAAAGATAATCGCAACATAAAAAGAGAAATAAAGTTACTTAAAGAAGCACACAGACATACAGAATTGGACACATGGGAAAAGATTTAATTCTTGAATATAGGGGTCATCTTTGATTTCGACATTACAGGAGAATGTAATACAAATTTCCAGTTTATAAAAAGCACCATCAGGGCGGAGCCACAGGTCCTCATAGATGTTAGTTTCTCCTACCAGTCGTCAAGTTGGTTGAAGATGGAGAGGATGTCTGTTCGAAACTGGTCCCACCATATTTAAAAGTAAGTGAAGCATAAGAGTGTGTTAGACGACATATTAGATAAAATTTTCATTTAACTAGCTTCACTGTGTGAGTTCCAACAGAATTTTTTAAAAATTTCTTATTTTTCGAATGTTCTTAAATAAATACCTTGAAGTGTTTGAATACAAAAACAAGTACTCACACATAACACAAACAGCAAAAACTAATGGATACAACCAACAAATTATAGACACAAAATTCAGGAAATTCAACCAACAGGTTAAAGCAGGTCACAACATTGATAGCAAGAAAAGAAACTACCATTTACAGGAAATTTAACTTATCCTTGGGCCACCCAAAAATTCCAGAAAACGCCCAGAGATTTGAATATTATTTTGTCCCTAGTGAACAAATTCAGCTTAAATAACTTGCTCAATTCTGGTGATAATGACAGAATCCCTAATGAGAAGAAATCAAAAATCTATAAAATTAACTGTTCAGAATGCAACAAAGTGTATGTTAGCAAAACAAAAGAAGCATTGGAATTAGGCTCAAAGAACACTGGGAAAACATCAAGTACAATCAGATAGATAAATCAGCAGTTACACATCAGTTTTGGAAAGATAAACTTGATATAGAAAGGGAAATCAAATTAATGCAATTTATAGATTGAATTTTGGAGCTGTGAATATGGGGTAAAAAATTATTAAGCAATATGAAGATAAGGTTATGAACTTTGAGATCCCAACAGAAGACAAATTAATCCAAAAGTTCATAAAATGTTCACAAGAGCTACACCAAGTCCATCCAGCCATTAACGAATCTAGGAACTGACTCACAGCGGATGCTGCAGACAATGGCCTGTGAAACATGTTCCATATAATTTAATCGAAAGTTGAGCATAAGAGTTTTAAATTGTCTCACCAGTTAATAAGAATATATGGATTTACTGTCACTATTTAATATTATTGTTTTTCCATGGATTTTAAAATTGAAAATTATTGTAATGCTAAGAAAAATTCAAACTACAAGAGGTTTCCACTATCTGGCCCAGACCATTTTAATTATACCTCCTCACAATTACAAAAATTGTAATACAACAATGATTTTATACTAATCCTTTATCTAAATTCTAAATAATTAAACAAAGTACAAAATTTCCACCTTGATTGCATCGGACCCTAATTCCGAGTTCATCAGCAGTGGCCTACTGAAATTCCAGGGGACCAGGCTCCGACCCAACCTAGGGGACTAAAAAAATATTTCAATTACTCTACTTATAACACTATTTAATCAGCTAGCTACATTCTCTACAAACTACTAATTGTTTTATTTCTCAAATATCTACTTTAATGAAATTTGAAATTTGTATAAGTGCTAAGAAAAATGTAAATACAAACTACAGCAGGGCCTCCACCTATCTGATCCAGGTCATTTTAGGTGTAACCTCTCATAATTACAACTTTATATAATAATACTTTTTATATTAACATCTTTACCTAAATTCTAAATAGTTCAAGTACAAAATTTTCACCTCATTTGTGTTAGTTTCCAGTACACGGTTCATCAGAAACCTACTGGAATTCCATGGGACCAGGCTCTAAACCAACCCAAGGCACTAAAATAAATATTTCACTTATTCTACCTGTATCAATTATTTTATTATATAACCACAATCCCTACAAACTATTAATTTCTTTATTTCTTAAATACCAAAGTAAATAAATGCTACATTTATTTACTTCTAGAGCAAGTTCCAATATCCCAAGCTCAATAATTCAATAAATTTAATACAATTCCACTCCCAATGATTCCTATTTCCATAATCATACAGGTATTCTGTATCATCTAACATCTATCTAAATTACTCATCTTTCAGCTGACCATTTTCATTTCATTTTTACCTTCCATAAAACCTTCCCTAATTTGGGTATCTGCTCACGGTCTTCAAAGATCTTTCTCAATACAATTTATTTATTCCTCATTAACCATTTCTTACTAATTAAACTTTCCCTCCAAACATTTGTGGCTTTACATTGGAAGATAATAAGAATTTAGTCTTCCTTCTCCCCATAGATGACGCACATTCCCAGAATAACATCTCCCATCATTCCTCTTAATTTTCAAACACCTAACACCAGACGGCTATCCTGCCTCTTTTATTTTTTTTGCAAATTAAAATATACTTCTACTTTTCTGGGTCATCTTTTAATTCCTTATAATATGCTAGTGAGCTTTTCTCCCTAATCTTGGCAAATAAAATTGTCTATCTATATCTTTCATTCTTGATTTCACTTTCCTCCAACAACCTCTTCTAAATATCCGATGTTAACCCAAAAGTTTCCTAACGCATTTCTAAATAACTGTTCTCTAATTTTGTTAAACCATGTATTAATCAATCATTATACCCAAAAAATTTTCCTTGATATTTCAGTATCATTTCAAACCTAAATAAATATTTCAATACTTTCTCCATCATTAATCCTCTCACACTTAGCTTTCCTAACTCTATCAATGCTCCTGCATTTGCAGTATTATTGGGAACACACAAAATTAATTTCAGAAAATTCTTAGTATTAAATTCATATTACACCTCGCTCCACAATACCTTAAATTTCCCCTCCATAAATCTATCGTGATTCAACCATGATAGACTAAAGCCTTTCAAACCATTGCATATTCATTACTGGTATCCCCATAAACATTTTTTTATTTCTGTCATGGCTTATGGATTTTAAATTGAAGGAGAAATGTAAAAAATATGGATAGATTTGTGTTCAGAGGACTATTTCTTCAGCGATAAAACATGAATATTCTCCACGCATTTCTGTGATAGTGGTTATGAGCATGATTTTGCACAGAGCTACTGGTGTTAAATAGATGACACAAGTTGAAGAGAGGTATAGTGTCTCATTTGAATCTCCCTTTCAGCCTCACGTAAAAAATTGGCTCTGAAAGAAATGTGCATGCTCAGAGATAAACCCAAAGAAAGACAATAATACCACTTTTTGCAATGAGAGATGACAATACACAGAAGACATATCCACAAAAAAAAAAAAATCAAAGATGTAATTAAATTCTTGAAATAAAGGATACAAGGAGAAGGCAAGAGTTAAAGTCGATGAAGCCAAGAAATTTGCTTTAGAAAAGATATAATCTGTCATATGCAAATGTTACTCTAGAAATATGCTCCTCTTGGAGCTCTAAAGAAATGTCAAAAACAGTAATACTGTATGCTTTATCAAAGAAAATGTTTGATTTTGTAAAGAAAAAAGACCCGAAATATCCAATATTTAATAATGATGTTTTGCCTCAGCCTATTCTACATCTCACTAGGATTTATAGAACTTAACATAAAACTTGCTCTAATATTTCTTCAAATTTAGAAAAAGACATAATAATTAGTTTTGGGTTGCTGATGGAAGGTGGGAGGAGACGGGCTTGTTTACTAGAGCTCTCCTTGGGAAAGAGAAAATGAGCATGAACTTATGAGTCATATTGGTCAAGCAGTGGGTTATTTAACAGTATAAATACCCTACGAGGTGGAAAACAGAATGATGGCTTACCTGTTTTAATATGGTATAGGTTAGTTTTGGCAATGCTGTTGGTGAGAGCAGGAGTCAAGTTAAATCCGCAGCCAGAAGTGAACCAGATCCTGGGGATGTTTAAACCATCACAGAAGACCTAAATGATTTAAAAGCGATCGAAAAATGAATGAATGATGAAATTAGTAAAAGAATAGCAGTCAAGGAAACTGTGATAAATTCAGTAGGGCAACTACAAGCAGAAATAACAGAATACAAAAGAAGGGTGATTGATTTAGAAAGAGCTGAAGACAAGACGAAAAGGAATATTATCATATCTGGAGTTGAAGAATTAAGAGATAAATGGAAATGGCAACTGGTAGAACAAATTCTTGCAAAAAAGTTAGGCCTACAACTAGTAGGCTGGGAAATCTTGGATGTGTTTAGGATTGGAAGATTCAGGTCAAAACCAAGACCAGTTATAGTGAAATATGTTACTATAAAATTTAAATGGACAATTTTAGAAAATGCAAAAAGCTAAAAGAATCCCACATACTTATTGAAAGCTACTATGGAAAGGAAGATTGAGAACTGAGAGATATTCTTCTAAGAGAAATGAAAAAATGCAGGACAGAGAGGAAATAGGCATGCGTGAGAGAACTCAATTTATGGATAGATGGTAGAAAGCAGGAAAATAGTCAGTGGAAGGGAGGGCAGAAACCAGGCATGCAGGAGTTAAAATCGGCATCATAGACACCAGTAAGAAATGAACACACAGTAATAGTGGAAAGAATAGAGGTGGGAGGAGCAGCAATCCAGATGACATCACCAACCACGTGTGTGTCACCTGATAGTAGACAAACGTAAGGAGACCTTGGGAGCAGCTGCTGGGTGGGACGTGCGGAGGGTAACCAGCTTAAGCAGTGTCATCTCAAGAGTGAAAGATAATGGAAGTGAGAGAGGATCAAGACACGAACAGGTGACCAGGAGCAGAGCTAAGTTACATGAGTTTAAATTTGATAGAAAGGAATCTGTATAAGGGGAGTTGGTGGTTATATGCTGGAACATTGAAGGTTTGTTAAGAAAAGTGTCAAATGGGGAAATAATCCAGCTAGTTATGGATTGTGAAGTGTTGGCAATAGTGGAATATTGGTTAGAAAGAGAGATAACTGTTGAGCTTAACAGCTTCAAGTTCTGTAGTAAAGCCGGAGCTAAGAAGAAAGTTAAGGGTTGGTTGTCAGGGGGAATTGGTGTGTTTGTAAGATAAAGTTTGCCAGTGAAAGTATTTCACAATTTAGGGGATAATTCAGTACTTTGGTGTGAAATTAGCCAAATATTTGGGAGTGAAAAAGTGTGTTTAGCAACAGTATATAACCCACCAAATACTTCTGAGTTCTTTAACCCTAATTTGTGTCATAACTTAAGAAAGGACATGAAGGTACTGCAAAACAAACATGGATACAGAAATTTTATTATAACACGCAAGAATGTCGGTCCTGGTGGTGTAGTGGTTACCATACTTGCCTCCTAAACCCAAGATCGCGGGTTCGAACCTGGCCAGGACCGATGGATTTTTTCAGGGCGTAAAAATCCTAAGTATGGCTTCCTTCAGAAGGGAAGTAAAGCCATGGGTCCCATGTCATACATTTATGGCATGAAAAAGAACCTCAAGCCTGAAAGAGAGGCCTCTGAGCAAAATTTGTCGGCCGTTTCACACCCTGAGTTGAATGGGACGCTGATGACCTGAGCTGTTAAAGAGCGTCCATAAATAAATCATTCAAAAAAAAAATTCAGGCAAGAATGGGACAGGGTGTGGTACATTTTGTTGGCCTAGAAAATGATGCTGGGGAAAGAAGACAGGTTGGAAATGGAAAGAGTTAGTAAAAATAAAGTATATAATAAGGAAGGAAATAAGTTATTGGACTTTTGTGATGAACATAATCTGGTAATTTGTAATGGTACTAGAGGGAAAGATTTTAGGGGTATTTAGAAGCTCTAATGAAGGTAGGGAAAATAGGGGAAAATAATGGAGATTTTAGAGAGGTTGGTTAAACAAGCAGTGGTTAAGATGAGAGTGAGAGAAATGGGTAACAAGATACTGGAGGGTTGGTATGATAATGAATGTAGAATTGGTAAAAGGAGAGTGGAAAGAAAGTTGAAAAAATGGAGACAATCAGTGGAATAGGCAGAAAGAGAGAACTTTATGATTGAAAGGCGGGGATATAAATCCTTCATGGAAGCAAAAAAGAAAGAATGAGATCAGAATATTAGTAAGAAAATAGAGGAGACAATGAGGACAGATGACAATAAAATAATGTGGATGATAGTTAAGAGATTATATAAAAGGAGAGTAAATGAGAATAATATCATTGCTGATGAATGGTGTATACTTCAAAAACCTTTTAGGTAGAGGAGATATTCCTCCAGGGGTGGGGTGGATAGTGAGAAAAAAATATATTAAGTGTAGTAGATTATTTGGATAGACAGATTGATATAAATGAAATAAAGGAACATATAAAAAGAATAAAAGGAAATAAAGCTTGCGGGATTGATGGGATTCCAGATGAATTCTGGAGGGCATGGTGTCAGGAAGATGATAGAGGCATATTATTGGCACAGATATTTAATTAACATTTGAAGAGCCTAAAGTTCCCAAAGGTTGGAGAACAGTGATTGCAGTACCCATATTTAAAGGAAAATATGATATAAACAAACCAGCTAATTATAGAGGAATTAGTCTATAATCAGTCTTAGATAAGCTATATATGGACATTCTGGCAGAAAGGCTTCAAAATTGGGCAGAACAAGAAAATAAATTATCCGAGTTCCAAGCAGGATTAAGGAAAAATAAGAGAACAGTGGATAATATCTTCATTAATACAATGGTAGAGAAATATCTTGGCCAAAATAGAGGGAAACTATAAATGTGGCTTGTGGATTTTGAAAAGACATTTGATACAATTAACCACAAGGTATTATGGTCAAAATTGAATGGGAAAAGAGCATGCGATAAGTTTATAAAAGCATTGCAAAATGTATACTATGAAAATGAGTACTCTTTAAAGATTGCCCAGGATAGGGTGACTCCAAATAATATGAACACAATAGGTCTAAGACAAGTATGTAAGTTAAGTCCTAAACTGTTTAACTTATTTATTAAAGATATTTTAGAAGTTAGCAAAGTTAATACCCATATGCCCACATTTGAAAGTGTTGAGATTCTGGTAGTATTATTTGCAAACGATTTGGTTGTGGGATCAATTACTAATATTGGTCTAGCAAAATCAATTGAGGAAATCACTAAATTCTGTAAGAATGCGGACTAAGAATAAACATTTGAAAATAAAAAAGTATGGTATTTAAGAATGGAAACAAGTTATGCAAGAATGAGAAATGTTATTGGGAAGGGGCAAAATTGAGGTTAATAAATTTGACTATTTGGGTATTAGGCTCAACAAGAATGGAGGGTGGATGGAACAAAAAGAAGAATTGTAGCAAAAGGTAGGCTAGATTTGAATGGTATTACTGCCTGTAGGTATAAAGTACCAGAAATGCATATAAAGTGATTGGAGAAAATATAGACTTTAGTAGTAAAGGCTAAAATGATGTTTGGGGTAGAAATTTGGGTTAGTGATGAGGGATGGCTAAATGTAGACTTGATTCACAAGAATTTTTACAAACAAATTATAGGCCTACCAAAAAGTTCACCAAACAGGATTGCACAAGCTGAATTAGGCAGAGTAGGGAGTAAAGGAAAAATAATGACAAGAACTCTGATATTGTTTTAGGATTAAGAATTTGCAAGAGAATTGTATTTTGAATCACTGTGTAGTGATGCAAGAGAAAGTGAGGGGAGGAAATACTTCGGTAGTAGAATCAGTGAGATTATGAAAAAAAAAAGTGACTTGGGAATGGTGCGGCATGATAAAGTAAAGAAAGGTTTTTTTTTTGTTTTTTTTTTTGAGAGAAATTAATTAGTAGTAAAAAAGTCATTGAGGGTTAATAGGGGGCTAAAGGAAATATGGGGTAGAGAGAATTAATTGGATGAAGTGACATGAACGAGGGAGGTAATCGCATGGATCCAGACGGGAGTAGTGAATCTGAAAGGAATAAAAGGAGGTTTAAATATAGAGGAATGTTTGATGTGTGAAATGCAAGATAGTTACTGGCATGCAGTCGTGGAATGTAGAGAAACTGAAGAAATGAGAGCAAAACTTAGGATTGAAAAGTGGGATAACTTACCAATAGAGATAAGGGGAAACAAGTTGGTGAATATGAAAACAAGGCAGAAAATCTTGGAGTATGGGAATTATTTAGGTAAGGTTAAAAGAAAATAGTTGAAGAATAAGTTAGAAATGAGGAACCAAACTGGGTAGAAACAGAATTTAAGTTGGTTTTTGATTGAGTTAATTTTGTAGATGTAAGTTGCCTGATAGTTAAGTAACTGCAAGGTTGAAACTATTCAGACCACTTAGTTACACAGCAACTCAAGAGGATTTAATAGTTTTATGACTGCAATATTTCTATGTTGGTTGTGTTCCACTACTATATGGAAAACTGTGTTGAAATAACTTTTTTTTAATGTTTAATTCTTGTTTTAACTACTGAAGCATCATAGGCTGTGGACGTTGATGATGGGTGAGATCATATAATAAATTGGGAAGGATGCATAACAGTTTTATGTTTAGAGCACTTCCCTGATAAATTAAAAAACAACTAATTTTGATGAAAGGAAAGTTAAAAGTTCAGCTGTGCTATGATTGCATGGAATCCAACTAAGGTGTACACTCCAGAGTGAAAAATACCTAATAGGGGAGTGGAACATATTGTGCATTTGATCATTCTGACAAAAGAGCCACATTTTAACATGGTTACATGCATTAAATCCAGTAGCTTTTGTATAGGGGTTTTCATATGCAATTTGGAAGCTTCAAACTTATGTCAGAACTTAATAAGGTGCATTTCAAAATGATAAGACCAACCAATGAAATCCGTCATGTATAGAAAAAAAACGTAATCAAATATAAGTAAGTACATCAAATTATATGACCCTTTTCATAGGTCTAGTTACAAACTTATGCATTCATTGCACACAGGTCGGAAGACAGAAAATAGTCCTGTTGTAAAATGACATGTGACAGGTTGAATAATCTCTGACTTCCTTATGCAAAAGCTGTTCTACTGCTGCGAAGTGACCAGCCTTGTGTCTGTTGTGTTTGTGAAGAGTGAACAATTAAGTAAGTATGGGTCAGAAAGCAGGGTTGTCGAGATTGGAACAAGGTCATTTTAAAGCGTATAAGGAAGAAGGATTTTCATCTCGAGAAATAGCAAGATTGCCTGACAGGTCACTATGCGTGATAAATAACTTCATAGAGCTAAAAAATAATTAGGGAATAAAAAAGCCATCTGGAAGACCTCAAAAACTTATGTCTTGACAAAAGAGGCAAATAAAAGAAAGCTCATTGTTGGTGGATCTTTGCTGGGGCAACTTCCTGATGATTCCAATATCAATGTTCACAAATTGATTTTGTCCAGGTTAGTTAGACAAACATATTAAAGTACAAAAAAGAAGAAGCAACCTCTTCTATTGCTCCACCATAAATGGAGACAGAGTGACTGGTCTAAGAAATACATCACCTGAAAGGAAAAATGGAAGCATATAATATTCAGCATTAAAAAAACATTCAACTTGGATGTCCCTGATGGTTGGGCATACTACTGGCATGACCTTAGAAAAGAAGAGAAAGCATTTTCAAAGGGTCAGCAAGGAGGAAAGTCTCTAATGGTCAGGGATGGATTCGCATATGGAGGGAAAGCACCTCTTGCATTCTCTACAGGTTATATGGAAGCCATACACCATCAGACATTGCTTGAAGGCACTTTTTACCTGTTGCAGAGAGGACTGAAATAGAGAATTAGATATTTCAGCAGGACAATGCAACCATCTATACTGCCAGTTCCACAAGGTAGTGGTTTCACTGCAAAAGTGTTAGTGTCTTGGAATGTACTGCCAATTCCTTGCACCAAAACTCTATGGTGAATGTTATACAGATCAGTTTATCATGATGGGAAGCAATATGCCAGTGTGCAGGAAATAAAGGCCTCTGTTATATCTCCATGAAATGAACTTTGAATTATCTATATTACAAAAGCTTGGAGAGAGTATGACGAATCGTATGATTCAGGTTGTTCTGAAAAAAGTTCATTTATAGGATAGTAATAACAAGTGGTCTTATCATTTTGCAATGGACTGTTTTTTGTATTCTGCAGTCTCTGGAAGGAATGCATTTGATTTTAGTTCTTCTCCTTACATGACAAGTTTCATAGTTGGTCTTATCATTTTTGCATTGCATCTTATAACAAAAGATAACCCACATTCAAAATTATAACCATACTGAATGCAAAATATGAGCTGGACATAATGTGTCATATGCCTTTAAACTTTGAAGAAAGCATCTACTAGACAAAAGATTTGTACATCATAAAGACAAAGGATTACCTTGATGAACTCATGAGTTATCAGCAAGAAGGAGACAAAAAAGTTACCAGTTTTCAAAAAAATCTCATTTTATGCAATTGTGAAATGATTTGAATGAAATTTTGTAGTTTAAGATAATTTATTTATATTGCACAGAATGTGCATTTGTAGATAACTCTATATAGGATTTTTTGGCAATAGATTTAGGTGATTTAATATAATAATTATGAATTCTATTATGGATTCAACTGGGAGAGAAACCTCCTCATTCTTGATTCCAAAGAGGGGGATCTAGCCAGATTTATGCCTTCGGCAGAAATGGAGCCAGGGCCTTCTGAACTAGCTGAAGATGAGGTACCCAAATCTTTATATGTTAAGGTATTATTGTGCTCAGTGCCTCTTTTGTGGTTGCAAAAACTTAGTTGTCTAAAAGCACTGTTAAAATTTGAAATTTTGAATTTTTGTTGTATATCTTTTTCATTTAATAACAATACTCAAAAAATTTTTATTTAGAATAGAAATTTTCAGCATAGATTCCCTTTTGATTGGTAGTTTACCTTGAAAGTTTGTGGCTTTTGTTACTCTGGTAGAAATTTCTTTTATTATAATCTACGCTGATGTGCCAAAATATTGTAATTCATCATTAGCAATGAATACTTATTTATCTGCATATAATAGGGGATCTGGTACTGTTACTTAAAAGCTAAATATTACTATATACTGCTGACCTGCAATTCTGATAAGTACTTTAATAGATACCAAATAAGAGTGGATACAAAGTGCAACCTTGGCAAACACCATAGACTTTTGGTTTCTGGTTACTGTGCCCTTTTCTAACATTGACAAACTTTTCATTCTTTTATTATACATTTTAAATTGCTTTTAGTATTTAATTTACAGTTTTATTACCTGTGAAAATTTTAGAAAGTTTTATTCGTTAACATGGGTAAATACTTTTATAAAATCATTAAAGTCTGTGACCTTAAAATAAACTCTTGTTTTTTTGAAAATAAGAATTTTTAGTGTAAAGTAGCTGTTAGTGTGGAATATGGCTTTTCATAAACTATATTTTTCATTTTAATAAGAAGGCTATTTCTGAAAAGAAAGAAACTCAGGCAGGAGGAACTTAATTAAATATGGAATATAAATTGTTCTGAATAAAGGAAATATGTGATGGCCTTGGAAAGGTTAGAATTATTGTTAAGTATGCCAGCATCACATATGGTAGGTAAAACATGGGGAGGGGGGACAAGAAAGTTTAGTATGTTGTTATGTTATGGCTAGGAAGAATCTTCTAAAATGCAGAAGGTCAAAAGAAAAATAGGCATAATTTTTTGCTAAGTAAATGGGAGTTAAATGTGAAGTCAAAGAAAAAAACTAAGAAAGCGGTGAGAAAAAAGATAAATGTATATGAGCAGTTATCGAGAATATGTATGGGAAAAGAAAGTAAGCATAATATAGCATAAGGAATGGATTAATCATTTTGAATGTTTGATGATTACAAGTAGTATAATAAATAATTACGATTGTATAATAACTTTTAGTATATTAGAGATACAGATGAAAGGATTGCAATAGAAACATGAGTGAATGAAGTAGAATGTCAAATCAAAAGTTTGAATAAGAAGAAGAGGAAGAGGAAGAGGAAGGAGGAGGTGGAGAAAGAGAAGGAAAAGGAAAAGGCAGCAGAAATATACAGCATACTATTTGAAGAGGAAGAATAAAGCAGCAGGAATACAAAGCATAACAGCGGAGTTTGGATAATGCTTACTAAAATGGAGAATGATCTTAGATTATTGACTAAATGTTTAAGTAAAATCATAAGTAATAATGTGATACTGGATGCTGGAAAATAAGAAGTGTTCCACTTTATAAGGAAAAAGGAAATGTAATCAGTCAAGTTATTATAGCAAAATTAGGTTATTACTTTTTTGGAAAAGATTTGTACAGATTTGTTGGCTTTGAAATTACAGTGATGGGCTGAGACATATGGCAAGCTGTCAGAATATCAAGCTAGGTTTGGGTTTAGGAAAGGATAATGAGCTGTAGAGCGCATTATATGATTCAAACTATAGTAAATAAATATGTGAGTAATAAAAGGGAAAGGAATGTATAGTCTTTTGCAGACATAAGGAAGGCTTTCAACACTGTAGACATAGATGCAATGATGTATAAATTGAGAAGAAAGGATTGAGGGACCAATTTATTATTGTTATTCGAAGTTGTATGAAACAACTACATTTTGTATTAAATGTGTAACAAATGGTATTGTGAAACTGATAGAGCAGAGGATAGTACTTAGGCAAAGGTTAAGTTCAGCATAATTTTTTAAACTGTATCTATCAATTTTATTTTAGAAAGAGTAGGTGCAAGTAGGCCACATTGCCTGATAATTGAAAGAAAAAAAATACCTTCCTTGCTTTATGCAATCTTACAGTTGTGGGAGGACTACAACATGCCATTAATGCAATTAGTTATTTCAGTAATGAATGGGATACTAGAAAGTTGAAAGTAGTGTTATTTAAATGGAGTAATAAATTGAAGAAAGAAGGAAAATGATTTCTAAATATAAGCACAAGTAAAGTTGTGAAAGAATTTGATTATTTAAGATTAAAATTAAACAGTTTTGGGAGTTGGAAAGCAAATAGTAAGTGTATGATGATAAAAGGAAAAGGAGCCATGAGAGCAAACAGAGTATGCATATACAAAATTCCAAAAATGTCGGCTTAATGGCTGAGAGGTTGTATGAAGCAGCTGTAGAATCTAAAATGTTATATGCATTTTAAGTATTGGGGTTAACAGGGTCTGAGGTCAAAGATTGATTTCAATTATAATATGTTGTGCAAGAAGGTATTTGATTTACCTATACTTCACCAAATGCTATGGCTTTAGCTGAATTGGGGAGAGATGGGAGATAAAGATATAATCATGAAAAAAGTTTTGAAATTTTGGTTTAGGAATATGAGGTTAGAAGATGGTGTATTTAAATAATATGTGAAATATCCAAGAGAAGCAAGGAGAGCAGATAGATGGTGAGAGAGAGTGAGAAAAGGGGCTAGAAGAGGTTAAGAGGTTGGAAGGATGAACATGTAGCAGCAAGGAGAAAGAAATGTGGTAGAATTCTGGGAGGAATTGAGGAGAAGGATGGAGATTTCAAATAGTTTTCAAGATAAAAAATTCATTGAAATTATATAGGGTGATAAAAGTGGTAGGAAATAGTACATTTTTGGACTGTTGTGATGGGTCAGGGAGAGAAGTGCTTGGATGAGATCTGATGTAATGTTTCTGGAAGGTTGTAAGGACAGTAGTGAGGAAGTATGTATTATATATATGGTGTAACAGAAAGAATGCTTCATTGTTTAGTGAAATGCAAGGAAATTAAAGATGGAGAGGGAATTTGGAACAAATGTGGGATATGTGGCAAAATAATTTTGTAGCTGTAAACTTGTGAATAGATGATATAGCAAGAAGTAAAAAAGAATGGGAAATTTTAAGGAAGAGTTCAAGAAATATGGATTTGGAAGATTAAGAAAAAGAGGCTGAATGTGAAAGAAGTTTGCATTAGAAATTGTGAGGTCAGCTAGGGTGGGGGGAGTCTAATCATACTGATGACCTGCTGGATTATTTAGGCAATGGATTAATGTACAAGTTTGTTGCTATTCATGTTATAATGTATATTGTTAAATATTTAATTTAACATTACCAGTTATTAACTAGAAATGTTAATTGGAAGTTGTACAGTAAAGCTAATCATATAATTGAGATTATTGTATGATTGAGTTGAACTACACACTCATTTTGCTCCACCTACTTGTTTATAATGTGAATTGATGGTTATCTGATGATACGACAAAGGATTCATGAAACTGGTTCTACATATTATAAACAAGTGGAGCAAAAAGAGTGTGTAGTTTGGCTCAATCAAACAATTATCCCAATTATTAAAATTTATAATTGTTTAAATGTAGCTGACCTGTGGTTTTCTGGATATTCCAGAAATAAACTACTGATAAACTGAAGACAAGGGTTCAGCTTTCAGATATGTAAATTAGGTTTATAATTTTGATTATGTAGAAGAATTAGTGATTAATAAATTCAAATAAGGCTATCCTTTGTAAATATTTGTAAATATAACATTTTTTCTTTAAAACTGTATAATAATGGCTTTTTCCCAAGAAGGGGAAAAATTTTCTACTTCCTATATTCTTTAGAAAAAAAATAAAAAGTTTAAATTTGATTTTTGTTTACATATTTATAAAGTGCAGCATTTGGCACCATTTTTATAATGTTCAAGAACACTTTTAGCTTGCGTTGAAATGTATTATAGTATACATTGTGTTTTAATCAAACAATTGCGGGTTTTCTTCAGGAAAAAACCAAATATGTCTCCAAATATCAGTTTGAAAGATAAAAGAGAAGGAACTGTAGGCAAGCACACAACTTAATTTTTTCATACTTGAGTAAAAATTATAAACATGTAGTATTAATCTGGTACTTAAGAGGTGGTAATGTGGTATTAGATATAATGAGCTTATAGATTATAAATACACACTTATGAAACCCACCCACAGGAGAGACAAATGATGAAGCATGCTTAATAGCACCTGAAAGAATATTACAATGGTAGAACTTGTCACATACCACAATGGTTTTTGTAATTAGTGTTTCTTATACTTTAAGACCTGTGAACTCACACTGTATACTGATCAGTGAAACAAATACACTATTGAAAATTTAACACACCATCACTGAAATACTGATTACAATATATATATATTTATGATCCAAAAACTGAAATTTGTAAGTAATGTGGAACTTTTCTTTCAGATTTATTTTGGCACAGTTCAAGCACGCATTTACTTGGTTGCAGACCTGCTTGGTGTCAATTGCCACACAGGAATGTCTACATTGATGCGAAAGCCAGTGATTGATGAAGTTGGGGGCATTCAAGCATTTGGGTGTTACCTGGCAGAGGATTTTTTCTTAGCTAAGTCATTAACAGAGCGAGGATGGAGAATGTGTATAAGCAGTCAGCCAGCATGGCAAAATTCAGGAATGTGTGAAATCACCAGTTTCCAAGCTAGATTGACCAGGTGGGTTATTAACATTTAATTGCAATATCTAAAATATCTCAAATACAGTAGAGTGCATTATTGCCCATTTATAGCTACTTTTAATATTATCTAAAACAGAGTACATAAAATTTCAGGTAGCTCTAAGTGGGAAATTTTGATTTGTGCAAAGATCACCTTTTTTTCTTTTTCTTTTTCTTTTTTTTTTTTTTTTTTAAGGAAGGATGCATTCCAGGACAATTTAGGATACTGCATTTGCCATTTATGAAGATGGAAAACCTGGAAAAAACCTCGGTCAGGGAGGACAGTCATGTGAATCGAACCCCAGGCCTCCCATTTATGAGTTCACACCTTAACGATCTCAGCCACATCACAATATTGAGGGTTTGTTTTTTATGTAGAGTAAAATCTCAAATTAATAGTTTAGGAGAGTATCTATTTAGTGTGAAAAAGAAATGGAATCCACCCATAAACTAAGTTGTAAATGTCCATGTATGATAAATAAACTTCTAAAATTTATTAAATCATAATTGTACTATATAAGAAAATGAAATTTGTAACAAGAAGTTTAATAGGTGATATAAGAATCCATTTATTATTTATATAGCTTGGGATAGTACCTGGGTTAGCTCCAAATCATGAACTTTGTAATGAGCTTAATACAAATAAGTAAGTAGAACATAGAATAAAGTTGTATTTTCTTTTCAAAAGTTTTAAAGTAAAATATATATAAAAATAAAATTTTAAAGAACATAAGCTCATGTTTGATTTAACTTTGAAGCAATTCACAATTTTACTTCACATTTACTATGGAGTTGGACCCACTGTAAACTGAGGAAGTTTGGACATTTTGGACATTTGTAAATGTAATTATGGTTGTTGTTTGTATTGTTATTGTTATTTTTATTTTTAATCTTTCTTCTTTTACTTTTTTCTTTCTTTTTCTTATCCCAGTAACAAATTTTCTTGGTTATTTCATCTTATAAACCACCACTGGTGGCTGAGATCATTAAGACATGGACTCATGAGCCGTAGGTCTGGAATTTGATTTCTGCCAGGACCATCCTTCCTGACTGAGGTTTCTTTTTCTCTCCTTCCTCCAGGCTTTCCTCAGTGCTCATAAATGACAAATGTAATGGAAGTACTCTAAACAGACCTGAAAAACATTCTACCTTTAAAAAAAATGACAGTCCAAATTCATCATTTAATCTCATGTATCATCATTGTCCACGTACCACCACGGGTGGCCGAGGTCATTATGGCACAGACCTGTGAGCAGGAGGTCTGGGGTCGAATCCCACCAGGACCTTCCTCCATAACTGAGTTTTTTTTCCAGGTTTTACTCAGTAATGGCAAATACCGGGGACCTGAACTTAGGCCTGGATCATTTCCTTCCTTAAAAATCCTTTACCAATTTATCATTTCATCTCATGTATCATCAGTGTCCACTGCCTGTGGTGCCTCATAGTAAAAACAGGCATTAAACACCTTGAAAAATAATGTCCACTGCCTGTGATAACTCAACATTAAAAATGGGCATTAAACACTTCTAAAAAATTTCATCTTATATGCAGCCTTTCCAAATCCCATTCCTACCAGGTGATATTTGGAAGTGTGAATTTGATCATGTTTAAAAGATAGTTTTCCCATTCCCTTACAGTCTTTTTTCCATATTCCCTAAGGTTACAGATTTCTTTCCATCTACATCTGTTAAGAATCTCCCCTTTTCTTATCACTTTTTCTTACTAACAACATGCACTCCCATATGTTGGTTGTATATAATATCATGCAATCTCATGTGTAAATCTGAAATGTATAATTTCTAACTTCTTTATTGTATATAAAAAAGGTACCATCCAGTATAAATGATTTGTAAGCTCTTTTGTGATTCCTAAACTTATAACTTCTTTTGTTTCTTGATAAAAATGTTGTTTTAACACCAGGTGACTTAACTTTTGGTTCTAATATTTCATATATTTCTCTGTCAGAATGTTTCATTTATGGGAGAAAGATATTAGCTCAAATCCTCATCAATTAAGATATTTTATAAAGTCTATACCAGATGTGGCCAATGTCAAGGTTTGCAACCTGCATGCTTCATTTCTAAATGGTAGACAGCAATCCAGAGTCATCATAACAATGTCATTGATCAGTAATATTCTGCAATTATTTTCTACTGTGCTTTGTGAGCATAGCATTACAAGGATTTGGTTCAGGACCACTGCCAGTGAGGCACATTTAAAATGTCCATTCAGAAGTTGGCTACTTACATGCACATCCCCCATCCCACAATCATCAACATCTGGTGCTGCAAACTCACAGTGCCAGAACACTGCACCTATTTAAACTTGGGTACTACAAATAGAATAAATGAATTTTGTACTTACCCTTCTTACACAAGATGCTGGAAACAGAATGAACCTAATTAGGTTGAAGAACTGACAAGTTTAAATGGTAGTTCTTTAAGAAGATATAGATAGTATATCATAAAAAATGGGCTTTATAAATGACAAATTCATTCTAGATTAGTTATTGAACCAGTAACTAAATCATCTGCAAAATGTAGTCCTTTGTTATTAATTATTGAAATAAGCCCATTGCCTTCATGACGTTTAGAATATTATCAATATATAAAATTATTATAGGACATAATTTACAGCCTTGTTTTAAACTAGTGTATTTGGAATAATTTCAGCCATCATATCATTAGTAATCTTAATATAAAATCCATTATCAGTGTAAATTCTTTGTAATATGTTTATAAATCTTTTACTTACTGCTTTTGTATTTAATTTAAACCATAATGCTTCATGATTTATTGAGTCAAAAGTTTTTTTCAAGATGCACAAAGAGCATATTTAATCTTAAATATTGCACTTACAAAGCTGTTGACAATGGAGTGCTAATATATCCTAAACTTAGGTATTCATTTTTTATTTTTTTACACTAAACTCCACTTACATATAAATAAGATACGTTTTGGAAGAATCTCTCCCATCTTCCATCATGTCTTATTTTTATGTAAGAAGTGGAGTTTAGTGTAAAAAATGAATACCTAAGTTTAGGATATTTAATCTTCCTCTTTTCATACATAAATATTTATTTTATTTTATTTTTCACAAAAATGCTCTTAAGTACTCTCTTCTTTCCTAAATCCTACCTGTAATTCTGAAATTTTATTTTCCCTTTCAGCCCAATTTTGCAGTCTTTCTACTAATATTCCCATATATATTTTTATATCACTACTAATAACCTTATAATTCCCCTCTAGTTTGCTGAGCTATTTACATCTCCTTTGCCCTTATATATTGATATTCTCCATCTTTTGGGTATGTTTCCTCCTTTAAATTATATATAAAATCTTAAATATAACATTTAATTTTGTATTGGAATGATTACAGTGAAGCGACTATTATGTTCTTAATTATCTATTGAGTCGATTTGATAATCTTATGCTCCACTTACTGTTGAATTATGCAAAACTAGTTTCACAGGCTTTTGCGTGCATCCTCAGTTGTGAGTCAACTGTCGGCCTCGTTGTTGATTGGCTGGAGGACTTGGTGTAGCTCTCATGGACATTTTATGAACTTCTGGATTAATTTGTCTTCTGTTGGGTTCTCAAAGTTCATAACCTTATCCTCATATTTTTTTATATAAAATTTTTCCTATACTCCCAGCTCAACGGGTCGATCTACAAATTTCAATAATTTCACTCCCATTTCTATATTATGTTTATCTCTCCAAAAGTGATGTGCCTGCTGATTTCTCTATTTGATTGTACAGATATGTTTCTCCAGTACAGATATAATATCAAGAATTCATTAGGTTGCGCAGTAAAAGACTCCATACCAACAGAATAGAAATCAAGAATTTATGTAATAAAATGCACAGATGTGAGCAGAGCTACATAGGCAAAACAAAAGAGAAATTTGGAAACTTGGAGGAAAGAACATTTTAGGAATATTTGGCTTAAGCAGGTGGATAAATCGGTAGTAGCAGCTCACTTTTGGACCAAAATCATGAAATAAAGCAAGAAATTAAACTGCTGAAACATCTTCACAGCCCAATGGAGTTATCCATTTGGGAAAATTTTTCATATTCAAAAATAAAGAAAAGCTAATGAACTTCAAGTTTTCTCCTATGGATGAACTCAGCAATTTCCTGTTTCTCCACAAAATGGACATGTATCCTTTATCCACATTATCATCCTTTCTTAATCCCATTAAGTTTCATGATACCTGTTCTAATTCATGTCTATCCATCCCAACGAGATGTATCACAGCAATCCACATACTTTTCTGTGCCCCATTCTTTTTAGAACTGTATACCAGCTCAATGAACTTTTATGTTTAAAATATTAAATTCCTCTAGCATTTCAATATATTCAACCCCACCCCTTACTTCTTTCCAAATTCCATTAGCATTATGCTCTCTTAAGCTCCACATACACCCATTCCAATTTTTTTCTAAAAAAAAAATAAATAAATAATTTTTTCCTGCATCTTTTCTTCTGGTTAATTTTCTTCATGCATAATTATGCATTCTTTTTACTAGATCATAATATAAATTCCTTATTCTAAACTAGAATATCAAAACTCTTCAATTCCTTACCTTTAATTACCAAATGCCCAATTCCGTTAATGCTACTCCTTTAGATGATGAGTTAAGAAGGAATTGTATAAAATGATCTATTTATTTAATCATATTAGGCTAACCTTCATCCAGAGTCCAGACTTCATCATCATAAAACATTTTTGCATCCTCTATAATGCTATAAATTGTTTCCAATCTAATAGGTCTGTTTTCATTTCTGGTATTTTTCATAAACTTATAATTTTCTTGGCCAATTTCTTATTAGTTAACACCCTTCTTTTATAATCCATCCATCTCCAATTGCTGTAGTATCACTCTCAGGCAGCAATTTTTTTTAATGCTTCAATTCCTTTTCTTTCCATTCTCTGTTTCTCATCTATTCATAGTTCACTTCCTTTCTTAAAAACCATAATTTTTGTTTTATTTTTATTAATCTTCAACCCCCATACCTTGCAATACTGTATTAAAATATCTATAGATTTTGACAGACCAATAAATTGAAATAGATCCTCTTAGAAGATAATCTGCAAATAATAATGCTGGAATTTCTTTGTTGTTTACTAAAGAAAATGGAGATTATTTATTCCTACCTTATCTATTATAATATCTAAAAATAAATTAAATAGAATTGGGCTAATTTATATCTTATCTCATTCTGTAAATTACTGTTACTCTGTTTATATATATTTCATACAGAAGCCATTATCTTCATATATTCCTTCTATAGCCCTAATAAATTATGTAAGTACCCCCCTTGTCTCATATTTCCCCTAATGCTTCCCTGTTTATACTATTGAAAGTCATCTCAAAATCTACAAAGATCATGTATATCTTACCTCTCTTTTGACTTAAATATTTATCTGTAATTGTGTTTATTGCAAAAATATTTTTCATTATTTATTTCCCTCTCCTAAATCCTGCTTGAAAAACTGATAATTTCCTTTTTTTCTTCAGTGCAATTTTGTAATCTTTTAGCCAATAATCCAATACACCTTATTTGTCACATCAAACAAGCTAATACCTATATAGTTAACAGAAATATTTAGGTATCCTTTATTCTTATAAAGTGACACCATGATTCCTATTTTCCACTTCCGTGGAACCCTCTTTCCTTTTCAACAATCTTACCAGTAATAATAACCTGTTTTTGTCTCCAATTCATAGCTATCAAAATTTGCCAGGTATTCCATGAGGACATTTGTTTTAAGATTCTTAATTTGATCATCACCTTTATTTCTTCTATTTCTTTATCCACATTTTCAATAAAAAGCTTTCCTTCTCTTAAGATCCTTTCTTATCATTGTGTGTACTCCAAAACCCTTCTGAAATATTCATGCCAAATTTCAGGTGGTATATATTCTTTGCTGATCTGTTACTATAACTAGGTATAAACCTAGGTATAAACCTCTTATTAAAGATCACATCCTTTTATCTTTACTTTTGCTGCATCACATACATTTTTGCTCATTTAAATGCCTCAATTCTTTTTTTCTCTCTCTCTCCCTAATTTGTTCTTGTTAATTTGGTTTATTTATGGAGGCTGTTTAACATCCAGATTTAGCATCCCATCCAATTCAAGGCATGAAATGGCCAATAAATTTTGCTCAGAGGCCTATTTTATCAGGTTTGAACTTCTTTTACGTGCCATAGATCTATGACATAGGACCCACAGCTTTATTTCCCTTCCAAAGTAAGTCATACTTAGATGACCGAAAAAATTCATTGACTCTGTCTACAAGGCATGTATGGTTATCACTAGACCACCAAGACTGACATGCTCTCCTAAACACATTCAGTATCAGGTTCTCAGAAGGGCAGTTAAATGCCTGGACCAGCTATTTTAATGCCATTCCCACCCTTTATACACCAGTTTGTAAGGTTTAGCATTGCTCCTGAACTAAAGTAAAATATATATCTCCTGAACCAAAGTAAAATATATATATATGAAATTTTGTACATACCTCTAATAACCTTTGAGGGTGTGATATCTGGTGTTGCAGCACTTTCCAATGTACCACAATGTATGTACTTTCTAGTTTTATTTTTCATGCACACTCTGCACTTTCTAGGAGAGGTTCTTTTACTTTCAAGTGGGGGAAATTTCAGCTGAACATCCTTTCTTTTCCCATCAAGTCGGAAAGGTGGGTCCTTGACTGAAGCTCTTTTTGGAGGAGTAGCTTTGGGGCTTGTCATTGTTGAAGATGTAGATGCTTCTGATGGAAAAGGAGATGGTGCCTCAATTATTTCTCTATCTTTTATCAAGTTTCTGCAACCTGTTTGCATGACAGGATTTGTTTTATTGTTTATCTGGTGGAGCTTAAATGCATAGAAAAGGGTGCATTGCACAATATAAAAGAATATTTTTTGGGCCATTTTACAGTTTTTCACTGAATGGATATATACTAGATATTGATCTGCTGTATCTACTATGCTGCTTTAATGGATGGACAAGAAAGCGATAACAATGAATTCTGTAGAAAGGTAGAGGTATCAAAACAAATTTGGGAAAACTACTTTGAAGCATCCATTAAAGCAGCAGCACCTCTCCATCTTTATTGAAAGTGATTTCTCCCCATTTCAGACCTTTTGTTGTTCCCTAAATTCTTTTAAGACCCTCCTGTTTTGCCTTTTTGTTCCACAAACAGTAGTGTTCTTTCTGTGTAACTCTTTAGCCAGCCCTACAGAGTTACAAAATTTGTCCATATATACTGTATACCTATGACCAAGATAGGGATCTAACAGTTCAAACCCAGTATCCCTAAATGAAATTCCACTTGCATCAAAAAATTTTAAGAGTGCAAAAATATTCTGAATTTTAATCACACACCATCCATCCTAAGATTCCATATTTCGTTAGCTTTCCAGGGTTATAGACTCTAAATTTCAAATGTCCATGCCAGGCTAGCATTCCTTCATCCAGTACCTGGGGTGTATAATGTCAAAAATTTGTTACTCAGTTTCTCTAAAATAGGTTTAATGTTTTATAGTCTGTCTGTAGTATCAGTATAGACACTGCTTCTACCACCAAGGGTGGCCGAGGTCGTTAAGGCACGGAGTCGTGAGCAGGAGGTCTGGGGTTTGAATCCCACCAGGACAGTCCTCCCTAACTGGGGTTTTTTCCAGGTTTTCCTCAGTCCTCATAATTGGCAAGTGCCAGGGAGGTACCCTAAACTTAGGCCTGGAACGCTTCCTTCCTTAAAACATATCCTTTCGCAATATATCATTTCATCTCATGTATCATCAGTGCCCACCGCCTGTGGTGCCTCAGTTGTAAAAACGAGCATTAAATACTACTTAAAAAAAAAAAAACACTGCTCGACTAAAGTGGAGAAATGAAAAGAATGTGGAGAAAGCATGTTCAAGACATTGTTTTTGAAAAATTTGGAGTTTCAAAAACAGGGGTCTGCAGTTCAGTGCCATTTTAAAGTCTGCCTTCTAAACAATTCCTATGAGAAACATTAATCTCATAAATAACTTTAGTTCAAGAACATCTACTGGTTTCCATGTCTACATTATTGAATTTTTTCATGAAAGGCTGCAGCGCCACACTTATCATTAGACTTGCATCAGATTTGGCTATTTGCACACATATTCAAAAAATCATCATTCAAGCGAACATTTGCACAATCATTTCACTTTCATTTTCTAATTAAATATTTAGGCCTGATTTAGGTGTAAATGGGGGGATATTCTTCTGGCCTGTCTGGTTCGGGAATTGGAATTTCATGGTCACTACTGTCAGAATCCAATTCAGGAATTAATTCATCTCCTGAATCAGCATTGTAAAAAATGTATAAAATTTCTTCATCTGTAAGAAATTTCTTTGTTTGATAAGCCATGGCTATAAACATAAGCACTATACAGAAATGCTGACATGCACTGCAATCTCAAGTACTGGACATTGACAAGAGGCAAGGCTGAGATATTTATTCTATGAACATCAGGGATAAACCAGACACCCTATCACATGATTAAGGTTTATATGGAAGGAGAATGTCACCCCTACTTCCATCTATAAGAAGCAGCACTTACTAAATCATACTAATGCCTTGGCTTGAAATATATAAAGAGTTATTTCAATTATGGCATTAAATGTCGTGCACCATCCATGGCCCATGGCATGAGGGGAGATTTAAACATCATTGCCATCTTCTGAATGTGTTAATAAGCAGTCTATAAAAATCCCATCTTTTTTTTAAATAATTTTCCCTTTCTATTACCTCCTGTCTGTCTTCAATTTTCAGTTTTCTGATTACTCAATGTTTTGTCATTTTACATTCATTATCATACCAACCTGATTTTTCATTCCTATTTCCTTCAGTTTTATTGTACTGCTTACTCTCTTAAGAATATTTTCTATTAAAAGAATCTCCTCAAAATCATCCTTGTTTAGATTTCCCAATATTACATTTTTCATGCCTTGTGTCAGATACACATCCAGCTCCTTATAATATCATTCTTTTGTTTCTTTCCTCCATTTTATATTCTCTTTTGTTCTCTCCAGATTTATTAGTGCATTATTCAACTCTTCTGAACTTTCAAGTTTGGCCCTTAAAGAAAATAAGACTACTGGTAATCACTAAATTTAAAATCTTAAAACCTATAAGACAGCTATCTAAATTGCAAGAACATGACATATAATTAACCACAATTTATCCATTCCCATTTACAAAAGTGAACTCGCTCATTTTGCCTTCATCCATGGTATCATTATGTATGATTAAATTAATTTCTTAACAATCTTCTTGCCCTCATTATTGAATATTTTGTGTTAACTATATCTCTTCTCTAATTCTGTCCTACCATTTTCTTCCTCAATAGTATTTAATATCACTTATTCATCTTCTATCCTAGCATTAAAATCTGCCATCATTATTAACTTCAACTTATGTATTCACTTTTTTACACTTCACTCCATTCACTTACACAAAAGTAAGACACGTTTTGGGAGAATCTCTACCATCTTCAGTTGCTTACTGAACCACGGTTACTCAAAACTATGGCTGGACAAACGGATGTTCCTGTGGTGGCCTCTGTTGGTTGAAGTAGGAAGTTGCTACTTCAACCACAGGAACATCCGTTTGTCCAACCATAGTTTTGAGTAATGGCGGTTCAGTAAGCAACTGAAGATGGTAGAGATTCTCCCGAAACGTGTCTTACTTTTGTGTAAGTGAATGGAGTGAAGTGTAAAAAAGTGAATACATAAGTTGAAGTTATATTGCCACTCCATTGTCAACAGCTTCATAAGTACAATATTTATGCCATCATTATTATTTCTATGTTCAAATATTTATTCTGCAACTTTTCTATATCTAGATTTAGTTTGTTAAATGATTTTGAATCATAAAATTTAAAAAAAATTGGCAGGTTGTATACAATACCTAACCAAAAATTGCAATTTTTTACCAGATAGGCAAGCACTGCACATCACATCACAGATTTATTACCCACATTCTGTTTTATTTTAATTTTGAGATTGATTTCCTTTCATGCAATACACCTACTCCTGCTGCTTGCTCCATTCCCTCCTCCCTATTTTTATCTCATTATTGTAATCCCCTTTGACATCTTTGGTCTGCCATGTTTCAATACAGCCACTATAGCACCCATCTTTTAAATAAAACTGACATGGGTAGCCAACCAAGTTCCTTAGGCATAGGCTCTTGAGTGTGAGGCCTGGGGTTTGATTCCTACCAGAATGATCCTCCCTGATTAAGGATTTTTCCAGGTTTTCCTCAATCCACATGAATTGCAAATGCCAGGGATATCCTACACTTAGACTGGAATGCTTGGCTTACTTTAACCAAAAAAAATCCTGTCCCAATTTATCAGTTCATCTTGTGTATCACCAGTGTCCACCACCTCTGATGCCTCAACAATACACAGGCATTAAACACAATTTAAAAAATCTTAAATTATGACCTAATTTCGCAGCACTTAATTTACTTATTAAATCCTCTTTGTTCTAAAATACAGCCACCAATTCTTGTTTATAAACAGTTTGGCTTCATATTGAATATCATTACTCTCATTGCATCTTATTTATCTTCTCTAATCTGATTGTTTATTTGTAGTATACTACCATTAGGTGAAATCATCACACTCAGTCTTGTATCATCCCTAAGACTTTGCACAGCTGATGCTTCCGAGATCATGATCATATCTTCTGCTGGCCGTACTTTCATATTGTGGCATATGCTGTATCAGTGGGAGGGTTACTGATCATGCATACCTTTCTATTAAGTTTTTTCTTTTTTTGATTTGTTTATTTAAGGACACTCTTTAATATCTCAAGTCATCAGCATCCCATTCATTTCAGGGCATGAAAGGGTCGAAAAATTTTGCTCAGAGGCCTCTTCTTTCAGGCTTGAGGTTCTTTTTTGTGCCGTAAATGTATGACAGGGACTCACACCTTTACTTCCCTTCCGAAGGAAGCCATACTTAGGATTTTTACGCCCGAAAAAATCCATCAATCCTGGTCGGGTTTGAACCCGCGACCTTGGGTTTAGAAAGCAAGTACGGTTACCACTACACCACCAGGACTGACTTTCTAGTTAAGTAAAGAACAAGAAAAATATATAACAATAAGAAGAAGTATGACAGCAGCTATACAGTCACCAAATCCAGAAGTGCATAACATGGATTTTGAAACATATCATTGATTTACAGTGTAAGTGTATGTTGAAAAGGAATAACATACTTGCCATTTAATTGAGATTATTGTATGATTAAGAACTAAACATTCCTATTACTCCTGTTACTTGTTTATATGTCAATGTTTAACTGAAGCTGCAGACAAGGATTCGTGAAACCGGTTCTACATTTATAAACAAGTGGAGCAATAAGAGTCTTTTAGTTTGACTCAATCATACAATGATCTCAATTATATGATTACTTCATTGTACTAGTTCCAATTAATATTTCAAGTTAATGGTTGTCATTACTTGAGAAAGGAAAACTGAAAAATGAGAAACAGTTTTAGGCTGAACCACTTCATAGACTTTTATAATAAAATCTGTATTTTTTGCATCTATAGTTGGTGTAAGCTGATGATATGATAGATGAAACAATAAATTGGGAAAGAATATTGACAAGGAAGCATTCCATGCCTAAACTTTAGGATACCTCAGTTGTCAATTGGTTGACAATGTGAGCAAATGACTCACGAAACTAGTCCCAACTTACTTTTTAATAAAAAAAGTTTAAATGTGAAACGTCAAGAGTGTTTCATATATTGACATGATTTTAGAAGTTTTACATTTAATTCAACATGATTTAGGGTACCTTTCTGGCATTCGCCATTGATGCAAATTGAGGAAAACCTGGAAAAAAACTCAGTCAGGAATGACAGTTCTGGTAGGAATCAAACTATAGACCTCCAGTTCACGTGCCCTAGTAGTTTTAGTCACACATATTGGTTATTATCTAAATTCATGAATCCATCATTCTGAAGATTTTTATAATTAGCATTGAAGGATGTTTGTGCTGCTGAATCAATAATTAACAGTTAAATTTCTCTACAAATCTGCATGTTATATGCTTATAATTTGCTTATTTTGTGCATTTTCCCAAATTTTTTTATATACATACTATATTTTAATTATAGCAATGTTTGAATGGGTTGGTTGCTTTAATTATTTATATTGGCTGTTTCATCATACTTTAAATAGCTCTGGCATGGCTATGGATCCCATTGCTGATTTGCATAGTATGCAGAAAAATAATCATTATTACAGTCATTGAATACAGAAATTATATCATTAATCAGAAGACTAGTTGCTCTTATTTGTGAATTATGCATTATGATTGACATGCTGAGTATTATAAAAGCAAACTTAATTTTATATATTGTACACATGGAACACACATACTTCCTTTTTTCATAAATAAATGAAATGCACACACATGCATGTATGCACTCTATTTTGTAATAAGCAAATCAAACATTCATTTCTGATATCTCTTTGTAGATGGGCGAAATTGCGGGTAGCCATGGTGCCTTATACCATTGTCCTGGAACCTCTGTCTGAGTGTATGGTAATAGGAGCATGTGCATCATGGGCTGTGTCCTTTCTCTACAATTGGGATCCTCTAGTCTTCTACTTGGTGCACATACTTGTTTGGTTTCTTCTTGATTGGATATTGCTTTCTGTCATTCAGGTACAGTATTGATTGTTCTATCCTTTAAATTTTAATTTATAAATTAACTGTACATTATACCAATACCGATAACATAATAATAATGCTTACAAAAAGCTATTTATAGCTAGCATACACATTCAGGTGTGTGGGATATGAGTAGATTCAATAGTATAAAATTCAGAAATACATCTAGAAATAGCAGGTGTAATTATTTTAACCAACATTTGAAAGAATTGTGTGATTTGCATGTTTGTAAAATTTTGCGCATGCACGTGTGCACACACACACACACACACACACACACACACCTATTAATAGAATAGTAAAAAACTCCTCTAAAGGTATAAAATACATAAATGGCACAGAGACATTCCAATATAAAAAGTTAACACTTGAAGCTAAACCAAAACTGAAAACTAAAAACACATAATATTTCCAGCTAGGCTCTTGTACACTCTGTAAGACAAGATGAACACAGAGTTTGAAATATCATATGTTTTTAGTTTAGAGTTTTGTTTTAGCTAAGTGTTAACTTTTTATATTGGAATGTCTCTCTGTGCTGTTTATGTATGTGTGTATATATATAGTTTTTTTCAAATAAACTATAACATGATTTGTTTATAAAAAGGGCTATAAACACGGAATAATTTTTCTTATCATATAGCAAAGATACAGTGGTGAATTTTTCATGAAAAGAGCAGATCTCACATGATTGATGGAAAAAATTGAAAGTGCACATGCATTTTAGTACAGGATGCCAGCAGAGAGAGCAGGTGTTTGCCAGCTAGCGGCATAAAATGGAGTTGCTTCATAGCAACCAGTATACTGCTTTGAAATTTAGCTTCCATGTGCAGAAACGTATTATGGAAATGTATGCAAAGTTAAGCAAGCATATGGTGATGATAATCTGCCAAAATCAACCACATTCAACAAGTTTAAGGAGGGCCTTGTTTCAACACCATAGCAGGGTGGCCCAGGTGCTACAACCACAGCAGTGAATGAGACCATGATTAACACATCTGCCATCATTATTTGGGAAGATTGATGAATAACAGTGGCTGGACTGGCAGACATGTTCCAGATTTTTCATAGTAGTGTGTTCACCATTCTCCATGATAGTTTACATATGAGATGCATCTGTACCAAATGGGTGTTGAGATTGCTGATGCCTGAACAAAAGATGGTGCAAATGGATGCATATCATCAGCTTCAGCATCTATATTGTAGCATTGCAAGATATATCTGAATTCCATCTTTACAGGTAATGAGACTTGGCTTCACTATTACAATCCCAAAAGCAAGCAAGTGAACTTAGCACCAGGTTCTCCAACACCAAAGAAAACAGGTTGTTCAGTTGGCAGTGAAGTTATAGCAGTTTTATTCTTTGGCCATTTTGGAATGGTTTATCAACATGTCTGCCTGCATACTGTTAATGTGGAGTATTACAGCACTGTTTTGAGCATCCTGGCTGAACACATCCAATGAAAATACCCTGAGCTGCATTCATCTGTAGCACCTTTACCATTACAGTGACACCCTCACATTTCCTATATTGTTGCAAAACATTTAGGCAGAAAAAACAAAAAAATGTGCCCCCTCTCATAGCTCAGACCTAGTTCTGTGTGACATTTTTCTATTCCCCAATCTGAAAAACAAGCAGCAGGGCCAGTGTTTTGGTTCATCATTGGCTGTCATGAAGAAGGTGAAGGCAGTTCTGAAAACAATGTCATATAACGGTTTCTAGCATGTCTTCCAGGACTGGCAGATATATTGGACCAAGTGCATACAACTCAGGGGGGACTGCTTTAAAAGGAATGCCAAATTTGATGCTATCTAGTGTACTTCATAAGTAAAAAAAAAAACATTCTCAATCTTTATTTATTAACTAGTTCATGTTTTTCAGATCATAATATGAGAGCTAATTAAGAAAGACTGAAATTGATATTTTAACAAAGTTACCATTATACCTTACAAATTTACAACTTGTATGTTTGAAAAGAGAGTAGCAGTGTAGATAATGTATTTAAATGACAGTACTATATTAACTTGTAGTTCACAGTAGTGTTTTGTTTTGTAAACAATGGTTATATTTTGCAAACTACAATGAAAGAGATGGAAGCGTAGCAATATGCAACAATAAAATTCTGTTTTCTGTTGAAGCATACAGTACTGAAACTTGTATAAAACTGAAGTAAGCTTATTCAGATAATTATAATAACTATAATAATAATAATAATAATAATAATAAAAAATGTTTATCAAAGCATATTCAAAATGAGTGATATTACATAATAATGTGCAAGATAATTTCAATTTCATCAACACACAAGAGTATGAAAAATAAGACAAAAACAATGAAATCTCACATTTAGTTTCTCTATCAAAATATCACTTTAAGCCACAGAAATTTATAATATAACAGCCAAATGAACTTTATTTGGGACAGAGTTCTCCAAAAAAAAAAAACGGTTACAGAGGTTAGTTTGCATTTATGTCAGGCAAAAAGCAGGGTGTCAAATGCATTGGGACTGCAAGTTTTTTCCCATATTACTGTACATTGACGCAGGTGTCCAAGGTCATTAAGGCATGGACGTATGAATAGAGGGTCTGGGGTTTGATTCCTGCCAGGATCATCATCTCTAAATGAAATTTTTTCCAGGTTTACCAATGATATCCTAAACTTAGATCTGGACTTTCCCAAATAAATTCCTTTCATATGTCATATTTCACCAGTATTCATTACCTGTAATGTCTCAATAGTGAAAATGGGCAGTAAAAACTAATTAAAAGCGAAGGGAAGAATTCTGCATCAGAGTCAGCACCACCCTGGTTGTCATTCAGTACTGCAGCACTATCATGAGCTATTTTTTATCATTATTGAACAGTAGTAGATTTTTTAAAAATCTCATCAAGACCATTGGTTGTCTTATCATGAGCTACTTAGAAGGAAAGAAATTTTTCAACAAGTTTATAACACTTTAACATATCATAACATAACATATTCAGTTTGGTGGGTTATGTCTCTTATTTTATCAGTATACAGAGAAATATAATTGACAGCATTAATATCATTAATTGTTCTCAATGTAAACTTTATCTATGCAGTCTAGCATCCCATTTTGCATAATGTTTGAGGAACATTTAAAAACTGAAGTATTATTTAAGTTGTCATCTAACACACTACCAATGTCATCAAGAAAAGATAAAAAAACCTATGAAAAGGCCCTAGTTTGCCCCCCCCCCCACTTTTTTCTCTTCAATTCCAGTTCATGATTGCTCAAAATATTAGATATATATTACTCTGTTTATTATGTATCTCTTTTTTTGTGACCAGGTTTTGGATTGAAATTTTGTACAAACAATCTGTGCAGCATTTTTTCAGTCCCAAATATTTTAAATTTACATTATTTATAAGTAAATGCACTCTCCTTGTAATGTTTAATTCTATTAAATGTATGAGTAATATACAATGTGCTATCCCTTCATCTTTCAGTATCATATAATAAACAATATAAACAAAAAATGTTGACCATTAACTAGAAATGTTAATTGGAACTTGTACCATGAAGCCAATCATATAATTGAAATTATCATATGATTGAGTTGAACTAAATACTCTTATTGCTCCACTTGTCTAAAAATGTAGCAAACCATGATTTTTACCAAACCACGAGTTACTGAATCATTTCTTTATCGTGCCATCTAGTTATATGCATGTCCATTTGTTTGATGTGCACCTGACTGTTTTATTTCAATATTTTCCTCTGTCTTTACAGAATGAAAGAGAACTTTTATAAATTATCTACTTTGTTCATTTTAAAATCTCTTGTTTGCTCAACATTGTTTTAACAAGTGACTGCAATGTCCTAAACTCTATTCTCATAATATAACAGGTAGCAAAGTGTCCCTAAGCACTGTTTATATCAAACACTTGTCTTCATGTGGTATAAAGAGAGGGTAAAGATAAGGTAGGAGAGTAGTGTGAGAGAAGATGCACTTCTGAGAAGATCCGAAAAATCTATAGTATGTACCATATATGGCTTGCCCTGGCATCAGCACTTTCTCAGCATGATGAAGAAACACTGATTGTAATTAGAAAGTGTGGTTTAATTCCAAATTACGTGCAGCATTTTCAACTAGTCATTATAACATGGTTGGTTGGTTAGTTAGTAGCAAGTGTCTATTGGGAATACTGATATTTTTCATGTTTTCCCTAGCTTCCCATTAAAGAGCTTCCAAATTATTTTTCATTCGTTGTTGCCATCTAGTTGACTGAGTTTCAATAGTTGTTCTTTATTTAAGTTAGCATTCCTGTCCTTACACAGTGGACATTGGCTGTCCTTGATTAATTTCATCCTGAGGAGATGTTCTGTCAGGCAATCATGCCCAACAATTAAGCGGAATTGAGCAACTCCAATTTTTCTTGCTTTAAATAAAAGATGTTTGAAAGTATTTAGATCATCATATGGTTTTCCAAGTTTTTGTTTGATATTTTGTTGTGTTTATTCAGATATTAATCTTTTTATGAATTTCAATTTAAAGGGAAGTTCTAGTTCAAAAGATGGTTTTAATTTTATGGTGACTCTTTTTTTGCTAAAGTATTGGCAATCACATTTTCCCCTTCAATCCCACATGGCTCGACTATTTCTGTAAGACTATTTCTGTATTTCTGATCTGGATTGTATGATATAGTTTTCTTATTTCATTTATAGTGTATGTCGGTGGGTAATGTAATTCATTATACTTTTAGTGCTGCTTTAGAGTCACTTAAGATAACATTTCTTTTATTACTTAAATGTAAATTGGAACTTGCACAGTGAAGCCAATCATATTAATTGATATCATTGCATGATACAGTTGAACTACACACTCTTAAAGCTTCACTTACTTTTCATAAATGTATGGAACCGGTTTCGAGAACATTTAATTCCCATCTTCGGCCAGGCTAAAGTTCAACTGTCGGATCATTCGTTGAGCTGTGGGAATGTATATTCTGCTCTGGTGGCGGTGTGATAAACTTGTAGTTTATGTTTTCATCCCCGACAATGTCGAAGTTCATTATGCTGTGTTTGTATTTGTAGATGTAGATTTTCTCCCAGGTTGCTAATTCCGTAGGTCCTTGTACTAATTTTAATAATGTTGTTTTATTTATTATGTCGTGATTTTGTGTCCAAAAATGATATGCTAATGCTGATTTCTCTATTTGCTTGTACTTTATGTTCCTGAAATGTTCCTTTAACCGTGTGCCTATGTTTCTCTTTGTTTTCCCTATGTAGATTTTTTCACATTCTGCACAGTTTATTTTGTAAATACCTGATTTTTCTTCTTGTGGAATACTGTCATTAACATTATCTATCAGCAAATTTTTAACATTAAATCTATTAATCGGTACCAACCTGATTTAAAATCTTTAAGAATATTCTGAATTTTTTTTGTGGCCCATGGATGATATGTGAATTTTTTAAAAATAAATTTATCTTTTGTTGCTGAAAGTGTTGTGGTTTCTTTGATATGTTTTTGTCTCTTGAATTTCTGCACCTTTTTATGTACTAGTTCTTTTTTAAAACCATTTTTAACTGCTGTTTCTTCTATGTGTTTGTATTCTTTAAAATATTCTTCTTTGCTAATTTGTAGGTTAACTAGCCGGTGTGTTAAACTGTTAATTACTGCATGTTTGTGTGCTGTAGGGTTAAAACTGTCAGCTTTGATGTGATTATCTGCATGTGTATTCTTTCTGTATATTCCAAATTTAAGTTTTTCTTGGCATTTCATTATTTTAATATCCAGGAATGGCAGCATGTTATCTGTTTCTATTTCGTATGTAAATGATATGTTTTTATCTTGAATATTTAGAAGTTTTAAGCCATTTATTTATGAAATAAAATGTGCAGAGTGCAATGAAAAATACATTGGAAAAACAAAGAGGAATTTGGAAATTGGGGAAAAAAGAACACTTTAGAAATATTCGCTTAAAACAGATTGATAAATCAGCGTAGCAGCGCACTTTTGGAATAAAAATCATGAAATTAAACCAGAGACAAAACTACTGAAACAACTTCACAACGCAATAGAACTTTCCACTTGGGAAAAAATTTTCATTACAAAAAAAAGCAAAACTTAATGAATTTCCATTTCCCTCTAATGGACGAACTCAGCAAGTTCCTAATAGAACCAACAGATGCCACCACAAGAACATGCCACTTCTAACAACAGTTTGTCTACAGGCTGAAGATGGGAGGGATCACTCCCAAAATATGTGTCCAGTTTTTATGTTAAGTGAATGGATTTAGTGTGAACAAATGTTATTACATTGGTTATAGAGTAAGCATTGTTTCTTTTTTGTTGAAGGCATTTTGAATATCTTGTATTAAATGTAAAACCTGACTGATTGTTGAATAGTGCTTTCTGAAACTGGCTTGATGGTCTAAAAGGAGATTTTGAGATTCCAGATAGTAAGTTAATCTTGTAGTGACCATTTTCTCCATTGTTTTAGCGAGTACTGAGGTTAAGGGTATAGGCCTATAACCTAACTGGCCTGCTGGTTTGTCTTTCTTCTTAATTGGTATGATTATGGCTTTTTTCCATCTGCAAGAATGCTATCTTTACTGTTCCAGATCTTGTTAAATATGTTCAGTAGTACATTTTTGGCTCTCCACCCTAAATTGTTGATGTATTCACTATGAATTTTGTCTGGTCCAGGGCCCTTTTTGTTCTTAAGAGATAATATTGCTTGGTTGAGTTCTGGAATTGTAAAGTTGTCTTAAAATAGATGCTCTTGGCCTGCAAGTATCTCAAGCTTATGCCTTTTCAATATTTTGTTTAATTTTCCACTGTCTCTATTCAATTTATGTGCAAGTTTCTAGTGAGTGACAAATCTGTTGACTATGTCTTTATCATGATTGAAGACTTTGTTGTTAATAATAAGAAGTTCTTGTTTTGTTTCTTGGACATTGTTTAGTGTATTAATATATTTATGTACTTTTGTGCTATTACTTCTATAGTCAAGGGAACTCGGGAATTTATTAAATGACTCCTCCTTAGTATTTTTTATTTTCCTGTTTAGAAATGCAGTTTTCTTTCTCCATTCTCACTAAGTTAGGATCTTTTGTTGCTTCTGCTGTATTTCTGATATTATCTCAGTCTCTTTTTAATGCAGATAATCTCTGATTCCAAAAAGGTTTGTACCTAATACCCTTTCCTCTGGGTATTGCTGTTTTTGCCACATTAACCAGTTTTTTGTTAACTTCATCGATTAGTTTCAAAAGTCTTTTCTCCATGTCAACATCTTCAAATTTTTTGTCAATGAGTTTTTGAAAAGTTATCCAACCTGCTTTTTGGAAGTTCCATCTCTCCAGTTGACTAGCTTTTAATGACTCAGCTCATTTGTGAGTGGAATGGTTTCAGTTATGATGACTCTATGGCCACTACTTATGTGTTCAAATACTCTCCTAGTGGTGTGGTTTGCAATATCTGAAGAGGCAATGACCATATAGGATTTGTTGAGTCCCCAGTATAGTGAATAAAAGTTTTGGTATCATTGTTTTTGTATATTAAATTGATTGCATTCGCTTCTGAAAATTCTTCAATCATTTTTCCTACTGGATTGGAGGAATTATATCCCCTCTGTTTTGAATTTCCATTCCAGTCTCCTATTATTAGGGTGTTTTTAACTTCTATTAAGTCAAGATTTAGTTTGTGGTTGTTTGGGGGGCTGTATGTACCAAAAATTGTATATTTTACATTCTGCAACCATACTTCTAAATGAGTAATTTCAGCATAGTCTGTGGAGTTCGAAACTGGTACTATACATTATGACAAATGTAAATGAAACATTAAGAGTATGTAGTTCAATTATATCATACAATAATATCAATTATAAGATTGACTTCACTGTGCAAGTTTCCAATTTAAATTTTAATTATTAAATACCTACTTTATGTTTATGTAATAGTATTTCAACTTGTGACTTTTTGCTGTGTGATAAGCCACTGGCATTCCAGAGTAGTGTTAAAAAGTGCTGTTGTGTATTGCTTTTACATCTTGGAAAACTTGCTATATCTGTAATCTGCTTAGCATTACCCAGGTGCACCACTAGGAGGTAGGATTACTGCGTGCCCAGTCAATATAACATTAAAAGCAATATTTGCAAAAAAAATAAATTGTTAAAAAACATAAGTATATGCGTCCATGTTTACATGTTACATTTGGTGGGCCAGCCTACTAGCCCTTAATGACAATGTGTCCCTGATTATTATAAACTATAAGTAATTAAATAAACCTTTGTACATAGAGTGTTTATGAATGAGATGTACCTTTTAAAAAAGTTTTATGAGAAATGTGAGCATAAGTTTTGTAGATGTTTTAAAGGGTTTTCACTACCATCAAAGCGCATATCTGCAGATTTTGTTCAACCATCCCAAGAAACAGGTGTTCCATCGATAAGAAAATAAATAAATACTTAACAAAAGCTTTCTGTAAAGAGAGGTCTTAAAGAAGAAATGCTTGGACGTATGCAAGCTCTTTAGTGATAAAGTGATCAGCAGTGGTCAACCCATTCTCCAGATCTCTGTACATGTGATACATGTGAACATTTATTTTTTGGGAAATCTGAAACAAAGTTTACCAGAACAATTGACAAATTGAGGAATCCAGTGATGCCACTCACTTGAATGGAACTGAGACATTTTGAGTTTTGCATTTAGCTTAATGACTCAAACATTTTTCAAGTTAATGTACATTTTTTTTTATTTTCCAACTTAAAGTATACATTTTAAATTATTTGTAAAAATTATTTTTAGAATGCCATTTCATTATTTCATCATTGTCTAAGAAGTTTTTCACCTGCAAAGAAAGAAAATAATGTAACTTACAAATTCAGAATTAAAAGCTGTTTTAATTCATTAACACTTTTCTGTTACATGCTAATATTTACAAAACTTCCTGTAAAATCAACATTCCCTATATCTGTCTACCTGCCTGTCTATTTGTCTTCCTTCTTGCCTCTTGTCTTTATATGTTACCCCATGTATTTTTTCATCATTGCTGTCGCTGTGAAACTGTTGTATCATACTGATTAAAAGTATTTTGATGTGTAGTTAAATTAAGATGGATATTAAAATAATAAAACAATACAGTTGTCATACCTCTTAGCTATCTGGATCTTCCTCTACTTCTTCAGCTACTCTTAAGCCATTTGGCTGGAGGAGATAGTGCATAGCATAATGATTTTGTGGTATGTAGAGAATGCATAGCATAATGATTTTGTGGTATGTAGAGAAAAAGTGTCATCAGATTCTTACATTTTGCTGCACTAATTTTTTTCCATTAGGGTATAAATACTGCTTGTTTGCTGAAAGGAATACTTTTTTAGCATTTCTTGGGATAGTGTGGCCAAATGTTTACCTCTGCTAGGTCTTCCAGCTGTTTACTGGATCACTTTCACTTCCTCCAATGGACTGATCTCAAAATTATTTCACTTGCACTGATAGTTTAGTAGCTTCTATCTTGAGAACTGCACTTTTCAGAGTGGTATTTTCTCACCTGAAGTGATTTTTTGGTTTCTCATACTAAGTGATTCTACATTGTGAAAAATCTTTGAAATTTTCTGTTCTCATTCTTATCACATCAAAAGATTTTTCAATCTTGAATTTTCTCCACTAGACAATACCAACCATCTGGTGTAAATAAATCATTCGTTTTTCTTTCCAATTACACCAAAATCATGCTCAAAGGGCAAAAATGCTAGGAACCAGATAATAAAGTTCTATAGATTCAAACACTCCCAACTTCCCAAGAGCATAACACATGCAATACAGAACATTATTTTTGTTCTGTGCACAACAGGGATTGGGAAAAAAGCGTAACTTGCATTTCCTAAGTTATTTTCAGGGACACTAAGAATTTTAAATGAATATGATACAATCTCAGAAGCACCTCCATTCAAGTTTTCCTTGTAAATAATAATAAATAATTATTACATAATTACATATGTTCTAGTATCAGAATGACCGCACATTTCATCTATGTACTTGGTATTTTTGTATACATGTATACTCCTAATTTGTATTATGTTTTTTACTTTTGATATAAACAACATTACAATTACATCATACAACATTCTTGGAGTGCTTGTTATTTAGGATCTATGCATTTGTTATTTAGGAGCAATACATTTAAAATCCTGGTTATATATGTTATAGATCCTACTTCCCACTCACTAACCCTTCCACTGTTCTCACATATCTGTCATCTGCCTTTACTTTTTGGACCATGCTTCATCAATCTTACCATATAACTCTTTAAAATCACCAGTAAACCCCTTCTAAATACTCATTTTCTATTTCTTCCAAATTAAAAGCTCTAGTTTCACTTTTGGTCTTGTAACCCTTTTTTCTGACCCTTTATTCCCATCGAACTCCACCACCACAATGCCACCACACTCCAACCTCTTGACCACTCACCTCATTTGCACTCAGCAAAATTACCGTCACTCTCACTGCTATACTGCTATACACTCCTCCCTTTTCTGCCAGCTGCAGGTTGTTCCCCCTTGTCCCCCCCCCCCTCTTCCCCCCTCTTCTCCTCCCCACCATTCCTTGTTTCTTTACCTGGATGCAGCACCACCAAGTTTTTGTCTCTGCTTTTCCTCTCTTCCTTTGCGACCATCGTTTCTTGACTTTGTTGCTGCATTGACAGATTATCGTTTATCCATAAGTGCATACCATGCAAAACTGCTCTTCTACCTTTGTTCCTGGTTTCCTCCATCTTTTTTATTAATTCCGTCCTTATTTCTCATTCCTTTTTTCCGTAATAAATTCCAATAAATATTCTTGAACCTTTTTATTTTAATGAATTGTGTCTACTCTGCTGTTCCATGCTACTTAACAATGAATATATTCTGGGAAACAGAAAATGAAAGAGAGAAAACCTACACAAAAGTAAATTGCGCTCTTGAGGAAACTCAAGATGACAAACTTATGGATAGAAAGTTATGTTTTTTGGAGAGTGACCATTACTCACCTGCTTTGGTGCCTTATCTAGAGCTAAGATGATTACATATTTTGTTCCTTACTCTTTAGATGTCCATAGGGATATTTTGGTGAACTCTTTGTTTTACATATTTAACCTTTTTCATATTCACATGTACTAAATTGCTGGTTGAAATCCTAAAGCACAGACTCTGGCTTAGTTATTTCCCATCATAAGTGGGTTAAGATGAGTGACAGCTATATAAAAGGGTGACCACTACAGGTAATGAAATTTCCAAATTGGGTTTTTTGCCAAAGGGTCAATAAGTTGCAGTAAATCAGTATCAATGTACCTGCTTTTCATTTCTATTTGAAATGGCTTTTTAATGAAACTAGCCATCTGCATCTTGCAGTTTCAATCAAATGAGAAGTTTATGTTACTTTAGAAATTCCATCTCTACCACTAAACTGCACTTTCTTGCTTATTTTATCTCAAACAAATTTTAGTTTCAAGCAAACAGCATCTGTTTTCTCTAGTGTGAGTATAGCAGCAGTCACATTCTCTCTGTCTTCAAAGCAAAATTGTGGATTACAATTGATGAGTTAATGTACATCTTAGACTTTCATGGTCAATAATATTGTTAAATTAAATCAAATCATATACTCTGGTAAAACAGCCCAGAAGTTTTTAACTGGACAATTGTTCACTTATTCACAATTGATAACAAATAATGATTTTTCAAGCATTCAATAAAAATATCGAGTGTTCTATGAAATCCCAACTTAAACAACAATAATGAAGCACACTGCATATAATAAACAAACAATTCAATGGGAGAAGCAAGTAATTTTAACATAGGTGTTTCCACCGCAAGAAGCCCTTTTTATAAGGACAAATGTTCCCTGATGTAAAAATATTGCAAGCAACATATTTTTGATCATTCAACACTATGTAAGAATTAACATAAAGTATGCTATGAAAGACAATGGGCAATTTAAAAGAGTACATAGGAGATACTTTCACATAGACTGCTGTTGATTAAACTAGAATGCTAAGGGTTATTTTATTGTACATCCTGTAATTGGAAAGCTGAAATTTGACAGCCCTTCCAAGCCATTGGTTGATCTACTGTAAAAAACTGGACTATACAAGCCACTGAACTGTTTCAAGATTCGTGAATGATGAACTGAAGTTTTGTGGCCTACCAGAATTCAAAAGGAGAAGGTGTTAATACTGTGTTCTAATGATATGGCATATGTGCTTAAATCTGCAATTGCTCTGAGGGTGTTTTATCCTAATATACTCTGTTTCACATGCTGAGCTTGTGGTCTACAACATAATGCCAAATATATTAGAGCTAAGTTAACACAAGTAAACAGATTAATTTCAGCCACAAAAAGAGTAAAAAGAATGTTTCTAAAACCTCCAAAATGAGTGCACTCTTACAAAGAACAACTGCTGGATATACTGTTGCCCCTAGAATCAAAATTAATGTGGTGGGAAACAGGGATCAAAGCAATCAGCTTTTATAGTGAACATCTAGATGGTATGAAGATTGTTGCGATTATTTTGACTCTGAAAGTTCTGCATTAATTTGTGAATCCCAGAATGACTAGTACTTCCAAAGTTGTCTGTGCAACTACCTACATTATGGAAAACTTCAGCTAGGTCCTGGAGAGAATCAAACTTTTAGAATTTTCAGTATTTTCTCTGCAAGATTCTATTACTGTAATAGAAAATTCTGTTGAAAAAAATAGGAGAAATATGTTAAAGCACATTGAGTATATTACAGACATTATTGAAAACAAACCCTGGGTAATATTTCACAGTGTGTGCCTTATTCCTAAAGGAGACATTGTTTATTCACCTCAACATATATATTGAGGAAAAAGTTACTTTCTTAAATTTGCCTCGGGCACATTATGTGACACAGAAAGATCATTTTCTGTATATAAGGGCATTCTGCCCAATAGATATCTACCTGTTATGCCAGAGAACTTATTAAAATAGTTTCTTTTTAACCATGCTGCAAAATTTAATGCTTGAATGTCTTTCGAATGTTATACAATCAAATTTAAGAAAGCTTAATTAAATGTTATACATTTCTATGATTTTTATATACTTTGCAACAAATTTCACTGTTTTTAACATATTTTTATGTACATTTTGCTAAGTGATACGACATAAAAGATCCTAGCTCTAATTATAAGTTGTGCAGTGCACTGTCATGCTGGATACTACAAATAAATCTTATATCACTTAAAACTAAGATAAAAAAAATAATTACAAATAATAGATGGCTAAATAAAATTTTCTCTTTAACTTTTTCAATAAAAGTCATCAAAGTTGCCTAATCCTCAGAATTTTAATAGATTAACCAAGAACTTAAAATAAGTGCAGTTATTTTTGCTTAAGTAGATTTAATGATCATATAACAAAAGAAAGTGGTTTTCTAGTGTGTGTTATTCCTTTTGTTTTAAAGAATATACAAAAATAATGATTAAACAAGTATATCATTTGATTTTAAGTATGTCATTATTTGCTTGATGAAATAAGTTTTTCTAATTATTTAATTTTGAGATGGTAATAATTTAACAGCCATTTTAGTTAAATTATTTTTATATGCTTTGGTGTTGATTCTCAGTATGCACCTGCTCTTATTAGGTCATAGTTCTTAGATGGCTATGTGCCTTTGTTATCAGATAGTATAGTGCTCACAAATAGCACTCTACCAAGAAATATTGACATAGCAAATGCAAATTAAATATTAATTAAATTTTCTATGCTCAAACTGAGCATACAGGTAAGAATTATTAAAAATATACTTTCATGGCCAGGGCTACAATCTTGCAACATTTCAAATTATGCATTACACGCCACTTGGACATTGAATGAAAAATAGACCTTTCTATTTCAATAAATTTCTGCATTTTCTCCACCAGGGGACTGTATGAAAGCATGTGTGCTGTTCACACAAGAAAAACCTGTTTTATTCAAAAACAGATCTTTAAAGTTGGAATTTTTATGTAATTCTGCCTTAAATGAGTAAAGTTTCTAATAGTTCTGCATACAGTAGATTTATGCACATTAAAATTGTCACCATTATGAAAACTGCCATAAGCATGAAACCTTAAATACAGTAACAGCTGGTTTAAACATAAGATAGCTTTAATTTCATTTGTATTTGTTCTAAATGTTCTCCTATTTCATCCTTGGGCCCATTACTAGTTCTTTGCATAACCTAAATCTTTTCATAAATTCATCATTAATGGATTAATTTTTGCATGTAATACATGTTGTGACTATGACCACTATTTAAATTTTTAAGAAACACATTCTAAACAACAGAAAGATCATATTTCAATAAAATATTGAAAATGTAATTCAGAGCTGGGAAAAAAAATGTTTTTTAAGGATTCTCACATAGAATTTGACACTTGCAGAGAAAGTAAACAACAAATAACTATATAATTTTTCTAAATTGGATTAATCTCTTACTTTATTATTAAAAGGTTATTGAATAAATATCTAATATCTGAGAATCATTTGCTAATTCAAAACCATATTGATTAGATATCTGAAGTTTCAGAATCGGGATTTATATGGAATAAGTATGTTCATCCCAATATTTAATAACTTTTTATTAGTCATGTAATATACATTATTGGTATATCACAATTTTATAAGCTGTAAAGCAGCTGTTTATGATACTTGAAAATGTTGTCTGTAACAACCAGCTCTGCTAAATTGTACATATATAATATAATGTATATTATTGACTTTAAAAAAAACTCTTGTTTTTATTTTAGTAAAAATTATATTTGACAGTATTCAAAACAAATAAAATGAGAATTTCATGCATCAAAACTGCAAAATAGGTATGTTTGGATACTATAAACATGTATATTATTTCATGATTGTTCATAAAAGGACACATAATCTTCACATTAACATTTGAGGAGCAAAATAGGCACTTGCCCAAAATCCCAGGTCTAGTAATATGTATATGGTAAAACTCATATATAAGTTTGTAAATAAAAATTCAGTGATTAACTTAACAATTAATGTTAGAATATTTAATTATGCAGTGAAGCAAAACAAAAATGTATTGAAAAGAAATAGTTTGAAGGCAAGGCAATTGTTTACTAATATATGACAGGAATAACAACTTCTGATTATCTGTCTGAAGTCACTATCATCAACAATATAAATTTTGTGGTTTTAATTGCTCTAGAATTTAAAGAATGAATATAGCAAATTAGAATGGATTTTTTTTACCCTCCCCACATTGTTACTAGTTTAATTTATTCAAAACAGAATAACAAATTATGTGATGTGTCTGCATGTTTAATAATGACGCATTTTACTTTTCCTAGAGTATAATGCCAGAAATATATATTCAAATAAATTTTAAGAAAGGATATGTGTATGGCCATAGTTACACTATTTTTTTCCCTCCCAACTTCTTCCCTGCATTTCTCAAAGAAGCAGCGGGGTGGTATAGTTTGTCATAGTGTTGTAGTTATAACAATTGTTACATAATTACTTTTTTATTTTCCAGAATGGCTCTCTGCCTTTTGACAAATTTGATTTTGTGGTGGGATGGCTCTTCCGAGAATGGAGTAGTCCTTACTTATTTCTACATGCACTCTGGGATCCAGCAATAACGTGGCGAGCTAGGACCTACAGACTAAAGTGGGGTGGGGTCGCAGAAGAATTAAAAACGAAAGTTAAAGTTTGATGTTAAAGTGTTCATGCTCTAATAAGATCCTCACATCTTAACTGGTATATAGCTGTTGAGTGATCACAAAGAGTGAATAATGGAGAATGGGCTTCATTCATGTGATATAAATAATTTCAGGAAAAACAGTGCATATTAGTTGAATTAGAAATTTTTAATACCGAAATACCGCATTAATGTGATAGAACAAATAAGCAAGAAAACTATTCACCACAGTGAAATTATTTTGATGTTATGGCTCTCCGTCCATACAACATGAACTTAAGCAGTGAAAAGTGATGGTAAATATTTTATTGAATGGATTTAATTATATTGTTTGTTCCAGAAGTTGCCAAATCATTTTCTAAACATTTCTGTCTACAGGTGACTTAAAATAATGCTGCAGAAAGCACAATTTCTGCAGGTTTGCATTAATCTAGGTTGTTGATTTCATTTTGTATGCAATGTATGTGTGCGCATGCATGTGCATGGATTCATGTAGATGTGCACATTTACATGCACTTGCACTTGCATAATTTGGCAGATGATGTATGTAAGATAATTGCCTTTGTTTTAAAACCTTGTTATGTTTCTTATATTGATGCCTGAATTTAAAATGGAATAAAATTAAAAAGAGTAAGCAAGAAGCCAAAATGGACTGCAAATATTTTGTACTTTGTCATCATTCCATCACAATAGCCACTACCAAATATTTTCTTTATCATGATAAAATTTGCTTTATTATCATGAAAAAATGTGGCTAGACAGCCAATTTCTATACAAATGTTTAAAGAAAGTGTTTTTATTTAATGGAGACAAATAATAAAATTATCCTATTTATGATTGTTTGTCATTCATAGGAAAATTTGGACATTTTCATTTTGACTTTTAATTCATTTTTGAATACTTTGACAGTCTCCCCCTCACTTCTCCCTCCTATCACTTTCACTCCTGTCTCTGCTTATTTTTGCGATGACAAAAAAAATTAGACTGACACTCTGAGAGGTTCTGTAGGACATTAGAATAAAATGGTTTTCCTACCATCACCGCAACCACCACCACCCTTTAACTCTCTTAGAGCCCTGGCCTATTTTAAAATACCTGCCCATTCCACCTGATCCATCATTTTTTCTCGCCATGTCCTGCCAAATCACTTTTCTTCTCCCACATTGTTTACCACTACATTACTGTAGCTAGTGTAACTTATATGTATAATTTTTGAAGCTGTTTACAATGAAGCTATTATATTTAAAATGATACACTATGGGTAACTTATTTACACACTTCACTTACTATATTTTCCTAAGTTCGAACAATGTTTCGAGAACCAGCATTCCCATCCTCAGCCGTTGACCCAAAGTGAAATGAGTAAATAAGTTACCCATAGTGTATCATTTTAAATGCAGCTAATGTACCTTAATTAACCCTCATTAAATAGCGAAGCCATTTTAGTCATCTCTTTATATGAGTAACTATGTCTAAATTTGTATATAACTAGTCAACAAACATTGTTTACCACTCCATAACTGTAGTTAGTGTACTTTCATTAATCCTTAATAAGTAGCAAAGCCATTTTAGTCATCTCTTTATATGAATAACTATGTCTAAATTTGTATATAACTAGTCAACAAACATTGTTTACCACTCCATAACTGTAGCTAGTGTACTTTGATTAATCCTTAATAAGTAGCGAAGCCATTTTAGTCATCTCTTTATATGAGTAACTATGTCTAAATTGGTATATAACTAGGCAACAAATTGTAAGAAGTTGCATGTATCCAAAATAAAACCATTGAAATACAATATAATTTGACCTTTTAAATTCAAAAATGAGTAAAAATAGTTAATAAGTTCTTGTTTGGAATTGCCTGCAATATTAAAATATATTAATATCAAGTTTGTTCATGTACTAAAATATATGCAGTTTTTAGTAACATACCTTATATACATGATCTTCTGGCCTGCCTTCTGTATATTAACTCAGGAGCATCAGTTATTACAGACTAGCAGTTGTCAGCAACCAGACGTGCTCTATTTGTCCTGATATCATTCTAAATTAGCAATATCTTGATGAAAATAAGACAAGTTCATAGCTTACAGAGTCTATAAAAAGGCATCATTCATTTGGAGTGTTTTTAATGCCCATGGCATCAATCAATTCATCCACATCACTACAAAAAGTAGGATTTTCCTGCATAGAAAAAAATGTTCATTATATTTTGACAAACTTGAAAGCTAGTTATTGTTATGACTTCCCACTCCTTAAGCCTTGATGCCAGCAACATATCCTAATTTCTTAGGTAGATCAAAGTCTTTCACAAGATCATTTAGTACAGTTAGTCACTGTGCGGGTTGGTTTTAGAAACTAATCTGTCTTGCAATGCTGATGGTCTCTGCTTTGCTTCATCAGATTGGGTGATCATTTTGTATTCATCAGAATCAATTGTATAGGAGACTGGAGGATCAGTTATTGGTAATCCATGGCTATGAGGCACAGAGCAAGTGGCTGAAGGGGTATTTGGGTATTAAAGCATGTTTTTTTTCTTACTATTCACGTCAATAATGAAAGGAATCAATCAGAAGTAAGGAACAAATAGTGTTTAATGCCCATTTTTGCTACAGAGGCACCACAGGCGATGAACACTGATGAAACATGAAATGAAATGATATATTGGGAAAGGATTTATTTTTAAGGAAGGAAACATTCCAGGACTAAGTTTAAGGCACCTCCCCGGCATTTGCCATTTATGAGGACTGAGGAAAACCTGGAAAAAACCTCAGTCAGGGAGGACAGTCCTGGCTGGATTTGAACCTCAGACCTCCCACTCACGAGTCGGTGCCTTAACGACCTTGGCCACCTGTGGCAGTAATCAGAAGTAGTACTCATTTATATGGTTGCTTTGTTCCCTCCATACTATTGGTGTTGTAAAATTCATAGATCACCTATTTCTTTTCAAGCATTTGTGGAAATTTGTAGATCTAGCATAACAACAAATATTGGGTGAAAATACACTATCCTGATTCCCTACCTTGCAACCAAAATAAAGATTTTTTTTTTTACGAAGGGATTTAACTTTATATTTTGTGATTTAAAAGTAACTGCCATGGATGTAACGGAAATTATTTGGGTAATTCACACAGTAACTTGGCATTTTACAAGTTTAATGTCATTTTCTATTAAAAATATTATAATATAATTATATGTGTTTTTAATTGTTCACAGTAACATTTTAATCATTTTATATTTCAATTATTTTGAAGCACAATAGTTCACCCACTCAGAAACCAGGCACTCAACTCAATTTTAAAGAGAATGATTAGGTTTGGGTAGACTTGACCTGTAAGCTGCCACAGGTTGATCCTCACACCCCGAATGAATTTCTGCAAATAAAAAACCTAACAAAATCACTTGATATGCATATTGTAGAAATGAGAACTAACTTACCATAATGAAAGTCATTTTAATGTTCTATAAGTTCTGACTAATTTTATCTTGGGTACATTTTGAATGTTGACCAGTGTAATTTTTGTAACTCTTGATTCATTCTAATTCTCCATTGTTCATAACAGGCCAACCATATTTTCCGATGAAGTAGTATTTGGTCAATAGATAGCACAGGGTTCTTAATTTGAAATGAATGCCTGCTCTAGATTTTGTATATGGTGTTATGTCTTGACCCAACACTGTGATTTATTCCCTCATTGAGTGATAATCTGGATAGATATACCTTGTTATTAAATGTAATTTTGCAGAACTCCCAAAGTGGAAATATAATTAATGCATTAACCAAAGTATTTAATTTATAGATATAGCATGGTTTTTATACTTATAGGATAGAAAACTACAATTGGCAATCAGCACTGCACCTTAATCAACAATATCCCAATGGCAGTTACCATATCATTTGATATGTGCATTTTATATATCAGTAATAACCTGATAGAGAATCATTTAGAGATAACAAAGTAACATAGTAATTCAAGGAACAAAGAGTGAACTCCTTTATCAGAAAATGCTTAAATGCACATAATATGAAACAGGTCAGATGAATATAGGAATGTTGTTCATAAGTAGCTTTATTTTTATAGGCAATATGTGCACAACAGGCCACATACCCACAACAAGTATCAAGAACCCTAGAGCAATATCAAATACATTCCTTCTCTTATTTCTGATGAAGCAATGCTTCATGTACACAGTATTCAGCACTATAATTTAAATGTTTGTAGTGAGCAGAATCCCATTTCATATTTACACAAGTATATCAAAGATTCCAAGTAAATGTCTCGGTAGGTATAGTACACATTTCATTGTATCCAAAATCTCACTTAAGCATTGGATATGAATCAGAGGTAGTATATTGTTATTATATAGTTAAATAGAATCATATGCCACAATCATCACAAGTATTGCTGCAGTTGTTGAAAAATTTCTGAATGGTCATAAGATGAATTTGGTTATCAACTAAATATGGCTATCAGCATATTTTTGGATGTGGATTAAGATCTACAATCGTTAATCATCAGAAATTGCTGTTCCATTGGTTGCCATAATCTTCAGATTAACCTGTTTTGTTGAAGCAAATGCAGGCTCTCATAAGACCCCTGCAAGTAAAATAGGTCAAATATTTTCTGCAATAAAAATTCAAGACATACCTGTATTCTCTACTGACATTAAACGGTTCATGAATTTGTGGTAACAATTTTGTTTAGAGAGCAATAAACATATTTTTCAACCTTTTCTGCAAAATCAGTTATTTTGGAATGTAAGCATGTGTATATTTACAGGAAAACAGCATAATGAAAAAAGCAGTCAGTTTTGATATTCTGTACACACTATCAAAGTTTGTAGAAAGTTTTTCACTCTGCATATAATGTCATCATTTTCTTAGGCACTGCCAAAAAGCACCCACACACATGGCAGTTGCACCTATATTTGCCACTGGCAAAATTCAACTAATTCCATTTCAAAATATTAAATATAATGTAATATAATTTTTGTATTTATGCTAACTAAATAAGAAAATGCTAAAAAATTTTGGCTGTAATTCTTAAGCAATTTGGATATATATTGATAAAATAAAGCATTACCCCCTGCAGTTCCTTTTGACAAGCATATGCCTCAATTAAATGTACTTACGAAGCTGTTGACAATGGAGTTGTATATATATAAACAATGTAATACAATTTTTTTCACACTTACATATGTCCAGATTTTTATGTAAGTGAATGGAATTAGTGTGAAAAAACTGTATTACATTGTTTATAAACATATGCCTTTTAGGAGGGTAGATTCATAAGTTTCCAGGCTCACCAATAAGGATTATTGCCTTCACAAAACCCTTATCTGCTGTTATACCTTATCTGTTAAGTAAATAATTGCAGCTGTAACTTCCATTCTTCTATGTTCAGTTGTTCAGATATAGTTGCTTAAAGAACGCTATGGTAAGAAAATTGTGACATGTTCAAAATGGAGTATTGACCTGTTATTAAGTTCTTTACAAAAAAAGGACTTACTCCAAATGAAATTAAACAGCGATTAGACAATGCAAATGGGGAAGCATCACTCTCATATACTACCATAAAAGAATGGGCAAAACTTTTTCGAATGGGTCTAGAAAGCATTGAAGATGAAGAGCATGCAGGTCAGCCCTTGGAGATGCTCATTCCTGAAAACATTGCTCTTGTGGAAGGAGAAATTATGGAAGACCAGCAGCTCAAAGTTACAGAAATAGCAGCTAGGTTGGGCCTTTCTAAAACAATTCTTCTAATTATTCATGAGTATTTAAACAAGAATTAGGTTAGTGCAAGATGGGTAACTAGACTTCTTTCCTCAGTCCAAAAGCAGCTACGATTCATCTGTTGTCAGGCATTTTTTGAGCTCTGCCGTGGCAATGAGAGAGATGATCTGCAACCACTGTTACACGAGATGAAACTACGGTCTCCTACTATGACCCCTTGTCCAAAAGAGAATCAATGGAGTAGCGTAAACCTACCTAAGCACCACCTCTAAAGACCAAGGTCACTTAGTCAACCAAGAAAATCATGGGCACAATCTTTTGAGACTGATGGAATGCTTCATTGACTTGAAGGAGAGGAACACCACAGTAAATGGGTAGTGCTGTGCTGGCCTACAGCACAGACTATGTGCTTCCATCAAGGAAAGAATGAATGAATGAATGGTGTTTAACGCCCATTTTAGCTACAGAGGCACCACAGGCAATGGACATTGATGTAACATGAGATGAAATGATATTAACATTTTAAAAAAATTGAGTCGAGATTGTAACATACACACCATTAAAATTCAATAAAAAGGGAAGACTAGTTTTGGGAGCCATCGCTCCTATCATCAGTTCCTGGTCACTGTTACAAAAGTTCACTATATTTTATATGAAATGATATATTAGGAAAGGATTTATTTTTAAGGAGGGAAACATTCCAGGCCTAAATTTAGAATACCTCTGTGACATTTGCCATTTATGAAGACTGAGGAAAACATGGAAAAAACCTCAGTCAGGGAGGATGGTCCTGGCGGGATTTGAACTCCAGATCTCTCCCTCACTAGCCCGCGCCTGAACAACATCAACCACCCATGGCGGTATTCTTCCATCAAAGAGAAAAGGCGAGGAAAGCTGAGTGGTGGTGTGTGCCTTCTTCATGACAGCATGCCTATTCACACAGCACTTGTTGCAAAGAAAACTGTAAACAAATGTGGCTTTAAGAGGATCAACCATCCACCCTGGAGTTTAGATCTAGCTCCCAGAGACTATTTCCTCTTCTCAGAACTCAAGAAGGACCTTCGAAGAATGAAATTTAACTGTGACGAAGAAGTAATGGATGCTGTTTATGCCCATTTTGCAGACAAGACTTCTGATTATTTTTGGGGGGTGGGGGATTGAAATGTTAATTCAAAGATTTGACAAGTGTATTGCAATAAAGGGTAACTATAGTGAAATGTATAACATAGTTTTTGTCTTTATCATACCTAGAAATGGTTAGGCTGCAAACTTATGAGTCCACCCTCATACATTGAATGAAACGTGATTAACTTTTTTGGGAGAAATTTTCAAATTGAAAGTAGTTGTCACACAAAGTATCCTCAAGTAGTACTATTTTCATTGGTTTAGGTTTTTACACTTTTCTTTTCCAAAAATATATTCACCCAAATGTAATGTGAAATTTTATGAAATACTAATACAAAAAAACTTTACTTCAAATCTCTCTGAATTTCACATGCAAACTCCATTAGCACACATCAATTGTACATGGAATTTCTTTATGGAACAGAGTACTTAAATTGAGCCATCTCACATTCTTGTCAATCCATTAATGCAATAGGAAAAATTTAAGTAATGTAATTCACATTAATCACGTGCTGTAGACTAAATAGCACGTATGTGGTTGCTTCCAATAGTTAGAAAAAAATCAAATCTAATTAATCTGTGCCTTATTAAACTAGATACCATTTAATCTAGACAGGCATTCAAAAAATTGATATTGAAAATGTTAAAATAAATTATTATTATCTAGGATTTTTAAGTGTTAAAAAAATCATGTTTACATCTAAGGCTGTGATCATATGCATCCATATTTAATCAATTTTTTTATCCTGACAGCTGATAATCAATTTGCTTTTTCTGCCTGTGTATGAAAGTTTTTGTGTAGTTTAGTGCTCAGTACATGTTACTGCCTTGTTTGCATCCACTTAAAATGCAATGTTTGATAGTGAGAAGTTAATATCTTTGGGTTATGAATGTAAATTACTGTATGATGTACAGAGCAAGAGCTACCATAATAGGAATATGGCAAGAAAGCTATGATCTGAGATAGCTGTGTAATTAAGAAGCACAAGTAGATAGATGTATAATGAAAGATTTGATGGAGTTTAAACGACTTCTGGCATATCAGCCTATAAGGTTTATTGTGCTACCCCATTGGGAAAGATGACTTCATTGTTTCCCAAACTCTGTTCCTTGTAACAGTTGCAGTATTTTGGTTCCAATGTTGGCATCCTTTCCCAAATCTTTGCTGGTTGTAGAGAGAATAAGTCTCCTTCTTTCCAGGGTTGGACACTCGAACAGGATGTGCGAGGCATATTCCTCATTCTGTTTACACATTCTGCAAGTGGGTTCATCTTTATAAAGACCCTCTTTTTGTAGATGTTTCCTGAAGTGACCATATTCAGTGATTAATGCATTTACTTTCTTTATTCCTCTTTTGTCTAATTTTGGCAAAATGTGGAAAGAATGTGGCTTGAAAATAGGACCAGTTTTTTAGCTTGCCTTTGTCAAGGATAGGTTTGCAAATTTAGTTGGTGTTTTTTCCCAATCCATGTATGACGTGATCTTAGCAGTACATGCACTTATTCCTAACATGTATTCAGGGTCATAAAATGGTGTATCAGCACCTCTTTTTGCCAACTGATCTGCTCTTTCATTTGCATAAATACTCCAATGCTCTGGCACCCCCAAAAATTCAAGTCTGTTGCAAAATGACAAGGCATTTAGGCATTCCCACACAAGTTAAGATTTAACCTGTTTGGAGGAAAGTGCTTTTTAGGATGAGAATTTTCTTATTATGATAACCCTTCTCAAGTCCTCTAAAAGAATAGTTCAGGATAGCAAATACTTCTGCCTGAAAAACTGTGCAATGCTTACCAAGGCTTATACTAATGTTGGTCCTTAGAGATAAGCCATATATGGGATACATCAGTAAACCATACAAGTTGGTCATGTTCTTTGGTGTACATAGTTCTTTTCACAGTCTTTTCGAGATCTGAGAATTACCCTAAATGGAGGGAAAATACAGTATTCAGTGTTCATTAGGTCAGACATCATTCTCAGTACAGGAATATCTAGAAAATTTAAAATATAGGTATGTCCACTTACTGAAAAACTACCTCTCTAATTCTCTGTATGCACCAAGTGATATGCAGTAGCCTAGCCTCTACTTGTAAATATATGTCCATAGGAGGAAGACTCATTAGTCTCCCATGCCATGGTTGGAGTGCTTCCAAAACTGTAACACATAGACATGCTAGTCTCTGCAGCTTGGTAAACTTAACTGCTGTAGTAATTTTTAAAGTTGTCCACCACCAGATGATGGCATCATAAGATATCTGGCACCTGACCATTGCAACATATAGCCAGTGGCTAATGTATGGTTTAAGGCCCCAGGTGGATCCAATAGTGCATTTGATGGTTACAAGAGACCATTTGGCTCTATGGAGAATGTTGTTAATATGGTTGTTCCAGGTCAATTTCTTATCCAGTTCAAGACATAGATATTTAACTGACTAAGAATATTCCAGGATTAAGCTGCCTAGTTTAAAATTTTCCTATTCCTTTTAGATTTCTCCTGTCAGTAAATGGGGCAGCAGCTGTTTTGTTAAGATTGGTAGATACACCACCTGCAGGCACCAGCCGTAAATTTTTCTCAGCCCAATTCTTCGTTACGTCCAAAACTGTATTGGTCAATTTCCCAAAAAGTATCAATATTATATCATCTTTATAAGTTTGTATGTAATATCCTTCCTGTGTCATGTCTTGGAGTAAGCTGTCCACCACGAGACGCCAAAGAAGAAGAGAAAGAATACCCCCTATGGCAACGATTCCTTTCGTTTCCCCGGTAAGGCTAGGAGTAATATTTCTATCCCTGACCATGGAGTTTATCCAACTACAAAGGGTGTCATTGACTCCTTGTTTCTGAGCAGCCAAAACCATAGACTTACAAGAAGTGCATCAAAAGCAACCTGTCGGTCCTCGTGGTCTAGTGGTATCCATACTTGCCTCGTAAACCCAAGATCGCGGATTCATCCAGGGTCGATGGATTTTTTCGGGCGTAAAATTCCTAAGTATGGCTTCCTTCGGAAGGTAAATAAAGTCATGGGTCCCGTGTCTTAGCCTAATGGGACGAAAAAGAACCTCAAGCCTGAAATAAGAGGCCTCTGAGCAAAATTTACCGGCCGTTTCACGCCCTGAATTAAATGGGACGTTGATAACCTGGGATGTTAAAGAGCGTCCGTAAATAAAACAAATCAAAAACACTCTCTATATCTAGGAAGGTCCCAAGGGTTATTTCTTTTCTAACCATAGAGCCCTACAGTCTGCTAAAAAGGCAGTGCAGAGCTGGTATGCAAGACTTAAATGACGGGTAGGCATGTAGATTTCGATGGAAGGGAGTGTCTGATAACACCCTCATTCGGATATATCTTTCGAGCAGTCTTTCTAAAGTCTTTAAAAGGAACGATGCAAGACTAATGGTCGATAAGCCTAAGCTTCGGTGTAATTGTTACGACCGCGCTTAGGGTATGTGCGGCAAGTTCTCGGGAAGCTCGTGAGAGAGTTTCTAAAGTTCAAAGAGGTCACCCTCTCTCATTAGTCATAGTTTGGTGGGGGTTAGTTATGAGTGCCCTGCTAGATTTCATTTTGTGTGTGTGTGTGTGAAAAAAAGGCCTAAATACGAATGTCATAATGTATGTGGAAACTGTTCTAAACCCCCTCGTGAAGGACTTGTAACACCTTGTTCAACAATGAGCCCTAGACTTTCCGGCTCATAAGGCAAGAATTGCACAACAGTGGTGCCAGGCCAATGTACCAGACTTCTTTTCATTCTGAGTGGCCTTCTGGTAGCCCCTATCTTTACCCTCTGGACTTCAAACTGTGTTCAGTGCTAGAGGGAATGGTCTGCAAGTTTTACCATTTGATTTGCGTTTAAAAAAAAAAAAAGTTTAGGCCTTTCCTTGGAGGCAGCAGTGGTGTCTTTCCCGGTTGACTTTTTGAAGACTGATTGTTGGAAACTGTGAGTAACGTAAGTATATAACATATTAAAAGCAAATAGAAAAATCTCTAACCATGTTTCACTTATTCACAAAATACTTTGTGACAGTATTTATGGCCAGACTAGCAATAACCAAAATGGATGGTGTAAAAAAGAAGAGAATGAGAACAGCAAATTTTAAAAAGGGGGAGAAAAACATTGTAATTAATCTTGTTCTCAAACCAAGATCAATGATTGAGAAAAAGGAAACAAATGGCATCACTACTACACAAAAAGAAGACACTTGGAAAGAAATTGCCGCAGAATATAACTCCAAAAATTTAATTTCAATTTAATCCAAAAAAAAAAATAATTTCTCTTGAAATTAAAGAGTTAAAAAAGAAAGTGCACATAATAAGGTTGAATTGTACAAAATAGTGAAAGTATGTATTCCAGCTCTGGACGGCGATCTACGTGACCACAGAATGTGAGAAAAGTAGAGAAGCAGAGAATGTAGTGGAAGTTACGTCTGCAATTCTCCAGGTCCATCGAAAATTTCACCGCCTGAAGGAAAGAAGAAAGATATTAGAGAAGTGTTTTATAAGAGGATGTTTCAGTACCTGAACAAAAACATGAAATATTTTTTTTAAAAGCTAGAACTTTGAGACATATTAGCCCTGTGTCCTACTCCTCCTCAGCATGGGTCACACTATATTTTAGGGTTGGGCGTGGTAAGTCCCCTTTTTGTCTGATATCACACCTATGGCCTCTGGAAAGAGTGACTCTGCTGGTAGTTACCACCGCCAGTACAGCCCATAGGATCACAAATGCACAAAAGACCCCATCAACTACAAGGTCATACGGCTTCTAATGGGGGAACGCAAGTAAGTAAAATAAGTATTAAACAATACTACATTTACTGCTGATTACCACATATGATTACAGGTTACCTTTCAATATTTTACTTTTTCATTAGTGATTAGAAACAGTTTAATCTTGTGCAAGTAATAAAGTTAAAATCTTTCTTTCAAAATATCAATAATTTATATGAAGTACTATTAATTTAACAACGTTCACATTGCATTTAATTGAAGCTAAATCGTTAAAAAGTCAAAAGAAAGTGTCAGGAATACATTCCTGTGAAAGGGGAACACTTTCAGCACTATGTTTAATTGAGGAGAGTGTTTATTCTGGCCAGCTTAAATTATAGTAATGTCCTAATTCAAGTCTCTGTAATAGCTGTCACAATTGGAGAACATACATTAATTAGGGCATGACAATATTATTAACGCTGACCTTGAGCCAACAGCAGTTCCATTGATGTATCACAAGATGAAATGACATTAGTATTGCTCTAAAAAATCCATCTGCTCGTATGAATGTAAATTCCTCCAAAATTATTGGCATCCAAGTGGAGCATAAACCTACTAAGTCCAAAGATACAAGTCAAGATTCAGTTTAAAGAGTACAAGAAAGTGAAAAATAATATGATAAACTTGAGACAGACGAAGGCCTTCATTTCCTTACGAGTCTGGTGCCTCATTTTAGTGAAATCCATAAGTATAGGAACAAGTTGTGGTGGAGGAGGAGATGGTAAAACTAGAGCAAAGTCCTTGTTCACCAGATATGATCAATTTTCAGTTGTATTCCACAGCTCCACCACCAAACACAACTCAAATTACCCCAAGCTCAATGTCATATGTGCTAATGGCCTATCCTTCAGATCTTTCGAGTACATTGGAGTATTGGTAGCATCTATCAGTTTTCAATAGTCAGCGGACCAATTTTATGATAGCCTTAATTAATGAACCAGTTGTTATTAAACATGCTCTTCATTCTTAAATATCCATTTTGTAATTTTGTTTGTGTAACATTAGCATTGCTAATTAAAAGTTGTTAGAAATCATACAACTACATTTTCAAACATATCTTGGTGTCATAGCAAACCCTTTTTTCTGGAAAAATACATGTCCTAAAATAAATTTCCTTTTTTATATGTAGCCCTGTCCTTTTAGTAATATTGTTTAACGCTAGTTTTAATTACTGAGGCATAACAGGCGGTGCCCAATCATGTGAATTGTTCAAGAATGTATTAGATTCCATTCCAAAATACTGAAAAAATAATGTGGGAACAAAGAATGAAACACGCCACATTCCTTTATTTCTTCATAAATTGTGTTCACTCAATATTTCTTCATCTTCCAATAATAATATTTTCAACAAAGAATTTTCTAACAATTTTAATTTTTTAACCATTCTGGTGCGCACCGTATGAAGTTCATTTAGAAATAGTTTATATCTTGGTCTACCAAGCAAGTGCATTGTGACAAAATACTCAGCAGCAATGGATTTGTGCATGTCATATAATATATTGACCAAAAACAGATCCAAGATTACCATTACATAATACACCACATATGGTGGACATTGGGGATACATGTCGGTCGTAGTGGTCTAGTGGTAGCCATGGTCATAGGTTTAAATCCAGCCAAGGTTGATAGATTTTTTAAGGAATGCAAATCCTAAGTATATTTTCCTTTGAAATGTGAAGTAAAGTCATTGATCCTGTGCCACAGATTTACAGCATGTAAATAACCTCAAGATTGAAAGGAGAGGCCTCTTGAGAAAAAAATATCGGCCACTTCATTTTGAATGGGATGCTAATAGTCAAATATGTTAAAGTACATCCTAAAATAAATAACACATATTTTAAAAAAAACTTGAGGTACATAGATGAAATTATAAGTGGCAAAATGAAATTTTGGAGAAGGAAGTGTTTCAGACCTAGAATCCATGAGATTTAAATTGGCACGTTTCCTACCGTTCTTGTCTTCCACGAATTATTAGGCACAACCACCGTCTTTTATCATAATTCTTGGAATACCAGGCAGTTTCTACCCCTTCCATTGTAACATAGCCCTTTTCAGGCGTCAGTGGCGTGCTTGCTTGTGTCGAAGTCGACTTTCTTTTGACTAAAATGAATGAATAGTGTTTAACGCCCGTTTTTGCTACAGAGACACCACAGGCGATGGACACTGATGATACCTGAAATGAAATGATATATTGGGAAAGGATTTATTTTTATGGAAGGGATCGTTCCAGGCCTAAGTTTAGGGTACCTCCCCGGCATTTGCCATTTGTGAGGACTGAGGAAAACCTGGAAAAAACCTCAGTCAGGAAGGACGGTCCTGGCGGTATTCGAACACAGACTCCCGCTCAAGAGTCCAAGACTTAACGACCTCGGCCACCCGTGGCGGTTTCTTTTGACTAATGAATCGCTACTGTTCACTTTGTTGGTTTTGCTAAAGGTGGTCAAAATGCTGTTGGAATTGGAGAGCTATGCCTTTGCTCAAAATATCGTAATGAATATTGTTTTTTTTTTTTTGTTTTTTTTTTGTCAATAATAATGCTATAAAGTATTGGGAAACGCGGTATGGAAATGGTATGGAAATTGTTATACATATTCATTATTTTTATAGATGAATGTGAGGCCTTAAAATCCGGTAATCCAACAATATCTGTGCCCAGTGTTATAGAACTGCAGTAGCTACAGGCATTTCGTCTCATAGGGTGAGAGGATTTAGCAAAAACAAAACCAGCCTTTATCGCATGGAAGTTTTTTGCGGGCTCTAGGAAAGAAATGTGCGAACAGAACCTAAAGTAAAACTCTTACAGATTCATTAACTGCTGCCGCCATAAAACGTGCGACATATTTCTTATATAAAACTTTTTTTTTACTAAGTCTGCCGGATATAAGGTATGCTTTAATAAAGGAAATTTATTTTTAGTAGAGTATATGGAATTTAAGAGAAATCTTGAAAAAAAATAGATGTTAGTTATATAAAAAACTATCAGGAAGAAAATTCTTAATGGAAAGATCGGCTCTTCTTTTAAAATATTTAAATTCTTAAGGAAAATTAAGGAATTTGGGGCTTTCGATCGCACTATTGTTTATTTAGATGAAATTTGGATTAACGATAGTCATTTCAAACCCAAAATTTGGAACGTCGATACTGTTTTTCTCCTTGAAACTTTATTAGGGAAAGGTGAACGTTTTATTATTTTTCATGTTGGATGGCTCTTCTGGTTTTATTCTCAATGTTCTACTAACATTCAAATCAAAATCGACAAAGAATTATCACGAGGAAATGAACAGGTATGTTTTTAGAAACTAATTCGTAAATCATCTGTTACCGAACATTCCTCTCAATAGTATTATTTTTATGGACAATGCCCCCTATTATTCAAAGGAGACCAATAAAGCACCAGTTTCATAGACTCATAAATCTAAAATGATGACTTGGCTTCGTAATAAATCCTCCGTTGACGAAACCTGTATTGTATGAGTAAATTAAAGTGAAAAACGAAACTTTCAGGAGATATGAAATTAATGAAATTGCTGCAGAACATTTGCATATCGCAGTGAGCCAGCCTCTTTGCTATTGTGATTTATATGCGATCAAACTTATAAGTGCGCAAATGAAAGATGGCATTGCAAAACATAACAAAATGTGCCCTTGTTACTTGAAAAACGACTTTCGAAAGTGACAGAAGAGAATTGGAAATCGGTCTGTAAACACGTACAAACCAATATACTGGGAAAACAGATGTTTTAATGGACATGATTAGTGATAAGTTCATAATAAAATTAGAGGACACGGGTGATGAAAATGAGGACCAGTTTCCAATATCCGAAAGAAAGGAGCCAGAAGGAGAAGAGCATTCCGCCTCTGACGACACATACTTAATGCTGTGAGCGAGCGAGGAGGTTGAGTATTCGTGTCACTTTCTAATAACCACTGAACAACTTAAATTACATGAACTTTAATTTTCTGTTATTCTATGTTTTGTTATATTAATTTATTTGTATTTGTATTTATTGGTGTGATCAGAAGCATTACAAAAAGATAGCCACTTCATTACTGGCTCATATTTAGGTGTTGCCCAATTAAATATTAAATATAATCATTAAATATGGCTCATATTTAGGTGTAGCCCAATAAAAATTCTTATACAAACAACATGTAATTACATCAAACCTTCGTTTTAAATAAATAATATACTCCTCGCTACATATGTCTGTCTACGGCTCATCAGTAGTCTACTAATAAGTTTTTGTTATAATTTAATACTAGTGCTTAGGAAGTTTAACCTTGCTGGCACAATGACACTTTTTTCCATTATAAAACTGTGTCCGTCACCGATCTTTCTGTACTTGGAGCATAAATTTCACAGTATCTCCTAAGTAAACAAATTAGAACTCTTTTTGGAATTTTTGTTTCCTAAAACCTGATCTATATATATTCGGAAGTTCGCCTTTATCATATTCCTTCATATAATATCCTTTTCAAATTCACTTAATTGTGTAAGTTTCTTTGGGAATCTGATGTGCTTTCTTGGTGAGAGAAAAAGTGGAACAGTGCTAAATTTGAATTAACAGCATCATAGCAAATGCTTGATAAAATAGCCCTGTCAACACCACAAGCATTAGAAAGAGATGGTAACACCTTTAAGACAGTTTTTGCTTTTCATCCAAAGAAAAATAATTTAAATTCTAAAAATGGTACCATCTTCAAAAAACTTTTTGTTTACATACACTGGCTTGCACCTGGTTAGCTCAAGGACACGTTGTATGTCTGATGAAACACTCATGTTAGATCCCATTGACTGGCTTAGTGATTCACCATATAATGGAATCACTAAAACCTCACTTATATGTGTTGTGTTCACAGTGGCTTACATTATCTGCCATATGCTATCACTTATTGCTATAAAATCTGTTCTTCATTCAGCTTAAGATAATAACATGGTCATTGAGTGGGAAAATGGTCTCTTATTCAGCTCTCACAGTAAGTGAATGTATAGGTTTTAATGTTAGTGTTTCAGTAATATATGTAATAGAAAGGAGAGGCAAAGTATTTCTTGCTTTAGAATAAAGTCTGGGAGTAACTGTCCCTATTTGTAAGAATGGGGAGAAAGAAATTTATATTTTGTTGGAATGCAAAGGATGGAGGAAAGTATTAAATAGCGCAATATGGTTGAAGATAAATACACAGTGTTTCTGAAGAAAATATATGAAGATCATGGACAGGTAAGGTTTAGAAGATTTTATGGAGAATTAATATATGTGATATAATAATTAAGTAAGTGGTCTGTGGATAGTACAAATATTTCAAGTGTATGGGGAGAGAGGGAGAGAGAGAGAGGAAATAAGTGCCCACTGGTAATACTAGGGCAAAATGTTCATCAGACGTTTAGTTAATGGTAATTTTTAGAACAATTAAGTAGAATTTCCAGTATCTACCTCTTGTCATCCACAGTAATATCTAAAGTTTACAGATCACTACTGTTATTTCATTTAACAACATTTTTAAAAGTAATTTAGAAATTCGCTTAATTTTTAATTTGGAGATAGGTAAATTTCTATTTGTGTTACAATATCCTTTTCAGTGCTTAATTTATCACTTTCAATGTCGAAATCCATTTGAGTAGTACATTTTTTAAGGTATTCACAGGTTTACACTTTCTCTTTTTAAGAACAAATCATAATACCGGATGTTTTATGTTTATTTCTAAAGTAAAAGAGGTTAGCTTACAGCTATTTACATTTTGAATTTTTAATTCACTTATCCTTTGACCGTGTTCTGTAAAAACATTATATGACAGTTTAATTTTTACGGGCTTTCTATTATGAAATTGTATTATTTATACACCATTTCATGTAAACAACTAAAAATATTATGTATCATTAACCATGAAAGAGTTAAATAAATGTATGGTAGAGGGAGGAGCTTTCTCTGCAGGTTAATCCATAGAGTTTAGATTTACAGGTTGGTTATTAATACTTTCCATTGAATTACTTGTAGTTGCTAGCTTAGTTGCAAGGTGTGCTTTTTCTTTTAGTTTAAGTTAAATTCATGTTTTATGTATAGTTCTCTAATGAGTTTATTTATGTTTATTTGTATTATGTTAGAGTTACTTAGCACAGTAGTTTCATTTTGCTGTCTGGTTTCCTAATTACGGTGTTTATACAAGAACTGCAATTTAAATCATACATTTGTTGTATATTTATAACCAGTAACGTTTTATTTTTGCATTCGTTTGTTTTTTCATCAGAAATTTAAGAAATGTGCTACTTCACTTTATATCATTTTCACCCGCTTTTGTAACCATTACTTCTGTTTCATGTGTTACATCCGTATCAACATTTTGAAACCTCCAGTTGCCAATTACGTCAACATCACACACTTTTTCCCTAATTTTCATTTCTCTTCCCCAAGCAAGACTGTAACCGTGAATGCTTACTGTTAATCTACTTTTTCGTTTTAGTTAATATTCCGTTAGACTGGTTTTGTTAAATCCGGGCGTCTAGGACTTTTTTCTTTTATCTGTGAATTTTGGGGCATTTCATAGCAACTTTCAGTTCATTATGAGCACAGATTTAAAGGATGGTAAAGGTTTGTATATTTGATGAACGCTTAATATGCTTTCAAAACGCATGGTATACCAGTATCCATAACATAGGAATAACATTTTTATTTTCTCAAAATCTTCTTTCAGCTGTATCAAATCTTGTTTTAAACAACCAATAATTGTGACAATAAACATATTTTCTTCCCGTGGTTCATGTAATTTACCTATGCTTGAATGAGCTATATACAAAACGATTAAATGCTTGAATGAACTATATACAAAACGATTAATAGTGAAACTTGTCAATTCACATTGCCATACTCAATAGGGCCAATCATTCTGATCTCTTTCATTTATCACTGGATCAATTCTTTCGCAAGGAAAATTATATTTGTGGTTCGGTAGTTGCAAACCTTGTACATGATACTACTTCAAACAAATTTGTTGCATTGGATGCTATTTCACTCGGTTTACTGGAACTACTAGAGTTGATTTCTCATTCAACGCTATCTTTAGTTAATTTGGATTGTGCAGAAAAAGTTTAGTTATAGAGCTAATGAAAGCATCTAGTTTGGTTAATCACAGGTAAGACCACAGACAAATAATTGGATTAAATCTTATCTACAGCATAAAGAACAAATTGTTCACCTGAACTGTACAGACATTGAACTAAATATTTTTTGAATAATGTTTAATCCCAGTTTTTACTGCTGAGGCACCAATGGCGGTGAACACCAATGATACATGAGAAGAAATGATATATTGGGAAAGGATTAAATACTGTTAATCAGGTTTCTCGTCAAACAGTAAATATTCATGTGGAATATTGCATGGATCAAAGCGAACACATTTCTGTACAGATACTATGTGCATTATGTCTGTACAAAGTACATTGCTTAAATTGCTCATTCAAAAGAGAACACAAATAAATATTTGGTAGAGCACTTGTCAATACGAAAAAGTATATTCACTGCCAAAAATACACATTTTACAAATATAACGATAATCATTTTATTTTTAAATTAACATACTGTACTAGGACCGAAAGCATGCTAAAGAAATTAGATGGACACAGAGAGAACGCTCGTTCATACATCTGATTATTCATTACTTCGAAGCAGGATACAAAAGACTTTGTTAGGACTCAGAAGAAACTTTAATCGATCATGCCAGAGAAAGAACCTCATTCTGAAACAAGTATTATCAGGCGCACAGAGCATCACCTTTAAAAAGGCTTCAAAAATTTAACGACATTATTGTTAAATATAAAATAACTTCATATACGGCACTATTTCACACACGTACACTATTTAATTGGTGACCATATGCAAATAAATATAATCAATCATATTAGCTTATCAATAAAATAAATAATGCAATATGTAAAACACATTATATATTGATTGATTGTACTAAGGATGGAAACCTATTTAGCTGAAATGCAATTACTGGATATAATATTTATAGTTGGTTTTGATCGAATTGGTAAGATTATAGTTAATTACCAAAGAAAGAAAGGACCATTATTTGTCCCTCTCAGACCTACCAGTCTGAAAAAAGCTTTATAGCACAAGGAATTAGGTATATTCTTCTTTTGTTAACAGTTTGCCTTAATTTTCTTACAGTAAACTATATATATCACTAATTTACTTGAAGAACTTTTAGTTACAGAAAGCACATTCATTATATGAAAAACATATTGGCGGCTGCTTATTTTTGTAATTTCTAATAAATCAAACTTTTTTTTTCAAATATGTTAGTTAAGATTCTCAATGCTCCAATTTATATAATAAAAGAGAATGGTTTATAGTTTCCATATTTTTGAAAGATTCCAACAAAAACAGTATAACAATAAGATGACAAATTCAGAGAAAAATACGCAATATCTTTCCAAAGTGGACATCTAAAGTATTTTACAATTATTTAATAAGGACATACATCATATAAATACTATCTGAAAATAAGTACATATTTAAATGAAACATATCAGGCAGTGAGAGAGTTTAAATAACATAAAAGTGAACTGGTATCTCCAGGGTTCCACAAAGGTGTAACTTAATACTTTACAAATGAATGGATTTGTAACTTATAATTATTAGTAAAATTCTGTTCCACAAAGTTTTCCGATACGCTTGTATTTTACAACTCCATACTTACAAAATATGTACAAGAACTTTTTTGTAGTTCTGTTCCATGAAAGTATTAGTCGGGCACTGTAATTTGTATCAATTTCTCCACAAATGTTAAAATTTTTTAATGATTTTGGCAGTTGACACAAATGTGATGAGTATTAGTGAAAGTGTTGAAAATTGTGAGTAGTAATAGGTATGAAGGAAGTATAAATAAATATTTGTGTACAATGATACAGTTAGGTTATGTGTAATTAAAGCACGGCTTAGACTGATATTGGCGTTACTTTATTTCAAATGCACATTTCAGACCAGCATCTTAGTACAGATGTATTTAAAGTTCTTGCTACATGCCGCGAAATAACTTCTTTCCATTCTTCATGCCCATTTAAAACACTCTCTTGTGACACAAATTTCCAAAGTTTATTTTTTCTTATAATGAGAACATGGTTGTCAAATAACATAAACAAATCAATAAATATAAATGAACAAATGGACCAATAAAATAAATAACAACGTGCAATCGGGAAGTTTGATTCTTTTGCCATCTCTTGACGACTTTCAAATGTAGTTGTAGGGGACAACCGTCTCAAAGTGGGTAATTATGCTTAAATATAGATAAATACGTAATAAAGTTTTTAAAATCATTATATCTGAGAATAAATACAACATCCATTTAGCAAGAATGACAATAATCCGCTCTGCTCATTAAGAACCCTTAAGGAGTGGACATAACGTAGTTCAGGATATGATAACATATGGCAAATACCTGTTCCTCCATCTTGATCCTATATGACGTCACTTGAAATTTTTTTACTAAAACTTTACCAATGTTGCACTTCTTTCGTGGAACAGAAAGTTTCAAGGTCATACTTTACAAGAACTTGTACTAATACACTTGCATGTATTAAACCATACATTTGTGGAAAAGGGCCCCGAAGAGGGTCTTTATCAATAAAGTCAGACACTGGGGCCCTATCCCAAAAATGAATCATATTTCAAGTATATGGGGTTGTAATTTGATTAGTGCAATTCTGTTCTACAAATTATTCCTCTACACTTGTACTTTAAAACGCCATACGTACAATTGTACAATCAATTCTTCCTTGTTTTGTTCCACAGAAATATTAGTATTAGTCATGTTTTTGTAACTAGTATAAATTTCTCTACAAGTGTAGGAATATTGATAACTTCAAATACTTGTACAGTCTTAAATATCGTAAGGTATCAGTTGGACCTAAATCCGTGAATATATGTCCAGGTAATATTTCATTGCTACTTATGCATATTGCAGGAACACATGGTGTAAGAAGTGCTTTCAGTTACTTGTGATAGTTATGGAATAATTGTGATAGAAAATTTTAATATCAGCTTCAAAATATTAAAAGGCGACATTTTGTGAACTTTGAAATTTACAGGACCTGCACTCTATTGTTGGGTATCCCCACGTAAGTCTCAATTTTCATTCTGAGGTGTAAATTTTAGTGTATGTTCAGATAATGTATTTCCTCAATTTTAAGACACAACCTTGCCACAAAATAGAAATTGCTCTGTTTCAATAAAATATCAGAAATTATTATCAAATATTTACATACTTGATCAGTGATCAAAGATGTTGTTTGTTTATTTTTCGTTTGCAGACGGCTAAGGAAGGATTTATTATTGTTTTGAGCAACTGATCACTACCGACAACAAACGAACGTGAAAGTAACCGAGCTGGGTTGATATCAAATGAGGAGGGGCATTTATCTATCTGCTTAAACTGAGCCATAGCTGGTGATAGGTTTGTTTTGTTTACGCACATTAACATCACAGTCTGTCATAGTTTTGTCTGTGTGCTTTCAGTAAGCATTCTTACACGCTGAACTAGTGTCTTGTCAGAGAAGTAAAGAAGCTTCCAATAGGTGCGAATGTAAACAATTTGGAGCGTTCCCACCAAAGTCGGTAAACGTAAAATAAATGGATAACAATGACAAGATCCATCACAAATCTTCTTGAAGATGGAAGTGCCCCAAAATCACACCAACTGAAACGATGCAAATGGTAAAGGAATACATGTTTGAAACCCACTTTTCCTATTCAATACCCACAATTGTCTTGCAATAAAAATTGCCGGTACATATTTTACTAAGGTGCACACAGAGAAGAAGCTCTAGAAGCGTGGTCAATATCACACATACTAGTCAAATGTAAATTTGATCCTAAAAATAAAAGAAAGGCGTAAGTTGAGAATAAGTGTGTTGGAGGATATCCCGGTTTGCTTGAAGTGCATTTCTTTCATCTTTTCAAGTTCAACTTCACTGCTTTACATAAATTTAATGGCCCAATACAACGAGAAACTAAGTATTGAAGACTCTGAACAGACCATTAAAAGGGCTAAGTATTTTGAACATATTTGAAATAGCATAGCATGCTGATATTTTAGTCTGTTCAAGTGAATCATTTAAACCATATATCCTGGGTCCTATTCCACAAAAGTATGGTATAATACGTTGCAAGTGTATAAGTACAAGTTTTTGTAAAGGATGGTCTTGTAACTTTATATTACACCAAAGAATGTTCTATATTTGTAAAGTATTCGAATAAAGTTACAAGTGGCGCCATTAAAGAGCAAAATGGAGAAACAGCGGTTTGCCACACGTCGCCATACCTTGAATTATGTTATGTTACACCTCAGTAATAAATTGGTACTTTTTTTTAAGGAAAAGAACGAATTATTCTCATTTCTACTAAATTGGATTGTATTAAATAGCGCATTAAGCATTTGTTAATATTTTAAGCGTAAGAGTGCACTTTGATACGATGGTCGCATGCGACTACATTTAAGAGCATCGATTTAGTCATCCAGAGATAGCAGAGGAATTAAGCTTCTAGATTACTCTCGATCGTTTATTTTATTACCCCATTTGATAATTTATATTTCTATGAATTTACTTACATTGCTTGGTGATCAAATTCTCATTATAAGTAAGAAATTGGGCAAATTGTTTAAAAAATATCATTTTAAAAGAGAATGAAGAACAAAAATAAACTATTTTCGTGAAATGTAGCAAGAACCTTAAAAAAATTTAAGCAACTGGACTGCAAAAAGCTTTGAAACAGGAAACTCCAGTATCACTTTTAAGCCGTACATAATTGTACTTAATCTAACATTTTCACTATGCACAAATACTGAATCATTCTTGCTTTAAACACATTTCTACTCTCATCATTATCACTTTCGCCAGTACTTCAAATATTTAGGTCAACTGACTTCCAAAAGAATTAAAAAATAATTTTGCGCTAGTATTTGAAGCTATTCCTCCATTTGTATAGAAAATTATACAAACAACATATTCCTGACTAATGCAATACTTCTATGGAGCAGAACAAAGAAAACTCATTTATACACTTGTGAGTAATAGAGTTGTAAAGGACAAGTGTGTAGCAGAAACCTATGTGAAACAGAATTCTACTAAAATTACAAGTTACAAGTCTATACACTTATAATGCATTAGACTATACTTCTGTGGAACAGTGCCGAAGACAGTGAGGATAAGGTACGATTAGGCAGTAGATGAGGGTAGTTAGCCAGCACTTAGGTTTTACTTCCTCTAATTTCCAGTTTAGGTTTAATTACAGAAACCCCGCAGGTATTTATTTGGATAACAGATTACGTGAACACGATAGAGCTGAGAAAAAGCATAATCACTGTAGGAATTGATCCCCGGATTGTTCTTTCTGTAACGTTTTCGCTTGAACTAGTTCGGCGTTTCTTATATAGATTTCGTTGATAGAATGCACGGTGTAGCACCCCGCTTAGGAGGGAACTGAATAATCCAACGCTTGTTATAATCCTGCTAAATTTTACTATCGGCTATTTTAGTTTACTTCATGTATTTAATCTTCTGTTGAATACTGAGGAAATTGTGTTAGCAATTAAAATTAGTCATAATTTTATTTCAACACTTATATAATAAAATCTCCCAAGTCAGTCACTTGATGATGGTAATAATAATAATAATAATAATAATAATAATAATAATAATAATAATAATAATAATAATAATAATAATGATAAAGTTATCTGTAACTCATAAAAGGGAGTTTGAAAAGGGGGTATCTATTGTTTTTAATATTTTTAGTTGCTTGTCACTTAAACGGTGTTCAGTTTTAACAATAAACAGAGCTGTTTTGACTTACTATGATGGCAAGTACTCTTTATCACTAATAATTAACAAAAATTGTGTTTTATGTTCCGAAAGTATGACATGATTTCCCTTGGGAGGTGACGAGGTCGTTGCGCCGAAGCTTCCCGTCGAAAAATATATTTTGGATTGCATTACGGAATGACGACCCTGTGTAACAAATTAGGTACCAGTTTTCATAAAAGCAAAAGAAGAAATGTCACAATTTGAATTCCAAATAATTACATATTTGCTTCAGGAATTTTGCTTTGTAGATGAATGCATGTATCAAATTGTATCAAAGCATTTATAAGAAAAATTGTTTGCACTTATTTATTTTTAAACACCTCTTCATTGTTAATGCTTGTACTATTACTCAATTGAAATTATTTGTACTATATATATACTCAATTGAAATTACTTGTACTATATATATATATATATATATATATATATATATATATATATATATATATATATATATATATAATTTGCACTGAAATGCCATGTATGGATTACAGAATTAATAAATAATTGATTAAATAACTCTTTAATTCATTCTCTGTTGCATAGTGTTGCACCCATAAAAAGCTATAACGTTTTGGTTATGCATCTCCTCAAAGACAAATTAACTTCTGAGGTCACTAGCATCAGATTTCTATTATATTACGTAAGCACGTACACACAGTTTGAAATATCAAAACACAACTGACTTTAAATCAATTTCTCCCCAAGCAATAGGTGGGTTAAGATATGAACATATCATTAAAGTATGGCCCAGTCAAGTATGCGGTGATACACATAACTCCATGTAGTACAAAAAAGCATCATGTGTATTTGTGAGATGGTGGAAAATTAATAGGCAGGTTTTTTTTTTTCTGATTACATCCATATCATAATTCTCGCCTAAGTCATGATAAACTAATGTATATTAAGGCATTAAAATAATTAGTACTGATTTTTCCTGCAAGTATTTAAAACCAGAATATGCCTTAACATGTAAGAAATATAGTATTTGCGGTTGTCTCAAACCGGAAAAGTAGCGTAGTTGTCGTTTTAGTACGCATGCGTTAAGGGAAGTGGGAAGCCATCGCCCTAGTTAACGGTAAGTGTTGAATGATTTGCTGAAATTATCTATTGCCGTTCTGAAGAGCTCCAGTTTTTCAACTACACATACAAACTTGTTTTACTGCATAATTTTAGGAGTGTAATGACTTATTTCAATTAAGTATTGGGACGATTACCAGTTGTCAAGACATGGCGGTGTAGTGAGTGTTAAAAGGAAGAGCTGGTGCTTTTGCGAGAAGGAAGGGCAAGTTTCTCACAAAATCGGTAGAATAGAAGGAGTATAAAGGTATTGTATCATAGTCAATTTTTAAAAGTAGCATTTTGTATACGCTGGTGTGCGTAGGTAATCAGAAGGTAAATGCTTTACCAATTGCCTTGCTGATACTGAAGCCATGTTACTTGTTAAACAGATTGACGAACCCTCTTTACACTAATTTTGCAGAAAGTTCCACCTAATATGGTGGAACAGATCCTTATTAGTCCCTGTATGTTTACGGTACACGCTTAGTGGCTGTGCTGGGAAAATTAATAGGCCAGATGTGTCCATAGGTTTGAGTCACCCACTCAACACAGAAAACATTTTATTCGTGTTTCTTAAGCTTTGCAACCAGAATTAGATCTGTTATTTCTGGTGACTATTAAAATGTTTAATGACTATATTTTTAACTGAAATATTATCCGTCAGACAAATGTTATTAACCGTGTACTTTGAAACTTAGGTTAGGAAATAAAATATTAGGTCCTGTAGGGGCAATGATTCTACTTCGATCAGAAATATTGTAATGTACTTTAAACCATGCTAATTTAAAAAATCGGAAAACAAACAAGCAAATACGATTTTGTTTATAAAAGCTGTGCATAATATATTCATATAAAAATTTTGTGCTTTATTTAAGCAAGCTCCAACTGAGAGGTCTAATTTTTTTTAACGCAGTAATCTGAAGCCGAAAATAACCATTCCCTTTTGGTATTAATACATTATAAATGTTCTATGCGTTTGTAATTTTCATAGTTCTAAATTTTTTTTGGGGCAATATATTTTATTCAGATCATTCCAAGGAATATTCATAATAAGCTGTGAAAAATGAGTAAAATGAAAGATTGGAAAGGATAAAATCTTATAAGACTTTGGCTTTTTAAGTGCAGAAAAGTGTTTCCAATCATAAATAAACAATTGTTTACAAGTTTAATGACATTGTTGCTGATAAAAAGAAGCATAATAATAGCAATAAGGAGAAAATATGTATGAAACTAAAAATATGTGCATATATTTTATATCTTATCAAATGTATAAAGGTGCTAATATAAATTGCCCTAAAATTCAAATTTATGGAAATATTGTACCTAACTTGTGTTGTGATTCATCATCCCCTCTCTTGCAGTAAGATCAGGAACATATTCTCTTAATTCTGCAGCTGCATTGATGTGATCCTTTTTAAGAAATTGCTTTTGTAAGCAAAATTGCTTTAGAAGCCAAGTTATTAGTGGCATAACTACTGCTAAAATTTTAAAAATTACTTTTGTTTTGTACCGCTATTGTGCATCCCGATATATGGTGTTAGTAAATGTTTTCCAATGCTATATTTTAACTTTTTTCTCTTAAAATTCCTGACCTTAGTTCATCTCATTATCTTGTCAAAGTACAAAAGTAAAACATTACCTGTTCCCTACAGAGAAAAGCTAGTATGTGCGTTCAAATACTATTTAAATAGCCATACGTTCTGTGATAATTAAACATCAGAAATTTAATATTACATACATTCCAAAAGTTTGATAAACTCTTATCTTGATTTGAAATTAATCCTGTTGTAATCTCATGCTCTGGATTTTACTAAGAATATGCAACAATCTCTCTTTTTCCCCAGCTGTGATTGAAACTTCAATATATTCATCCCACTTTCAAATTCCCATTCCCACAGGGTAGGTGCAGATATTATTACAAAATTAATAAACCACTGAGTCCTCTGGTTTCTATGAATCACTCGTGGTTAGGTTAGTGTATACACACACACATATGAATTGATTAGGAATTCCATTTTTATTCACTGCTGTAGTTATATGGTTTATACGCACAAAAAGGAGATGAGCAGAGGTTGTCCGCTGTAGCAAGCTACAGTAAGCCAGTGGGTCATCTAGTTTCTAGGATTTGCTTGAAATTAGCCCTATGTTATATATGTGTATAATAAATATATGTATATAAATGCTTTTATTTGTGATTCTATTTTTGCTGACTGCTCTATTTATTTGGTTTGTACTTACAAAAAGGAGGTGAGCCCATTATTCTATGTAGGTTTTACTTTTGAGGTGTACATAATGAAGAAATTTCACCCAAATATGTTCCAGAGCAGAAAGCCTTTCTTTTTGAAAAGCACAATTATCTTTCATTATCCAGCCCTGCATCCTTTATCTGTTATTGCTGTATTATTATAAAAAAGAGTTGTTTTGGGATGGTAGTTTTTCATCACTGTGAGATAGGTGGATACATGCTTGCATGAAATGTTCACTGGGGCAATATAATTGGAAGAAATAAGCTCATGAAAAGTGTAAAATATGGAGTATGTTGTATTCAATCATCCATTGTTCACTAATACTTGCATTGATTGTGAAGGTACTAAGGATGATAATCCAATGTCTATGAGGTGTCCTATAACAGAAGAAAACAAAATATTTGGCATCATCATAGTAGAAAAACTAAAAGTTTGCAAGTAGCTTTTAAACAAAGGTCCAATGTAATAACTGATGAATTGTAACCAGCTACAGTACTGGAAATATTTATTGTATTGCCCACAAAATAATTGTTTTTCCCTTTATACTCGTCTATAAATGTCAGTATTTTGAAGGTTTATATAATTGTGTTTCTAGGTATAAGCCAAATATTTAAGTCCAAAAATGTGACAATTTGATGCTCATCATCTTTATATGTTACATGTAAACAGTAAAATAGAACATAATATCAAATTTTATAACTAAATAGCCATGATGTTGTAATTAAAATTGTATAAACCTGATGAGTTCTTGTTTAATAATGATGATGATGGTCTTTTACACACATAAAATAACCCTTATCATAAAAATGCTGAATCAATGCTTTTTGTTGCCTTTCTGAGCTTTTATTATGGCAAAACATTGTCTGGGCATTGAAAGTATTAAATTTTTTAATTAGTGGAAATCTCATTAAACCACACCCTATTAGTGGTTTCAACCAGCTCTTTCATATTTATTTATTTTTTCTTTGCTGCTGCATCGCTAATCATCTTCCAACAGATATAAATGGGGTTGAGATATGGGCAATTTCCTGGCCATGTAAGGGTGGAAACCCCTTGTTTTTATAAGAAACTTCTAACCCGTAGCATAAAATTGTAACTTTTCTTTAGTATTATGTGGATTTAAAATAATTGTGGTAAAATATTAGTTTGTTTTGGTAAAATTAGTGGTAAACAATGTATACAGTTTTTCTCACACTAACTCCATTCACTTACATAAAATTTGGAACATATGTTTCGGGAGGGATCGCTCCCGAAACATATGTTCCAAATTTTATGTAAGTGAATGGAGTTAGTGTGCGAAAAACTGTATACATTGTTTATATATATACCACTCCATTGTCAACAGCTTCGTAAGTACACTTATTTGAGAAAATTAGTGGTGTTTAAGCAAGGTACTCACTTTTCTTGTCCTATGACAGGGTGCAGAGTCATCCTGGAAAGTGCACTTTTCTGGTGATACAAACTGCTCCATAATTGTTCGCATTAAATTTTGTCTTAAAATCATTATGTATGTATCTACTGTTCCCTCAACAAAATGCACCCACTCTTTGCTGGAAATACAACCCCAAACCATCAGACATTCTGGGAACTACAATGTCGAGTCCAACACTCTTGCAGAAATTCATCACCACTATGACGATGGATAAATATTTTTCCATTGTTTCCTCTGACATTAAATTTTGATTCATCTGAAAAGATGACTTTACTGTACATTACTTTACTCCTAAGGACATGTTCTTGGCCCATTTTAGTCAAGCTTTCTTCATTTTAACTGTCAAAAGGGACTTCTTCCATGGGCGTCTAACAGGTAGGCCCATTTCTGAAAGTCTGTATATGATGGTTCAGCTGCGAACCACCACACTAGAAGCTTCTTCCAATCTCTTTCAACTCCACTAAAGTCAAATGCCAGTTTTTCAGACATCCATTTCAGAAAGCAGTAGAAAACCTTCTTCTGCCTTTCCTCGCATTGTTTCCAAATTCCCAATTTTCTTGTATTCAGCAAATCTTGACACAGTGAACTGGTTAAATCATCTTTGATGACATATGTCAATTAGAAAGGTCCTTAGGAGCTAATGTGACAATTGCACTCTTTTTGCCAGGAGTTAATTCAATTCCTTTGCCCATTTTGTGCAGCTGTTATTAAATAGAGATCACTGGCTACTACATTAAAAACCAACAATAAAGGCGCTAGTATCACAACAATGGAAAATGTTTAGAAGTTCTCTTGTGTACAAAATGCATAATCACTTATATATAAAACAAAACTGAAATAGTGAATCCATTTTTGACATAAAGTAAGGTAAGCATAAAAATACACAGAATATATAGGTGATGCAGTAAATTTTTCCAGTAGTATATATCATAGATGTCATTAATAAGTATTAATTTAATACTGTGTCTATTTTAATGCATCTATTGGGTAAAAATAAATATAAATGAATACCTACAGCAGTAAAGGTTCCACAGATATCAAGTGCTGAATATGAATGAGAAAATTTTGAAAGAATTTAGTTTACAATAAATGTATTGCATACAAGGAAAGAGAAAAAATATTTTATATAGAATGCTCCTTTGCTGTCTTACCTCCTGTTTTCTTTTCTTTCTTTCCTTTTTCCCCCTCTCCTTTTTCCTTCCCCCCTATTTACAGCCATGTGGATATATTGAAGCACACAAAGTATAATCTTTTTCCAGAATTGAATTTTTGTAAATAGCTGGTAAATAGTGGGACAATGCCTAAAAACACATTGTGGCTATAAAGAAATGTAGTGTAACTGGATTGTGGTGCAAAGATAAACTTAGGTCATGTATGCTTTTATTTGTTGCTGCTACTGTCTCTTCTGCCTGTGAGTTTGTGATCTGCAAAGGCTTTAAGAGATTTTTCATATAGCAAAAGTAATTTTTACAACCTAGACAGCTGTAGTATGTGTTGAATTGATTTGTGCTATGAAAAAGCAGCAGACCAGATAATGGTATTTGCATTGTGCTCAGTGAACAGAACATTTTCTCCAACTAGGAGGTGAAAGAAAGACCTTCCTTTAAAGAAAAATGGAAATATAAATTTTAAATCCTCAAATTACAGTTTTAGATGAATTGTTAGAGTAGGTAAATACACATTGTGTCTCAGCTAATATAAAGGTTTGAACTTCAAGGATGAAAACATGTAAGAGTAAAACTATTTTATGCAGCTATGAGATGGAAAGAATAATGTTCAACACATTGTTCCCTAATTGCTGATTCTGGATCATGGTTGCAGAATTTGCTTAAAGCTTGTGATGTATTAGTGTCAGGAAATTATCTAAAGGTGTGTAAACTGACATTTGACAGGATAGTAAAAAGAAATATATAATTCTGTATAAGAGATGTGTGCATATGTTATAAATTCATTACTGAGATTAATAAATACTTAATAAGTAACTTGTTAAATTCTAGTCATTAGACAGCCAGCAGTGAGTGCAGCAGTGACCACAGCAGAAAGCAAAAGAACTGTGAGTGCTGTATATAAATTTCCACCTATAGGGCAAACTCCATACTCTCAATTACTTTTAAAACCCCTTGATCTCCAGATTTCTAAACTAAACCATGCCACCCTATCTCCTGCTTTTTAGACTTACTAATGTGTCTATTGCATTTAACACCCCTTTTACCTCCTGACTCAACTCAGAATTGGTATAGTAAAAATATTTCTTATTTTGCAAATTTCAAATAGTAGCCATAGTGCGATGAAAGTTCCAGCTTTTACATAAAGACTGCTGCATGTAGGGGAAAGAGGGAAGTGCAGATCGCAGCTGACAGGATTCAAAACACTGCACCATGCTTGCAGGATAGATTTTATGTGAAAGCTCTGCATTATGGTGCCAGGTGGAAGATTGCTACTGGCTGTTGTGATTCCATAGAGCTTTATTTTAACTCCACTACTTCATATAAGTCAAAGGTGGGCAATACCGAGCCAAACTAGGAGTTTGTAATCTGCAACACCTCATTTCTAATTGGTGAATAGCAATCTAGTCTTCATAATATAATTCCAACAATTGATAACATGCTGCCATCCTAACATAACTCTGATTTGGCTGAGCATGCCACCCCTGATATAAGTTATTTCCTATTATAGTAATGTCACAAACATTGGCTGATTTGGGTGCATATATATCATATTTGATATCAAAACAGAATCATATTCAGTAAAATAATTTGGCTACCAGTATATTTTTAGGCTGCTGAATCATTTGTAATATGACACATTGATACAAGAATTTTATCAGAAATATTGTGCAAATAATTTTTAACATTTCAGAGGATCTCGGAAGCTCATCCAAGTTAAATTTGAATGCAATATAAGTTGTTGACAGCTGCTCATATGTAAGCATTCTGGTCATGAAATTAAATAAAATTACACATCTTTGCATACATTTGAATTCAAAACACTTTTTCTGTTCCATGATATTTTGTAAATATTATGAATGAAGGAAACAAATTAATAATTGAATTTGTTTGCCATAACAGTATGCATTACAATTCAATTTAAATTATTACCTAGTTAGCAGTTAAAAGTTCCCTTATTTCTATTTATTTTCCACTTTAGCCAAAATTGCTCTGTCATTTCAGTCATTAATTAATATTATTTTTTTTTTTAATTTGAAATTCTTCTATAATAAATCATTTCTCTTTATTAGATCTATACCTCTTGGTTATTTTTACTGTCAAATTTGAATATTAAATATATCTTCTCTACTTCCACACAAATAACATGGACCTTGCATCAAATTCTTCCAATATCTTCTCTGTATCAACCAAAGTACCCCCCCCCTATATTATTGTTTGCCTTATCAAAATATATTTTTCTTTCCCAGTTGTTTTTCATTGAAACGGAATACTAAATGCTGCATAATCAAAATGTTCCATGCTTTTCATGAGTAGAGAAAATTGGTTGGCAATTGCTGTGTAGTATACTGATTCATCCTCTTTTACTTAGCATTTTTTTTTTCATTTGTATTTCAATCATTTGTTTAAGATATCCCCATGTAATTTCATAATTCTGCACCAGTCTTTTGAACTTCTCTTCATAATAAAATCATTCTTATCATCAATGAGCAATTTGGACAGTTTTATTTGCTGTTGTCCACAACAATCCAAGTACTTCTACAGAACATTTTATAAAGGATGCATGTGATTGATTTTATTGCCAGACTGTCTGGTTCATGCTGCATTATATTCTTGCAAAATATTTTAATCACCTTGCTATGGTTTAAGAGACACTGGGAGTGAACTTTTGGATAAATTCTGTCAAAAATAAAAAAATCTTTTTTTGCTGCAAATGGTTCCTTGGTTGCATGTTCTTCCTTCTTTCTGACTCTATAGCCATTTAAAGAGCTCTGCATGTCCTTTTTCAGCCTGTCACACCCTCTCAGTACAGAAACGTGGAATGAAATGCATAATTGTACTGTCTGATGGAGATGCAAGGAAATGTAAGCACCTAAATGAAGTGCAGTATATGGTGATGATGTGAAGAAAGAATATATCTATCATGTAGCAAAGAGGAAGATTACAGCTTTCCTCAAGCTAAAGAAAGACATTGCTGAAGCTAGATTGGGTGGTCATGGCCGTGGTTGCTGAAGTTAGGAACTATAAAAAGAATAATCAGTACTACAAACTGGCCATCCAGAAGCATCTGCCAGAAATAACTGCAATGAAAAATGCCATATATGCTACACTTTACCATTACAGATCAACAGACAAGAAGCCAGAACGTCAGAAGTGCCCCATAGGGGACAGACTCTTGGTGTTTCTATAATAGGAGCATAGCTCTCGGCAAGACTTCACAGAGCCATTGCAGGATGTTTGTTCAATTTGGTGATAGTATGGTTAGGAGAATTTTCCCATCTACCAAAGACTAGCTTACACTGAACTACTGGCATGCTGTACTCGTGAGGAAACACAAAATTCAAATGAAAGTGTTCACTCACTCATTTGGAAAAACTTCTCCCAAAGTAATTTTTATTTTTAAGAAGCTGCTATAAATTTGGGCATTAAATGGTGTTTATGCTTTTAATATGAACTGTTCAGCTTCTCAGGAGCTGAGATCTGTGATAAGGTGTGGGGAATGTTCGGCAGCTGCTTCAAAGATCAGTAAGACCCAAAATAAAACTCAACTACAAGAACAAGAGGTGAGCTGCCAAAAGTAGGAAAGGACCTGCAGGTGACAAAGTAGCACAAGAGCACAGAAGAACACAAAGGGAAGTACAGATACACATAACTATAAGTCAGGAGGTTCTGATATGTAAAGCTCACAATTCACTGTTTCCCGGCATACTATTTTATAAAGCAGCATTTTTCTCAAAACTTCATTTTCACACATTTAAAATGTCCCATGAGACTCAGTTTTTCTAAAATTATATTAAAATTTCCCAGAATGCGCAGAAGTATCCATTGTAATATTCTATATAGCAAAATACATAACACCAATATAATTATATGTTTCTATGAAATAATGGTAATTTTAAAGATTCAAATTTCTGAGAGATTAAAAAAAAGGTCACATTCCAATAATACAATGTATTTAAAATATCTCCATAAAATTTTTATATGTGGCTCAAAGGTGCAATCAAAAAAAATGCCAACCAATTTTCTCAACTCATGAGAAGCATGGAACATTTTGATTATGCAGCATATTTATGTAATAATTTATAGCTTGCAAAGTATTTATTCAATTTGATTGAAATTTGGTATACATATTAATTTAACAGCAATGCAATCACAGTTATATTTTCAGAAAATCCTAGAAAATGTAGAACTTTGAAAATTCACTCCAATTGCCCATTAATTGTTGCAACAAAGTATCAACCAGAGAGCCTAAGTAATAACACAAACTATAGAAGCCTATTAGAAAAAAGGCCTTAGGTTTCCCTTGTTCCTTTGAGCCCTCAGATTTCAATGCGATATAGCACCGTAGTCTCAACCACCAAATGTATACTCTTTCTAACCATTTAACATTCATTTCTTATATAAATATCCTCTTATTTCTGACAAGCTCCTTTTTTATCTTTGTCAATGGGTAAATGTTACAGTTATTGTATAATAATTTGATCAAAGAGCAGCAGTATCTTCCAGTTAACTTAATATTGCTAAGATAATTTGTTTCCTAGCGTGGGAATTTGAATGAATTATGTTGCATTATTTCAGGCATTTATCTAGCTTACATAATTAATCTATCAAATTAATTTTCCATAAGATAGTTTAATTATGGAGTGTTAAAGAAAAGTTGAAACAAATGTGTGTGCATGTTTGTGTTGAATAATGTGCATTATGCACATGCGTGAAGTATTTTAATGTTTTTAAATATATTTAAGAACAGAATTCCCTATGTCAAGAACACATATTCACATTATTTTTTTACAAATATTGCTAATATATTTGCTATGCTTGAATAAAATAGTGAAATTTGTGTTTTTTATCCCCACTGCTGTTCATATTGTGTGCTAGTAGTGATATTTATTAGTTTTTGTTTCATGAATCATTTTGAAATTTGCTATTTATTTTCTTGTCAAATAATTAAAATAATGACAATCCATTTTAAAACATTTGGTGATAGGCTTTTATAGCTGGCAATTAATATCAGGGGGTATGTACTCTTTGTCCACCAGCTCATGGTTCCCATGGGATGAGGTATGGGGCAAAGTAGATTGTGATGGATTTCACTTCTCTGCTATTGCTACAGATGCCATTGTGTAATGCATGATGAAAACGTTGTCTTCACATTTCATAGTTTACAGCATAAAATTTCCGAGCTTAAATAAGCATTCAATCTGAAGTTAGGGAGATCATTAAGATAGATATTGAATCTTGAGCTGAAAAAGTTACGGTCAAATCTTTAAAACTTCCTCCAAGTCAAGTTGGAGCAAGACTTTTTAAACAGAGATTTCTGTACGAGAATGTGCAAGTAGGTGAAATAACTGGTGAAAATAGTATTCTATGGCCATTAAACACAGGAAACAAGACCGACACATAATGAAATTAATAATAATGATTTTTGTTAGTGTATTAACAGTATCTACAGTATTATACATGACTAATGTTCTTGAAAAGTGTGAAGAAATAACAAAGGAAAACAATTCTCATAGTGCACCCTAACATCCATATCCTGGTGGCAACAAAGTGAGCAAAACATTTTCTACATCAATGATACATGGTAATTAGTTTGGTAAATGCTGACTAATGCGCTGGTAATAGTTAATGCAGGCAGTGTGAATAGGTTTTTAGAAAATGTACTTTTGATTTACAAGGTTGGGTCAGTAACAGTGCAGTCTTGGTGGATCGCAAGCCTGAAAGGGAAGACCTCTGTGCAAAATTTATTGACTATTTCATGCCCTAAATGGAAAGGGATGCCAATGACCTGAGATGTTGAAGAGTGTTTGTAAATATACCAAATCAATAGCAACAGGTAACTGCCATGGTCAAATGAGTTAAGAAAACTTTGAATTGATATATTTTTCCCCCCTTCCTCCTGAGGCATCACAGGCAGTGTCTTAAATGATGAATCATATCATAGGGTAGAGATAGACAAGTCATCTATGAAATCTATAATGTTAGAATACAGAAAAAAAAGAGGTTGAATGTGACAATGCTATGCATAAATTAGAATTTAATAACTTATTGCATCTAAAAAGCTACAGACAAGCTATTTAAATTGAATATATATCTGCCAACTTTAGGGCATGCCAGTAATTTGTCTACCTCCATACATGTGCAAGCTGAATCCCAATGAACTTTTCTGGGCTAAAGTGGGAAGAATGGTTAGAGAGAGGAATTTTAACATGTAGAGTTATCCCTTCAAAAACTACAAGACATGTCCATGGCATTTTGCTTAAGACAAAAACTAATTGGCAAGTTTTCTGTAAACATGTAGAAAAGCTGAAAAGTGTCTGCAAGAGGGATGACTTTGATAGTATTATAGTATCATTAGATGTGGACAGAAGTAATTTTCTGACTTGAGTCTTCAGCTCTGAGTTCATCACCCCATAGGTAAGTTTTTCAATTCAGTAGTGCTTGTAGCTGTTATCTCTGCAAACAGCTCACTGGACTTCAGAATTAACTGCATTCCTCACACTTACCTTGAGCTGGTAAAGGCATTCATTAATATGTAGGAGCAAGAAATAATTGCAGAGGGAATAATTTCTTTTCTTTGTTAAAATTTGTGCTTTTACACCTCCTGTAACTTGAGGAAGCAAAATGCCATTTTTGTTTAAAGTAGTCCTAGCAACTCAGTAGAGTTTTTTGAAAAATTGCAGACAGCTCTACTGTGCATGCACCAATAGACTAATAGCTCTTAATGTTAATGTTTTCACATTATTGTGTAAGAGAGACTATAATGTACGTATCGAGTCATACAGAATAAAAGTACCGCCATGGGTGGGCAAGGTCGTTAATGGTGCGGGCTCGTGAGTGGGAGGTCTGAGGTTCAAATCCCTCCAGGACCGTTCTCCCTGACTCAGGCTTTTTCCGGGTTTTCCTCAGTCCTCATAAATGGCAAATGCTGGGGAGGTACCCTAAACTTAGGCCTGGGACGTTTTCTTCTATTAAAAAAATCCTTTCCCAATATATCATTTCATCTCTGTATCATCAGTGTCCATTGCCTGTGCTGCCTCAGTAGTAAAAATGGGCATTAAGCACTATTCAAAAAAAAAGAGTAAAAGTATTAAGTTGTGTGACATATATTAATCCATTCATTAGTTAATGAAAATGTTATTTTGAAAACAGGATTACATTTTGTTGTATATCTCATTCATACCTAGGGCAGTCCAAAACTAGCAATACTGCCTTGCAGAGTATAGTTTGCTCTGCAAAGGCCAGGGGAAGAAATTCCTGGTTACAAGTTGCTTGGTCCTCTAGGTTGGATTTGGCCATGAGGCTGATCACCTTATACCATTAAACAACAATGTTATACAAGGCTTAACAATTGTAGCCTGGTCCTTCGTAGAAGTGGGCCATTGAAGAATTATGTGACAGATGATGGAACGCAGATCGGCAAGGAAGGCCAGCAGCTTCAAGTCCAGCAGATATTGTGCTGCAGATGGATACAATGAATCACAACAATCACAAAGTGACTTTTCTGAAAATTGCAGAGGAGTTGGGTATGTGAATTGGCAGTGATCATTCCATCATTTGGAGCATATTTCAATTGTCAGGGAATGAAAAAATTAGTAAAATATACAGAATAATGTTTACAGAGGCTGAGTGATTAAGTCTAAGTATAGTGTGGTTATCTATATCATACTGTATTGTAATCCATTCATAAATAAAGATTCTTGCCCTGGAATAATCAAGTATAACTTACGTTTTTGAATCTTCCTCATAGATTATAGAGATGGAGAAGAATTCTTTAAAGAAATGTATGAGCTTGAAATTCCAAGAAAGCTGAAAAAACTAATTTACTTCTTCCATGATATGGGCTTCAGTGGTATGGACATGTATAAAAGTCCTGAATGTGCTTTAAAACTATTTTTTAAACCTTCATTATGCTAATTCTTATTCCACAAAACAGTTTATATATATATATTATATAACCCAATCCAAGCTTACCTTTAAAAGCTGTGATGTATATGATACACCTGAAAGCATGGGAAAGTACATAAGGGCATATCTACTCAATGCTGCAAATCACATTGGTTTCTCTGCATATTCCTCTCTTTGGCACACCATACATTTCTGAAATGGATGAAACTTTTTTGCTATGGGTTTCCATTTGGGAAATGTGTTCCTATTAATTTAAACATTGTGGGTTTGTTGGATTTTCTACTTCCTGTGTGTACAGGCCTCTAAAAGTTGAAATCAGCATCTAGGCTGCAAGCTATTAATAATAAAAAAAAAATCGAAGTATGTCATTGGTTTGGGTGCATTTAGAACTATCCAAATAATCAAACAGTTGTATGTAGTGATGTCCAACATGTGAAAAAATAATTGCTTCTGTCATTTTATGATTTCTCTTAAAGCAGAATATGCCTACAATACTTAATTCTCTAAATCAACACAATCCATATGTATATTATATTCTTGTATAATATCAAAGCTTAAAAACAATCATATTAGTATGAGCATTCATTGTCTGTACCAACATCGGAATTTTTAAACTACAATTTTATAATGCTGTGAGCATCCTTCTATCTTGCCAAGTAATGTTTGTCAATGGTAGGAGCTGATGCATCTTTTTTCCTTCTTTTTAGTGTCTGTGTATTTACATCCTTTGGCAACCTAATGCAATTTGACTATATTGTTACAATTGTATTCATCATTATGTTACAAAGAAATTAATAACTTTAGTGAACTGTACCAGTTATTTAAACACACAGTTCTACCCTGATGAAGAACAGGTTCTATGAGGTGTGTTACTGTGGAGCCAGCCAACCCAATATTTTTGTATCCTGTGTTGTCAGTCCCTTTTCCAATATCAGTGCAGCTATTATTGACACACCCTGTTTTTCTTTCATGAAGATCAAAAGCCTTTATGCAAAAAATGGCCGTGCTTGTTTTTATATATGCTTTCTAACCTAATTTCAGTATTATTTCCAGTCCAAGGCACCCTTCATCCATTGGTTCTTAACGTATGCCCCCCCCCCTTTTTTTTAAAGAGCTAGTAAATTTAGCAAGTTGAAACATCAGCATATTGAAATGCATAACTTGTTGTGGAAGAGAGGAGGCAGAAATAAGTTTTATTTCACTTGGTAAGCATTCAGATTTAGATAAATGTACAGTATAAATGAAAAGGACCATGCATTCTCTAAAGATGAAAATAATTTATACAAATCTTCTCCATATTTTAACAGTTTTCAAGATTTTGCTAGTCATGGAACTGTTAATTGAAGAGCCATGTGTTATGCATGAAATATTCTTTAATTCCTTTTTTGTAAAATGTCTTAGCAATAAAGGAAATTTTAAAATGTCAACTGGAATAAAGGAAATATTTATGGTTTTCTACAAAATGGAAAATTTACCTTTAGAACCAATTTAGATGCACGTTTTTGTTTACTGTATTTCTGGGAGCAACCAGAGGGTGATTTGAATGGTAAACAGTTATGGGGTTAATGCCATACTTCAGAATGTTTAATGTAGAGTACGGATTCAAAACTAATTATCAGATGAATTTATGACACATGAAGGAATTGCAACAAGGCAATGTACTATCATGCCTCTTTTTTAATATATCTCTTGAAAAGATTAAAGGTTTTTTTTTTTTTTTTTTTTTTTTTTTTTTTTTTTTTTTTTTTTTTTACTGGATTGGTTTATTTATGGATGCTCTTTAACACCTCAGGTCATCAGCATCCCATTCAACTCAGGGCGTGAAACGGCCAACAAATTTTGCTCAGAGGCCTCTCTTTTAGACTTGAGATTCTTTTGTGTGCCGTAAATGTACGACATGAGACCCACGGCTTTACTTCCCTTCCAAAGGAACCCATAGTTAGGATTTTTACGCCTGAAAAATCCATCGGTCCCATCAGGGTTTGAACCTGCGATCTTTGGTATAGGAGGCAAGTATGGTAACCACTGCACCACCGGGATCGACTGAGATTAGAGTGTCAGATATACATACAAGATACCTTGTTTATATAAAACTACTGGCATATATAGGTTATATAGTTAATTGACAGATCTGAATTGGCATTAAGTGAGGTATTTATTCAATTAGAAGAGGCAGCAAAGACTAAGAATCCAAGTATTTAGAAGATGTTAGTGCACAACAAAGAATAGATTTTTGATAATTGGTGTCTGTCAATATGAAAATATTACAAAGCTTAAACTATATAAAATATTAGATATACAGGGTTTTTTTTATTTTTTTTTTATATGTAATTGTGAATTAAAGAGGGAATTGGCAAATCAGATATAATGGTGAATTACATAATTTGTATAAAGAACCAGAGGTTATTATAGTTATTAGAACTAATAGACTGAGATATCTAGGATATTTGTCTAGAATTGATGGCAATCCACGTATAAAGCTCCTGATCATTGATCCATATTATGCAAGAATATGAGTAGGAAAACAAGCAGCAAAATGACTTAATGACTGAGGAAAAGATCTTAAAAGTCTCCAAGTAAATAGGAAAAGTAAAGGACAGGACAAAATAGCGAAGATTCGTTGGGACCTTCTTGGCTTAATTTCATTCATCCATCACCAACTGCGATTTGTTCAGTTATCAGCAGCCAGCTAGCCATTGCATGTGTACTATCTAGCTCCTTATTTATTTATATTAGTATTTTAATGCTCATTTTCACTACTGAAGTATCACAGATAATGGATCCTGATGATACAAGAGATGAAATGGGTATAGGGATAGAAGCATTCCAGGTTACCTGATCAGCAAATAAAGAGGACAAACAAAATCCTTAAAGAATTTCAGTCAGGGAGAATAGTCCTGGTGGGAATCAAACTCCATATTTCCCTCACAAGTTCATGTATTGGCAACCTCAATCATCCATGTTGGTTGACTGGGACATGGTATAAGTTTTATCATTGATAACTGGGAGAAACATTCTATGCCATTGCCACACTGTCTGTTATTGTGATAGAAGTGGCTAACATTGAACACAGTTTCTTATAGAAGTAATGAAATCAAATATTTTTTTAGTTTTTCCTGCTTTATTATTTTATTTATATCTGTTTATGCATGATGCTTGATATGATCAAAGTATAATGAAACACCCACATAATTCTTACTGAATACCCTGTGCTATGAAAATTCTTGGGAAAAATGTCTTGTGTTTCCAATTTTTGATAAAATTTGGAATTCCTTACACTGAAGTAAAAGTTAATAATCTTATCATGATTCAAACTGTTTGTAAAACATTCTTCTTAAGTAAAACTAAAAAGAGCATTTTTCAAATAGTTTGACTTACAATAGATTATGTTGTTGTTGTTGTTGTTGTTGTTGTTGATCTAATGTGCAGGATTTTGATCCATCAATTTTTCCTTGGCCAGCCAATATAACTTGTGTATTTTCCCATCAGGTGCAGCTTTCCTCAGTTCTGTGCATTCCAATAGATGTTTTCCATTTAGAATCTTGTCAGTATTGCAGATCTTACATGTGTTATCATTCATAAAACCAAATCTGTGTAGATGTTCCGCCAGACAATCATGTCCAGTGGCCAGTCTAAAATGAGGAACTGCTTCCTTCCTTTGTAGATTTTTTATTTTTTGTACTGTTTCTTTTATATTAGAATAATTTTTATTAGATAATTCCACTTGAATGTTATGTTGATATTTTTGTTCTATGGTCGTTTTGATATTTTTTAATTTTACATTTAATCCACAGGGCTTAATTGGTTTTGAATATAGCACTGCCCCCTTTTTGACCAGAAAGTCTGTGTTCTCGTTACCTATCACTCCACATGTGCTAGTATCCACAGTAGTATTATTTGTTGAAATTTTGTTTGGAGTAATCTATAATAAGATCTCACGTCCCTTACATTGTAAGATTGATATGAACTATCATATCATTCTATAGCTTGTATAGCTGAAGCTGAGTCTGTAAGAATCACTACTTTATTTTCTTTTATATCAGTCCTATGTTCCAAAGCTTGTTGTATTGCCACCATTTCACCCTCATAACTTGTGGATTGTCTAGGCAGTGTGAAATAATGCGAGAAATATTTACAATATATACCACCTCCAACATTATTTCTTTGTTTGTCTGTAGACCCATCTGTGTAAATTCTAAGCCAGTCTGTTTCAGGGAATTGGTTGTGTAAATGTTCAAGTGCTCTAGTTTTGCATACCTCTGAGTCTTCTTGTTTATTTAATTGTTCTGTCAGTTTTTTATCTGTTACTATCTTAATATAATGCATTGGATTAGTTCTTGAGGGATATGGGATGTTCTTCTCTGCCAGGTTTAAATAATTGTAATTCTTCTTTAAGTAAGCTTTGTGATCTGTGTTTTTAGTTTGCGTTCTTTGGGTAGTTGATGAAACCATTGATGTTTACTTGGGTTTGTTTTTAATTTTATGTATAATTGTGCCGCTTGTGTTTCAATGCTGGTTTTCATTGGATTATTATTCGTTCCGGCCAGAAGTGCATTTATTGGTGGTCTTTTTATGGCACCTGTTATCAGTCTTAAACATGGATTTTGGCATTTCTCAATTTTATTAATTTTTTCTTCTGTTGCTGCTAATAGTACCTCACATCCATGTTTTAGTACTGGTTTTATATATCTATTGTATGTTTTATTTAATACTTCCATTTAGCTGCCTCATTTAGATCCAGCTAATCTTTTCAATATGTTACTTTGTTTTATGGCTTTTTGAGTGATATTTTGTACATGGTCTTTCATTTTTAATTTCATGCCCACTGCTATTCCCAAATATTTAATTTCTTTTGCACATTCTATTTGACTTCCCTTAATTTCAAGTTTTAAGTATTTTTCCCTTTCATCAAAGTGTTTCATAGTGTAGACTTGAATTTAGTTTTGGCTGCATTAATGGTCATATTATTTAATTTTGTCCAATTTGCCAGTTTATCTAAGACATTTTTTATTTTTTCTTCTAGTCTGATATATACATTCTTATCATTTTTTTCAGCTGACCATATAACTACATCATCTGCATATATTGCACTATTTATTTCAGTTTGTTTTATAGTCTTTGGCATATCGTTAATATATATATTAAATAATAACGGGCTGGATACTGCACCCTGTGCCATTAGATTAGATTATTATTGCATGTGTTTATTTCTGTGCAGGCAGATTGACGAGTTTAACTAGTTATAAGAATGATGAATATGCTATACATGTGAGTCTTTTGCACATTGATGCAGTTATAGCTTCTTTACATCTTATGTTTCTTTTTAAAAAGCCTATCACAGAAGTAGCAATGAAGAAACGGATGTGTTGTTTAGGACCCATTTGTGTTTCATGATGTGCTTACTGTAAAGGAAAAAGGAAGATTAGCAGAAATGTGTTAAGGAGTAATTGATGATGTAGCCAACATACTAGTAGGGATATGAGATCATATAGGAGCGATAAACAAGAGTTTAAAAAAATATAATAGTATAGTAAATAAATGGAAATTAAGAGACATGTAGCAAATAGTGATCACTAAGAAAATGAAAATATTGTATCACTTATTTAGAATTGAGTGCTGCTGACAACATTAGCATTGCCAAGCTGGGCTAATATCAAGCTACACACAAATGAGGAGAATGAGATGTGCTTCACCTGAGTCGAAACTGATGATAGCCCTATTTTGTTTATGTCCATTAGCAACATTTTAAAGTTATTTCTGTGTTTGTACCTTTTGCTGGCATACATGGCTGTGTAAGTTCTGCTATGAGTCAGGGTGGTGGAGAAGGCACCAATAAGAGTGGATGTAAACAGTTCACAGTGCTTCCATCAAAATTGTGTCCATCCTGGTGGTCTAGTGGTAATCATACTTGTCTCATGGACACCAGATCATGGGTTCAAACCTAGCCAGGATTAATGGATTTTTAGGACATAAAATCCTAAGTATTGCTTTCTTCATAAAGGAAGTAAAGCCATTAGTCTTATGTTGTAGGTCTATGGCATGTAAAAGAACCTCAAGCCTGAAAGAAGAGGCCTCTGAGCAAAATATATTGACTGTTTCATCCCCTGAATTGAGTGAGACCTAATGACCAAAGATATTAGTGTTCATAAATAAAATAAACCTATCCAAAATTGGCAAGTGTGTATAAATGGATAATACATAAGATAAGCATAGAAAAGAAATAAGCAATGAAGTGTGTCAATATTAAGTAACACAGTAATTCACTATAGAGTTTTTCAAAAGTAAAGGCATTCGACTGAAGCTAATGAAACATAAAAGCTTACACAGAGTTGCAGCTAGCACTTGTATCGCACCCTACTTCTATCATCCTCTCTGTCACACTTATACAAGCAGCATCATGTCTGTTTTAACAGTTACAGTTTCCTAAAATTGCCTGCACTTTCAAATAATATTATTTACATAATATTTAAATATTTACGTAATATTTAATTCAATGTAAGTGCTACAGGCTCATCCGTGACCCTATTACCATCATCATTTTTGTCTTCATCAGTTAGCAGTTCGCCACTATCGTCATCAGAATCTTTAAAATATATTATCATTGGTTATAACATTTTGTCATGTCTTATTTCTTTCCTAAAGTTATCCTCTTGTAATTTTTCAGTGTGTCAAATATAGAATTCCCAGTGTTTATGTGTCACGTCTATTTGTTTGTTCACAAGTCATTTGCATCTTTCATATTAAATGTCCTATTTTTATTTGCAACCCTCTCACTTTATTTTAGATCACATACTCAGATTGTAATGACAGTGATAAGGGTGCAATCAAATTACCTCTTAATTAGCCTGTTGATCAAGTTTGTATATTTTAGATTGATTTTTGAGCAGTAAAACGTATTGCAAAAGTTCATTTTTTATATTGTTTGCTGAAAATTGAATTCTCTTTTTGGCAGTCATTGAATGTTATCACATATTCTGGTTGGTGTATTTGAAATTTTGTTTATAGTGACAGAATGATTGGGGCATTATCCATTATTACTCTACTTCCCTGTGTTAAGTAATTCTTTAAATGTCATTTCTTCATGATAGAAATTAATTAACATGAAATATCATTGGCTCTTTGGTACTAAACCTATTTTGGCCGATCCTGCATGGCAAATGATAAGTCTGCAGCCCTTTACCAAAGATACCTTCAGTCCACCATTATTAGAGAAGTCTTTTGTCAGATATATTTTTGAGTGTGCTTTTGATAGCCCAGGTTTCATCTAAATAATGATTGTTCTTGTGTCACCAGAATTTCAAATTTGATACCTTGTGTGCAGGAATTTTAACTGTGCTGCTACAATGGCACTCCTCTCCATTAAGAATTTACATTCATCATTTGTCTTTCTGTATTTTAAGCTAAAACTGCAGAATATTCTACAGGTGTACTATTTAGAGCCTATGTATGAATATTGGTTTCTAAAACTTTGTTAATTTGTTTATTGTTGGAAATTCACCTTGGAAAAGCCCCCAAAAGTCCTTCATACAACAACCTTGTCAAAGTCATTTAAATGTGCCTCTATCTTAGGGTCCTTTGTGTGTTTGAGGTGACAAACACCAGAGCACCAGAGATCTTTTGACCTCAAAACAGATTCATGACACAGTATTTATTCCACAGACCTCTGCTGTTAGGCTTTGACACTTTAAAATCAAGATTTTGTCTCTATTCTTCTTCTGAATATTTTTTGAATAGTTGTATTCATTAAAAATTATATTTTGCACCTGATTTCTTACTACTTCTCTTTAATAACTAGGAGCACTTGTAGTCGGTTTATGTATGACATGATTAATGCAGTCACGCAATATTCACTTAACTTGTCAAGACTGGCTAGTGGCTACTAGCAAATGAATTTACCAAGGAGTAAGCAGAAAGAAAGATATATTTATTAGAGTGGTGTGTAATGGCCCCAGGAACATATTATCATCATTTGTTGCTGACATTGCTACTATTGTGTTTACATCTATACAAGACTTGTGCCATAAATAATATGAACATGTTACTGTTGTGTATGTACTGGAGAGTATCATAATAACAATGGTGTAATCAGCTATTATACATATGAAATAAGAATAGTAGTAAAATTAGATCTTCTGAAGCTAAAATATGTTGTTTGGATGTACTTACCCACAAAAATGTTTTCTAATTGTCTTGTTAAGTCATTTATGTAATGTAGTAATTTTTTGACCCAGTGCTAGGGCCACTTATGGTATAAATCCTCTTCTCTTGATTGGTATATGGCAACAGTGGGAACACTTGCAACACTGCAAGCTGTTGGTTGGCTAGAGACTGTAGAAGGTCAATCCCTTTCACATTTGAAACTTTAATTTATGTATTTGTGGAACATGTTTCAGGAGTTAACTCCCATCATCAGCTGGCAACCAACTGATGTTGGTGTATACAGAGACCTCTGGTTGTTTCAATATGCCATACATGTCCAGAGATGGGATATCAAAATTCATAACCTAGTCTTAATATTTCTAGATGATGACCAAGCATTTCATTTATTTTGGAAGTTATGAAAGTTTTTTATAATATATACACACCTTTTCTGGACCTGAAGATCTGCGGAAAAAAGAGCAACATATATTTTAGTATCTACAGACAATCTGCATATACAGATAATTATATAAGAACAATAGCTTCAACCCTAGGCCCCACCAGCATGCAGTCATTAACAGCTTAGCTGATAGATTAGTCAACATTCGCTCAAAGAAAAATACACAGCAGAATTCCAATACATATCAGATTGCTCTCAACAATGGTTTTGACTGTGCACTAGAAAATAAAAGCTATCATTAAAAATATCAAAAAATCTCTATACTGAAAGGGGAGAAACATTTTTGTAAATTATATATCATCCATGGGCAAACAAATTTATGAGTTTTTTTAGAAAGTATAACATGGGTTGGTTCTGCAGAATAGCTACAACTTCAAAAATCTGTTGAAATGTGCAACTAAGAATATAATATCATCTGGCAAGAAATCTGGAGTTTATCAAATATGCATAAGTGAACAATAAGAAATTTAGTAACTAGGACAAAAGAACACTTTAGAAATTTTAGATATAAACAGGTGGAGAATCCAGCAATTGTGACCTAGTTTTGGACAAGAGAGAAGATCATTATGCAGAAAAATCGGGTTAGAAATATCCCACCACTGTAAAACTTGTATTGCATCATATTGGAATTACCAGATCCGCATACTACACCCCCTTTTTTTTTAATCCCATTTTAACTGTGACAACACATACAGTGGACACTTACGATAGATAATATGAAATGACTTGGGAAAGAATATTTTTTTTAAGGAAAGGAGCATTCCAGATTTAAATTTATGGTACCCCCTCAGCATTTGTCATTTATATGACTGAAGAAAACCGGAAAAAAAACCTCTGTCAGAAAGGACAGTCCTGGCAGGAATGGAACCCCAGACCTCCCATCAGATTTCGTACCTAAACAACATCAGTCACTTATTTTGGTCACACCAATATTAGTCAGTTGTCAGTGGCTGATGGGAAACATGTTCTGCAAATAAATTAGTGAAGTATTGTATTACCTAATATCAGTGTTCCTCTATTGCTCTAATTGTTCACTGTTGTTAACTTCTAATTAAGTTTTCAATGTAAAAGTATCTTTCTAAGTAAAAGTTAATATCCATATCACAGTTCCTATGACTTAACTAAGCCTGTTTTTGTAGCACAATAAAATCACTGTAGATTAAGTTGGTTGTTGTATCTCTTTCTGCAGGTTGACATAGCTTATATTGGCAATATTTTTTATATGTATACATGCAAATAACGAGAAAGTTCTTGTGGGCATGATAGAAGCAAGCATAAATGTGGCATATGAAGTTGTCTAGAATGTCCTCAAAATATATTAAACTTTCAGAATGTGAGTATAATTGGTGGGAAATGGAAATAGAGGCAGTAGTAAAAATTTCATATAAGCTGCTGTCACAGATTTAAGTGATATTGAATATCAAATCTGAAACTTGTAGAATAAAAATATTTGAAGCTTTAGGATGATTGTTTTCATGGTTGCTGAGCAGCAAGTTTATATAGGAGTTGAAAATTTCCAGTTAATTGTAACAATGTATAAAACAGTCCATACCTTTGCCAATGTATGCCAGTCCATACCAATGTATAAACAGTCTTTGTTTTATGGTACTCGTGATAGAGTGAAGAATTTCGTTATACAATTTAAATTTAACATTTCCAGTTAAAATAGAAAAAATATCCAAAATTGTAAATCATATTTATTGGAATAAAAATAATTTGTGAGAATTAGGGCTCTTGCATTTATTGAAATAATAGTAATTAATCGGGTGAGAACTGCTGATTTTAACGTTATTGTAGAGCCCTGTACATTAGATGCTTTGTGAATATGCTTTTTAAATATTCTTTCATATATAATAGTAGAAAGTAATATTGTGAGGCACATTTAAAACCGCCTGTTCACAAGTCGGGCGACGTCCTCTGCCATTGTAGACATCTGTGTCGCCACGAAATCACGACTCCACAGCACTTCACTTTTTTGAAACTTCTAGAAATTAAATATATACTTTCTGTACTCACCCATTTAGCAGAAGATGCGACAAATGTTGCACATTTTGTAAGATACTCAATTCATATCTTATTGTGGAACTTGCCATGTATACTTATCAGTTCTGTTAAGATGTGTTTTCGTTACGGGCCCAAAAATTGATTGAAACAAACCCCCCAAAAAACCCATCAAAATCCAGTTTTGTAATTAGGAGCAACATGTATCAACTATAGAGTTAAACGTAGTTAATTGTTTTGTTGGAGTTCTATTTCCTGTTTCTGTAGCACCAGCAATTAACTTCCTCGTTCGGTCCCCACCTAGTCTCTGACATTGTAGATTCCTCCCCGCCTAGTCGCTGCATTTTTCATATCGATGTATACACCTACAAGTGTAGTAAGATTCAAGCAGGAATTTGAAAGCCGATTATAGGAGGTGCGTTCAAGTTCTAAGATCTCCGATTTATTTATTTATTCCCCCCCCCCCTCAGGATTGCAAGCAGGTAGAAACATGCATTAGCTTAAAATATGCTGGCATTCTTTGTAAATGCATGACAGAAATGACAGCACTGTACGGTGCACAAAATCCTAGTGGCTGCAGCTAGAATGAGGAATTTGTTTGATACTTAAAAGAATTACAAGAACAGCAAGTAATCCTTCGTTTTCGCTATTTGTGTGATGTGACACCCATTGAAATTCATCGCCGGTTGTGTGAGACGTGTGCTTCGTGGGTACTACAGTTCAAAAATACCGAACGTTTTGTGACAACGAACCGAAACAACCTGCCTTGCACCAGTCGGTCAGACATGGTTGTGCGAGTGGAGAAAGTTATTTGGAGGAACGTCAATTAAGTGCGGAAGATATCGCCTCCAAAGTTGGAATTTCCGTGGGATCTGTGCACACAATCCTGCATGGAGGCCTGAAAATGCGGAAAGTGTGTTCCAAGTGGGTTAAAACGTGGCACAGGAGTTTTTTCGTGAAAACAACTATGAAGTGAATTCTCATACTCCCTTCTCGCCTGACCTGGCTCCTAGGGATTTTTGGTTTTTTCTTCGTGGTCACACTTTCTCTATTTGGGCCTCTATTGCAACTTTATTTTCCAGTGATCAGAACAAGACCTGCAGCCATGGAATCATGGCGCCGACTTGTGAAAAATGTGTATGTCTGCAGGGAGATTACGTTTAGAAGTAATGGAAGTTAAAATGTTTTTGTACAATTAGTTTGTGAGGAAAAAAATTGGAGACTTTAGAACTTGAACATACCTCGTATTATAACTTATCCGGCCATTAAGGCAAAAATTACATTATGTTAAATTTATTCTTCGTAGCTGGTGTCAAATTTTGCAGTGGGTGTCAACTGGTCCACTCATCCAGATAACAGAATGGAGGGGTGTGTGGTTTAGCGGCTATGTGCAGGCAAGACTGCTTACCATTGTAATGGTAGCATCCTCTCTCCAAGCATGTGCGTCATGAGTAGTATTGAAAAAATTCCATTAGAAACAAGATATCAGCATAAGCCTAACACAAGTTAGGGCATGTGAAGTCAGAGAGAAAGGGTTGCAGGTGTCTCAGTGGCAGGTGAGAAAGTGAGCGGTAGCAAGAAGTGCAACCGAGGATGAAGGGGGAATCTGCGTATGATGTTCACAAAGATAAGCCAATGGCATAATGCACTGGTTGTCATACAATACATAAAATTCATGAGCAGTCGATCGATCTATGCTGTAGTCTGGACTTATTACTGATGTCAGAAAGATAAGGCAGTTTGAATGATCAGAACATATCTGCACAATGCATGTGTGTAACTTCACATTTTTTAAAACTACAAACAGTAGGTAGTTTATCATTTTGTAACATATTTTATGGTAACTGTTGGGTGAGCATTCGGAGCAGCAACTCTTAATTGCCAATCCTCCAGCGAATTCAATGTAATTTCCATGCAGCTAATGCAAGTTCTGTAATCATAATGACAATGAAAATAGGCATGCATCTTATGAGAGGAGATGTTCAAAAAGTTGTGCTGCTGCATTCACACATTTTTGTAATTTTTTAGAAAATTCACTCTCATCAGTTCAACTTCTGAAATGAAATTATTTTAAACTTGAAAGCATCCAATGTCCTATTTTCCATGAATTGCAGGCAGCTGAACCTGATATTCAGGTAAATTTCTATAATTGGAAGTTACGGAATATTAATGAAGTCTAATTGATCCATGCATGCATAATATTATTTACTGTAAACACACACATGGTTCCATTTGTGTAGTCATGTATTGATGTATAAAAACAAGCATTGATTGTAGTACAGAAAAACCTAATTTTGTGCATGAAACCTTGGATGACTAGAAAATTGGTGTATGGTCACAGTAATGCATACTAAGTAATTTGGCATATTTTTTTTTAATACCATAAATGCAGAAAAACACAGGAATGACATAATTGCACCATATTTTGAACATCTGACTGATATAAAATGCCAATTTGTGTATTTTCAGCAATAGCTGGTGTATGTGTGTGCACGTGCATGTGTGTGTGTGTGTTTTCTAAAAAGATGCCAAACATTTTTGGATGTAGCAGGACAGTTGTCCAACATCACCTGTCATATGATCCTCACCTTATTTTCATTGTAATTTCGAGAAGTTTAATCAGTTGCATAAATATTACATTTGCTTTACTCTGGATATTGCTCTGACAAGCCACCCCTCCATTTGCTATGAAATATGTGACAGAACTGTGAAAGGCTCATTAAAATAAATGAATTCTGTACCTACTCTTCTTATAGAAGAGCTGAAAGAAGAATGAACCTAATTAGATCCATTGATGTAGAATCGATGGGTTTAAATGATAATTTTTTAAGAAGAGGTAGATTGTGCATTGTGCAAATTTGCAACACCTCCAGCTTAATCTGTAAGGAGGAGTAAGTACAGAATTCAAATATTTTATTTATAGTACCCAAGTTTGAAAACATGAAGCACTGTAGCTCCATGGAATTTGCAGCACCAAATTCTGGCTGGGGTAGCACCAGTAAGTAGCCAACTTGCAAATGGATGGTTTTAACACATTAGTGCTTCGTGGCAAAATAATTTGCAACCACATAAAAGTATCACAAATAAAAATTCTAATTTGTTAAACTTGTCAATAATGAATAACTGTATCCATCTGTAGTAATACCATCGTTTCATGACTGTTGGCACTATCAGTTGCAAGCAGTGAGCCGTTAAATCTCTTCATGTTTCTGTTAGTAGTAGCAGCATAACAGAATAATGTAAGTATATCTTATATTATATTTCATATTTTCATAAATCATATAGAGCAGTTTGTTAGAGAGGCAATGTTTATCCTTACATAATTATCTGTGTAATATTTTCTTCCTCTTGAATCCTGGAGATGTTAAAAGTTTATGGTAAAATTTTTTGCGACCTGCATTACATATTCATTAAAAAGCTGCTTTAAATATTGGTTAAAACTTATTGTTTGTTATTCTTTATTAGGAGCAACAAAAATAGAGTAAACAGTATTTGAACATTCAACAGTGTCTTGAGCTGCTAGAAGAACCTATTTCATATTTTGGCCTTGATGATAATGATAATTCATATCAGGAAATTGTTGTTGAACCACCATACGTCGACTCTGAATTATCCTAAGACGAGGCAACTGGTAACTTTGATTATTTGCCAGCTTGTGTTTTGACTTCTGGGCGAATCATTTCCAATCCAGACTGGGATTCTGAGGATGATGTACTTATGAATGTTCTTTTCAATGTTGACAATCCGCTAAAAATACCTCAAAATGTCTCTTCAAATCACTGGCAAGATATAAAGCCAAATTTTACTGTACCTAATATCAAACCAATATGTAAACCAGCTTCAAGGGATTTACTGAAAGGAATTGTGAAAGAACTTGTTGATGCCTTTAGAACTTCCCAATGGATATTTGTATTATGCAGAACCTTATTGTGGAAAATCAACCAAAATTTCAGATTTAGGTCTGGAAGAAGAACTGAATGTTGTGCTTGGAATGCTTCAAGAATGCCAACTATTGCCAGGAACAAAATTATATTTTGACAACCTTTCACTAGGCCAGCTCTCTTGAAAGAGTTATCCAGGCATCAGGTTGGCGGTACTATACTCAGATAAAACAGGGTTTCACCAAAGATGGGACTTCCTGAAAGGAACAATTCAACAAAATGTCAAGAGGAACAACCAATTGTACAGCAGAAGATGACCTGCTAGCATTTTGCTGGCAAGATAATGCTACAGTAACACTTCTTTTAAACTGTGATCCAGTGAAACCCAAAAAATCTAAATTGCTTTATTCATGTTGCCAGAAAAAACACATCTCTGTAAGCATGCCAACTGCAATTTCATTTATTACATGAACTTGGGTGGAATTGATTTAAATGATTAGTAGCTATCCACATGCAAGATAAAAATAAGAACAAAAAAGTGATGGTGCCATTCTTTTGTAGGGCAGTGGACCGAGCTACCACTCAACGATGGCCTTTATTCAGGCATCTAGGAAATGACATTCCACTCCTTCAATTCAGGTGTCTAATTACAATCACACTTCTACAGACATATGGAATGCAAAAATGTATACTTGGATCAAGTACACCTCCTTCACTTGCATCTGTTGCTGCCAGTGCTCTCGATGGAAGAGGACATGTAATTAAGGGGAGTGAGCATTTCGAGAGATGCAGAGTGTGCCAGGGCAGGACCTGCTTTTTGTACAAGAAGTGCAATGTGACTCTTCATCCCAGCTGTTTTGAAATGCTTCGTTCATAAATGTTTGTTTTGAAGGGGAGTAAATTTCCAATTTCTCAAATATAGCTTTTAACACACACAATTTATTTCATTATTGATTTATATTATAAGCCAAATTTGAAATGTAAGTCAACTAAAAGGGTAAAATCATTTTTTAAAAGGATTAAAAACTTTTGGTTGAAATTCACATGTAAGTGCTTGGTGGCAAAAAGATTGACCACCTCTAGAAATCTAGAATTGAAAAAAATCAAATATGTTGTAATTTGGTGTTTTTCAACTATTTTTTTTTCTATTATTATTGCCAGAGAAATAAATTTTGTGATAAAAAATATTTATTGGTTTAAATATATGTTTAGTGTGTGATGCATGTAAAATGTTCATATATGCTTATCATGCATAAATATCAATTAGATTAAAATTATTGTATTCTTGAAACAAGTAGGTATTTAGGTTACTCCTGGCGATAAATTGCATTGTAAACAGAAAGCAAGTGCGATGATTTCTGAGGCAAGAATTTTACTGACATCTTTGGTTCTGATGATTGCAATATCACTAAAACTGCAACAGCAAGTAAATTTAAATGAAAGTTTGATGGCTTTGAATGTTTCTGCAGTTAAGCAGTAAAACTTTGAACAGGAGTTTTTGGGGAAAGAAAGCTTAAAAAAGATGCATATATTTTGAAAACTTTTACCAAAGTGTATACAGTAAATAAATAGAGCTCGTCTTCAGATAATTCTGACAAGGATAGATTAAAACTAACTGAAGTAGCTCAAAGAGCAGATGCATTAGATAAGTTGAATGCAATGTTAAAATTGAAAATTGAGCCTTTGTCATTGATTATATGCTTTAACAGAGTTAAAAGTTGTTTCCAAGGGGGCTAACTCTTCCAAAAACAAGTTGCTAGATGAACAAATTTAATATCAATTATGAATTCAATGATATTGCCAGATATTGCCTCTTTAGAAGGAAAACAAAACATTTCAAGAAATGCCTATGAAAAAAGTCATTGCTGCATTGTACCCTACAGGAATAGTGCCATGAATGTAACATGTATCTGAATTGAAGATGCAATTTTGTGTAATTGAGATTATTGTATGAGTAGAACTACACACTCTTATTCACTCCATTTGTTGTATATTTAGAATATGTTTAGCAGACCATCATCTGCATCCTCAACTGTTGACTGCTGGATAATTTATGTGATGGAAGTATGATGAACTTAAAGTTTATGTTTTCATCCCTGGAAGTTTTGAAGTTCATTAATTTGACTTTGTATTTAATTTTCTCCCATGTGGGTCTCTGTGCTGACTTTAAATAATTTTGCTTTTTTCACTATGTCATGATTCTCATTCCAGAAATGAGTTGCCACTGCTGATCTTTTGTTTGTATTCTATGTTCATGAAGTGTTCTTTTAACCATTTGCCTGTGTACTTTAACACTTCTGGGGATGAAAATATAAACTATAAGTTCATCACACCTCCACCACATCGTGAATTATCCAGCAGTCGATAATTAGCTGAGGATCTGTCCAAATGGTCTGTGAAACATGTTCTGAACATAAAACAAGTAAATGGAATCAATAACAGTGTGTAGTGTGACTCAGTCATACAATAATCTTAATTGTATGATTTGCATCACTGTACAAGTTCCAATAAGCACTTCAAGGTAAGCTTTTGCGTGTTAGGCAACCTGGGACTTAAACCATAAATGTTGATTGTCTTGACATTTAGAGTATATCTGTACAATTCATTAAAATGTTCAACTAATGTGAACTATTATTCAACTTGAAAGAAACTTAATTTTACATGATTAAAATGATAGTGTGCAATATGAGCAACAGAAGTATAGATTGCAGCCTATGTGAAAATCTTCCAATGGTCTTCCTACTGAAACCTTCTAGTTCATTCATAATCTTGCTCTCCAGCACAATTTGGCTTGATCAGCTGTTTGATGTTGGTGGGAGTCAAGTTTCCTATAGGTGGGAAGGGTATAGCTATGAGAATTCCTATTTTACGAAGATGTGCTGCAAGATAATCATGGCCTGTTTTTAATCATAATGTTGGCATTGCTTCTTTTCATGGTTATGTTTATTGACTGTCCATTCTTCTATCTTGACCCATGGTTTGTCCTTGATATTATTCAAGGTGATATATTTATAATTTTGGGCAAAATTTCTCAAGAAGCATCTTGATTTTTTAACATCTATGAGTTTATAATTTCTTCTAAGTTGGATGTTTAAAAATATTTAATTGTAGGGATTGTGAAAAAATCTATGTAGGAAAGACAAAAGAGTAATATAGGCATTAGGTTGAATGAACATTGGAGAAACACCCGTTACAAACAAATAGATAAATAAGCTGTGGCAGCACATTTTTGAAATGAAAACCATGAAATAGAAAAAGGCATCAAGTTGTTAAAAACCAAAAGAACTAAACATATGGGAAAGGATTTATATAAAAAACATGAGCATAACCTTATGCATTTTGACATCCCAGAAGCAGACAGCACTTTATATAAGTTTATCACTAGACCACCAGTGTCAACCTGGATACCTACCTACCCAGCTCCCACAAATGATCCAACAGTTGTTCAACAGCTGATGATATGGACGATAGTTCGACGAAACATACGTGCTGAGTAAATCTCATTTAAGTGAAACCATAAAGAGAGTTTTAAACATCCAACTCAGAAGAGATTATTAATGGGTGTTTCACTGTGTTGGATTTCAAATTTATTTATTTATTTTTTATGCCAGGGTAACTGCCATTTCATTACCATGGATTCTTTATCAGTTCAAAACCACTGATTTGCTATGTGTATTAAGAATAGATAATTGAGATAATTTCTTTAATTTTTGTATGGTGTTTGCCTGGAAGAGATTGCATGTGTAAAAGATTTTTAATTAACTATAACAGGATTTTCAAATAAATTCTGTTTTTAAAGAAGTTTGTGGGAGCAAACAGAGTTGCCTGGCTCATCCCCTCAAAAACTTGTTTTATTTTGACCAACAGCACTTTAATGACTGAATGCTCACAGTAGGCTCCCGCTCCTACTCCTCCTGTTATAAATGAGCCATTGGTATGCACTTTCAAACATTTATATAAGGCATTTCCAGTGTCAGTTGTTTCAAAATTTCAGTTGAACCCTCCTTTTTATTGACTTACAAGAGACCTGTATGTACATCATAGTGAACATATTCTAGTGGGTTCTCTTGCATGGATAGTAGCCTAACTTGTAACAGAATTTTTAAGGTTACTAAATAGTTGGTTTTTATGGGTATTGGATATTTTTGATTTGTTATTCTACTTTAAATTCTTTTAACTTACCCAAGTTTGATCTGTTAGGGAATTTTTCTTGACAAATGAATTTGCTGCTTGTATTTTAATTTCTCCTCTATTGGAATGTTTGTTATATACAACTGTAGAGAAATTTTCACATTTAAAACGGAACAAAAAAACATGATTCCTTTCCCTGACTTAAGATTATAAGAACGGGCAATAATTCAAAATTTGGAATATACAGAAAGGACATGCATACTGACAATTACATAAAAGCAATTGGCTTTAATTCCACAGCACACAAACACACAATCCTTAACAGCATAGCACATTGACATACCCATAAATGAGTTTGAATACAACAAAGAATACTGACAGAGAATACAAATGGCAAAATCATTGAATGCAGCAAAGAAATTGTAGACAAAAATATCAAGAAATTAAAGCAAGAAAAGAGGTTAAAATAGCAAGAAAACTCTCTTTCACAGAAAATTTAATTATCCTTGGGCCACCAAAAATGCCATAAATATTCAGAGAGTTCAGTATTTCTTTGTCTTCAGTAAACAAATTCAGCCTAAATAATGTGCTCAATTCCAGTGAAAATGACAGAATCCCTAATGAGAAGAATCCAGGTGTCTATAAAATCAACTGCTTGGGATGGAACAGTGTATATTGGCAAAACACAAAAAAGCATTGGAATTAGACTCAAAGAACACTGGAAAAACATCAAATATAATCATAAAAAAATCAGTGGTTACATATCATATTCTAAAAATAATTTGTTTATAACCTCTTTTATATGCATTGTTTCCCTAAAAAGTGAAGTCATAAGAGGTAAAGTTTCTATATTCATTTTAAGTCAAAAAAGTATACATTACAATATTTGGTTGGGTCACATTTTAAGTCAAAAAAATATACATTACAATATTTGGTTGGGTCATTTGGCCTGGCTTGGGAATCCTAGTATTAAAAAGAAAGGTGTCTTCAACTTCTGGAAAAGGATGTGTCTTGATGTGGTTGGTAGCCAACCCAGAAGAAGTCCAAGTCTGGGCAAAACATCAGTAAGCAACCGGATCAAGATGCGGCCTTCTCTGGAAGTTCTCTGTACAGTTTGTAAATTAACTTCTTAAGCATTACATTTACTTGTCACAGTTCAGTCTGTATATTAGTAAATAAACTCCATGAAACAGCTTGGTATCAAAAGGATGCTAAAATACTAAAAGATCTAAAGTTGTAATTGCAATATATTTTAAACAATAGCAAAAATTAATCATATATTTGAATAAATTTTCTGTAAGTGCAAGTGAGGGGACATCAGAATGTTTTTAACATATATGTATAGAGAGAATAAATTTTGTCAAAGATGTTTTCAGCACTCTCTTATTGAAGTTGAAATTTAGCAGTAGCATTTGATATTCCCTTATGTCAGACCTAGCATTGATTCCCAGTTCATTTAGATTCCTGACTGAGGTATTTTCAAAGGATTTCCCTAATTTCTTAATGTGAATGCCTTGGACACTTAGGCCACAAAGTCTCCTGAACTCATTCGGTCGACAGAATGCAGTTACTCCAGGGGCATGCTCCAGCATCCACGTAGTTAACTTATCCAAATAAAGTTACTTTTTCTTAGCTATCTTAAAACTACAAATTTAGACAAATAATTAGCATACTGAACTGAACTCATGCCCAAAGTGTGTCAATGATAAACTGGTTAATTGACAATTATGTTTCTTTAGAAATATACATACTGCTTCTAATTATGCATTCCAGTAACAGTCATATCAAAAACTTGTCACCTCCTTCAATACTGGATATACAATGAACATGGCTTTGGGAGGGAGGGTGGAGTACGTCTTTAATACTGTGAACATGTCACAGTTATCCTTATAATTTATGATACTGTCAGAAAAACTGTATACTATTTATTTTGTGACTGAAAGGATTTATAAAATGTTTTTCAGTAAAACAGTGCCTTGCACAATATCCTAGTCATCTGTATCAGAAAAGTATTTTGAAAAATGTTTTTCCACAGGGGCTAATCTGCAAGTTCACAATTATTTGTTTGATATGCTGTTAAATTTTTCATAATAGCTTTAAAGCAATCATCTAAAAACTACAATGACAATGATGTGAATCAGTTACCAGTATAATTAAATCTGATTAAAAATAAGCATTAATATACAAATTTTTGCATTCAGCTCTGTAGGGAACTATACTTTTTCCATGGTATGAGTAGTGAAGTTTATTTTGGCTAGAATTGCATTTATCCTCCTGTACTACTGCTCCAAATATTATTAAAATGGACCCTTTATATGAGCAGGCCAGTCTTCCAGCTGCTCATGATTAAGAAAATCTTAACTTTCCTTTCTGCTTCAGAATAATTTTTTGTCAATCAGTGTAGCAAATTTACTACTGATTTAATAGGTGGGGTTGATTAATGCTGTCATCTCTTTATCCAGGTAAACACACTACCTCTCCTTTTGGTTTATATAACATCATGTGAAAATGGGTTTATTTACAGAACGTTGTAGAACAATATATACTTTCAAGCTAAGAAAGACATTCTCAGCTGTCCTGCTTATATATAACACGATTATGTGGGTTAGTTTGTGCCCTGCTTGGCATTCATTTTCTTTTAAAATGCATATTGTGTGAAAGTTTAAAGACTTGAACCAGTATTCTGCAAGTAATAAGCGGAATCCCTTAAATATGTAACACGTGCATGATTCACCTTTTTTATTACTGCATGGTTTTCGATATATAAATGAGAATTTGCTTTGGTATAGGGATGGATATGTGCATTGCCATAGTACTGATAAATTATACTTTTCCAAATAGGTGCTCCAGTGTGCAATATGAAGTAAAGTCCAAAAGAAATTCTAGCCTCAAAGCCCAGAAAGTGATATTCTTGGCACAGGTCAGTATGAACTTTATTCAAAACAGTTCGCAGAAACTTCATTGCTCAAAGCCCATGTTCAGATATGAAGAATTTTCAAACATTCAGACAAAATGCATCAAATGTCAGCACTTAATAAAAGCATACCACTTGTATTATAGACAAGATAGCTATATACTCACTTGTGCGGACAAGGATAAGAAGGAATGGGGTGATACAGGTGAAATGTTCACATGTCAGGTTTTCAAAATATGTGTACCGTGTAATTTACTTCATTGTGCATATCAGTTACATTTTGTTAGAGGTAAGAGACATCTTTAGAAAAACATTAGGGTCATCAGATGGTGATGATCTAGTGGATTTAGACAGTTTTGATGTAGAGAAATGCCATGCTAAAGTGCAGAAATAACAAGCCATAGTTATAAGGAGAGCAAAATTAAACATACTTGAAATTGCACTAGATAAATTAAATCCAGTTTATTTTTTATATGTTCCACATTTAACAATACATACTGATGATCCCATTTTAGTTTGATGAAACATATGAAATAATGCAATTATTTTCAGCCATCTTATGAATAAGCCTGTATAGTATTTACCTTCCATAGTGAAAAGTTCTAGGCAGTTGATCTTGAAGTTTAAATCATAACCCACTGTTTACGAAGTACAAAATATGGTCCATAAGTTTCTGGCCTGACATTGAAAGCCATGATTCTTTGTTATTATGTTTATGCTATCTGATACACTTTTCAGGAGTATAAACACTACATTTCCTTTTCTGCCATGCCATTCATTTGCTTGGTAAAGCTCATTTACAGTAATGAGTTCAGGGGGTTGGCCCAGGGTGGAAAATTCCCCCTGAAAATGAAAGTCTTAATATATATATATTGTTTATAATTAATAAAATTACATTTGAAACTCAACAATGGCAGTGCTGGGTAATGCAATAAGCTCCATCATAAAGAATTTCAACTTCTTACAGTAGCAACTATTTTGATAGTCAGTCACAGTTTACTGTGGAAGGGTGAAGTCATTTCAAAAGAAGTATTACCAAAAGACAATGTCTAAACAGCAAGCATTATTTTCTTTTAAGCTCCATCATAAAGAATTTCAACTTCTTACAGTAGCAACTATTTTGATAATCAGTCAGTCACAGTTTACTGTGGAAGGGTGAAGTCTTTTCAAAAGAAACATTACCAAAATACAATGTCTAAACAGCAAACATTATTTTCTTTCTTTTCTAATAAGAGGCAGCGCATTGCAGAAGACTTGTCTATTGAAAGAATTACTAGTGATGGTGCATTGCTTGATTATTCTTTGGTTATGCTTGCTCAGTCTTCAAATGAAAAGCATACAATTTCTTTTTTTAATTATCTAGTGAATTGATTTGATAATTAAGAATATATTAGTTGCTTCACTGTATTGGTTCCGACATTGAAATTAAATGTTATATATAATACAATTTCTTACCCATCCTTATGTCATCATCCTGAACAAACAGTAAAAGGTGTTGAATGCAAGGTTAAGTACCAGCAAAAATGGGAGTGTAGGTACAATTGGTTGTATTTGACAATGATGGGGGTGGGGCTTTTTGCAAATAATGTGACATGCATTTAAAAATGATATTGAAGCTGTAGAAAAACAAGTAAAATGGTTATTTCTCTACCTTACACTAAATTTAGAAAAGCTACTGAAAGCACAGAAAAGCTAGAAAAACATGCAATTGCCATTGCATTTGAAAATTATAGATTACAGGAATTAAATGCCCAAGTTCATATGCAGTTAATTCAACAAAATGAAACTGAAAAAACTTGAATTGGCAAGTTGTATCTTCTTTAATTTGGAGTGAGTATTTTCTTTGAAAGGAAAATATCCCCCACACAACGAAATATGAAATTCTAATTCGTAAGATAGCACTAAAAGGTGACATTAACCTTGAAAAGTAGGTTAAATTTCAGAGCAAAAACTCCTCATATGTTAGAAAATTTAGAATTTTCAGAATTATTAAATTGTATTGGTGAGGTTCTAAACAATTAAGATGAAACAATGCTTCATGATAAATATTTTCCTATTGGCAGGCGAAATGTTCGTGACCAAAGATAACTATCTTTGCTAGTTTGCGCCATCTCCATCTTTTGAAGTAAAGGCAAAGTTTTTTTAGCTGATTGAATTGAAGAGTACTACAGCTGAGTCTATATTCACAGCAATTGATGGTGAACTAAAAATATGAAAACTTTTTTATGACAAATTATCCACATGCACATTTGATGGTGCTGCTAATTACGGTTCTGTTACTGGGGTCAGTTATCAGGAAAAAGGGAGCATGAATTGCCATGCATTCAGTGCAGAACACATTATTTTTGGATTGCTGTCACCAACTGTAGGAATAAACACCCTATAATAAAATGCAAATTTCATAGTGTTAAGGACATTAGGTTTAATGCCTCTCCTAAACAAGAAAATATTTCATGAAATTTAGTGCACTTTAGAATGACCTGTTTTAAAAGTACTCAAAGCTGTTGAAATCTGCTTTTTGAGTATACCTATACGGTTCATGCTATATTTCTGTGCTACAAGTTCATAATAATATTTCATTTATCTTAAGGGCATTAAGATAAAAGATGTTTTGGGTACATTAGCATAAAAGTGGTTAACAATCTATTGTGTTAAATTTTTGTTAAATTTCTGTGAATTCTGAAGATATTTAAGGCAGTGCTTGCATTTTCCTTCCATTTTTTACTTTTTGGTCTCATATTTCAAAATTTAAGACATTTTATGAAGAACTTCAGAAATTCAGCCTTTTCTACCAGTGTTTGCATGCAAATCTACTAGCAAGTTATCTTTTTAAATGAAGCTAGCCTATTAAATCTACATATGCAGCAGAATGTCAGTTTTATTACAGTCCTTAATTATTTGACTGAATTAAATGAAAATTCGAACAGATGCTCTTAAAATACAGATTATTCAAACACTTGGGCAAAACCATTCTCCTTAATTTCATCTCCTTTGATACATATAAAATCAGAGTTTATTGATTCATTTTGAACCAAATTACAGAATTGCTCTGTGGGTCATTCCATTTCAAATCATTCAAAAACCATACATTTTGAGCCATGCTTTCTCAGATCTGTTTATAACTTGTTTCTTGGCTTACTGAGCAAGTTGTAATTATGCACATTTCCAGCTATATTAAGGAAATAGTGATGATTATTCCTCCCCATTTTTTTATATGATCTTTTAATGTTGGCAGTTTAAATTAACTATATGATGCTTTTCCTCAATTTCATCATTCACAGAGGTGGGTGAGGTATCAAAAGAAATGAGAAATGCCATCTCACCCTATTTCAATGATTTTTTTCTTCTTTCATTTTTTCCTTTTCTTTTTTTCCCAGTGTAAATTATTTTTTTAAAAAAATGTAGAGCTCTACAACTAACATTAATTTTTTTCAACGTCACACTAGTACCCCTGATCCCGATATCTTAAATTAGTTATTTCTTGCTAATTATGTTAAACCAATAGCATAAACGAACATATAACACTCACATGCTGATTCACCTACAAGGTAAAGCTGAGGGAATGACCTTTCCTTTTCAATTCTCATATACTTGTATATCTCTACCTGACCAGACTGTACCCTGGATTGTCACAAATGTGATTATTTAAACAGCATTTTTTATTGAAAGTTTATTTCTTTATTGTTTTGCTACCAGATGACAGAGAGTACAAACAATGGAAATGTATCATTGAATGTGGTGCAGGTGGTTTGAATGACTCTTGTTTTAACAGTTAGAAAGAACTTGATGTACTACTGATTTTTGTAACAAGTTAATGTATTTTCAAAGATTATAAACCTGGGCAAAACAAGATATTACAACTAGTGTTAAATAAATAATTACATTTATGGCAGAAAATAGTTTTATTTCTTAATCATCTTGACTATACCTAGTAACAGGCTTATATTTCAATAAAAATCAAAATAATAACAGTAGTAATAATAATAATAATAATAATAATAATAATAATAATAATAATGTATATAGTGAAAATACATTAAAATGTGTTGCAAGAATAAACATTTAAATAATTTAGTTTGTTGATACAGTAACATTTCTTTAAAATATGTTTTAGATGGACGGTTTTATTGACATGACACCAGGCAATAGTAGCTGTGATTATTTTCTCACAATACTTTAAATTATTTGAAATTGGAAACTTAATGTTGGCAATTACTCTTCTATTACAATGTAAAATTGGCAAAAATAATTGTATCCTGAATGGTTCACCTATTTGCTGCTATAATTGAGAGCTAAGGTTTCTGTTCCTGTGAGGCTTATTGTATGCTTTAAAACTTTAAAAGCATGAATATAATGTCCTTGATGAAGGAAATGAAGCAATTGATTCTTTTAGATGTTAAACCATAATGTCCGATCATTTTGACAATGCTCTTCCTTGACATTTTTCATTTATTTGATTGATTGTTAATATCAAGATCTTCATGGCTGAGAATGCAACCAGCATGGATTAGTAGAAGTTACATAGAAAACATTGTTTACTTGCAAGAAAAGAGTTGAATGACTTCAGCAAGAATATAAATAAAATTCTATGACAATGTTAAATAATTTTAGTGAGGGCAAACAACATTTATGGCATGGTGTGATTATTGTGCTTATTCCTATACCTTGTAAGCATAAGCTGGTGCATATATCAGTGTTTTACGTTTCATTTTCAGATGAGCATATAGCACCATCTTTGGTCACAGTCATGTTGCTGAAACATAAAGTTGCAGCTATTATTATTTGCATCATTATAGATATCATAGAAGAAAGTTTAGTAGTGAAGCAAATTTAAAGCTATAATGTTTGTTATGATATTCACTTTTCTCTTTATGGTAACATGAACAGTAAGGAAGGCCATGCTACCTTCAAGAGATTAGGAACATGAAGATTAAAATAATACTTGGGCCATGTTCATCTGCTCTGCAAAATTCCTAGACTAAAAGGGAGAAGAATTATAACAAGCATTCAATAGCTTTATCTAAATAAATGAGAAAATGTTAAAGCATTTACCCACAGGAATTAATTCAGATTGTAGCCAGGCAATTTAAAATACAATTGAAATCAAGCTTATTGTCATCATTAATTTTTATGTTATTCATATGAAAAACCATTAGCAGTCAACATGGGGCAGAAAATGCTTAAAACATTAAAAATATTTATCCAGCTAAAAGCATTTAGAACTCCTTAAATGTTAATAGACTACTAGAGAATTCAGCTAAAAACATATAATAAAAAAGTGGATTCAAATAATTTACTAAAGTCCAGAAAATCTCATGTTATGTATGAATACCAAATGCACTGCACATAAACCATTTCATAATCCTAAGCAAAGATATTGAACATAAATATTAATGGTGTTACTGCAGGAATTTTTTTTATCTAAAATGATAATGCATAATTTCTACCAGAATTTATGGTAATTCTTATTTTCTGAGCATGGAAGATATTTTGAAGCTATTGCTTCACACAAATTAAAGGTTGTGCCACAGTCATTACAGGATGATAAAGGCCATTATTTCTATTCACTATGCTAATTTTCACAAAAATAAGAGAGGAGGTCATGGGAGAGCAAAAACAATCTTATAGAATGTATGTCCAACTCAAAGCAACTCTCGGTCTTTTGTTTATTCTGAGTCCTAAATTTCACTTATGTTCTTAATCCTTTTGTTACCATTATTAAATGCTTCAGTGCTGCCTGTTGTGAAATATAGTGAACTCTCACCAGTATTTAGGGTTTAAGTTAAATTGGTAAATGCCAGGATCCATCACAAAGAAATCCTAGAATTCAACTGTCATTTAATGTGTCATTGGAATTGAAAAAAAGTGTCCAGTAGATGCACATCTCAAATGCTATTCTTAGTATCAGCAAATGGACCAAATTCCATGAGATCTTATAATGAAAGTGGAGGTGTTAGCTCAAGTGACACATTAGTTTGCATGTAGCATGCTGTTTTTTTACTAATTCTCTGGATCTTGAATAATTTACAAAGTTTACCTCTGGGAGTTTTTGTACTACTCCCATCTTCAGTTTATATGCTGAATCAGGTGAACTACCTATCTCTATTAGACATTATGCTCTGCTCTATGGATATGCTGTTACTCTGTTCTCCACACTAGGTATAGAATGTATTCTTCGATCTCACTCTGGATAATATGAGCATAACCTGCAGTCTTGCTTCCATCAGAAGTTTAATTTTGATGAATACTGCCTAAAAGAACTAATACCACAAGTGTTATATCATACATCAATACAATGCAACCCACTTGATCTGAAATCCAGTTTGATGCTGTATAAAACTACATAGGTTTTGTAAGAAAGACACTTCACCAGAAATATATTGTGTGCTCTTTAGTAGTTTTTCTAGATAATAACATAGGATATAATATTATGTATACTGATGACTCCAAGACTGCATATGGAGTAGGTTGCGCTTTTATTTTTAATAACCAATGCTTTATATATAACTTCCAACTCTTTGCCTCCATAATTACTGATGAATTATTTGTTATATATCAGTGCTGTAAATGCTGCCAATTATCCTATCTTCACTGACTCCTTAAATGCCATTCAGATCCTCCAGGATATGATGCATTATGCTCACCCCATAATGCAATTAATCCAAGATCAGTTTTTATATACATATGTGTGTGTGTGTGTACATGCATGCGTGTGTTAATTATGATTTTGTTTGCTTGGATACTAAATTATTATTGCATCTGAGACAATGATTGGGCTAACAAGGCATCACATTTTACATCTCTCGTATAGATGTTTATTCTTCAAGACTGGTGCCACACCTGCACTCTTGTCAAGCGAAGTTCCATGAAATAAAAGTTATTCCTTTAATCTGGGATATTTATAATAGAACCATGAAGTAATTATAGCTACATTGTGGATTGGCTGATGCTTTTTTTTAGCTACATTCATATACTTTGGTGTGACATGGCTCCTCTGTGAGATCATTGCTGGGTCCCGCTCACTGTGAAACATGTATTGCTACATTGTACCTCAGGTTATTTATGATGGAGGTATCAGTTGCCCAGTATATTATGTGAATTATTTGGCAATGATTCTGCAGTACTAAATGAGGTACTAAAATTTATAGATATTGCCCCCATTACAGAGGACATGTTTAAATGATCCCATTTTATTGATCGGTTATTTTAATTTTTCTATATTTTATAATTAAATATATATATCTTGCTCTGTATTATTATAATAATAATAATAATAATAATAATAATAACCTTCTGCTCAATGGATGCTATTGACCTTTGATGCTGAAGTGCCAATAAACCTAAAACACACACATCGTATATATTCCTCTTCAGGCATCCCATTAGTTGTTACTTTAATGATAAAACGGCAAATTCATGGCTTGCTCAAAATATAGAAGATTCATTGTGGGCCAATGAATGTATTCAGAGCTAGTAAAGAGGCGCACCCTTTGACAAAAAGAAAATTAATCATCCCCATATCCTACCCATAAATTGGAGAACTGGGGGTATGCTCATAAACACTGTATTAACAACTGCAAGAGAACTTTAGGATAGAGTGGCTCTGGCCAAGCAGTTTAGAAGATTCTTCTGTGTAATCTCCTGGGTTCAAATCCCACACATTTTTATTTTATTTTCTATTATTGGTTTTATAAGTGTGTGTGTAGAACATCATGTTACCTTAATATCATATTATATTTTAATAAATCATTTGAGTTTTATGGCATTATCTATGCACACACTAAAATGTAATCCAAACTAATATTTTCTGTACATATAACTAAATATATGAACAGAAACTTTTATCTTCTGAAGTGAAAATACATAGAAATAAACATAAATTAATATTGGGTATATGAACAGTCAGCATGTATAACTGCCCTGAATTTTGGGGGCATAGGTGATATCAGATTTCTACAGTAGTGTGGATGAAAGGCTACAACATCCCAAGCTTCTTAAATTTGTGCCCCATAAGCCATCTTTGTCCTTTTGGCATGTGCAGCATATTGCATTTAGATAGAAACAAATACTGAAGAAATATTATTATTACTACTACTACTACTACTACTACTACTACTACTACTACTATTATTATTATTATTATTATTATTATTATTATTATATGTTAAAGTTAAAGCTTTCTGTGTGTGAGAAACAATATTATGAAACTAATTTGTCATAATATATTACAAATGTTTATTTAAAAAAAGTGCTTAATGCTGGAAGGCAAACCTGCTCTCTTAACCACGGCATCTCACACTCTGCCACAGAGCTAAAGGTACACACACACACAAACACACATTAGTCAGCACATTTAGTACATGCCATATAACACTGCAGTGACTGCACAACTTTGCTGGATACCTTGTAAACCATGTGCTGTATCAAGTAGGACATAGAAGAATGTTGCATTCAAGTGATGATTTATTTTTTGTCACTAGAGGTACCTATTAGCAAAGTTTAACTTATAAAAGAATTCATTGATTACTCATGTGCCCTTTAAGTTGAAACATTTTGGGGAAGCATAGATATTGTGAGAAATACATAGTGGGTAGGGAGAAACAGGGTTGTTAGCATTCAGAAAGGTATAATGTATAAATTTCACAAACATATGCTTGCACACACATGTAATTTTGGACACATTAGAGAGTTGGAGATTTTTTATGCTTCTGCTTTATGTGAAAAGTGCATGTTATAAGCAACATTATTTTAATGATAAAAAATTATTGTGCTCTGTAATTATGTTTCAGATTGATGTAAAAGTAAAATTCAGATTATGTTTAACAGTGTCAGTAGCATAGTATAAAATAAAGTAATATTGAGTATGCTTTTATGTCAATGTTTGTTATATTTTAGTGCAAATTTCTTTTTATCGCTGCTTTGATTTGGCATGATAAAGAATTAACCAACCTTGAACATCTGGGGTCAACAACACATTTTGATACTGTAAGAGCAAAAAATATGAAAATGCAGGTCTGACCATTGTAGATACTTGTGTTTGCTTAATCATCTGAAGCCTAAGTCTTGTATTCAATAACACATTTCACCTGTTTTTCCCTTGTTATAGATAACTATAGCTATTTCTTTCTAGGTTGGCATATTGACAATCCATTCTTGCACAATTTTTTTGATGGTCTATGAGTATGTTGAATTCAGATGGTTCCCAGCAATTGCTTTATACGTTTATAAGTTTGATGGCCTTGTAATTCAGGGTTGCAAGCTGTTCTTTCATCCTAAGGAGAAATTTTAGATTTTCTTACAGTTGAAGGAGAATTAGTGTTCTATGTTAATTTAAGATGTTAACATAATCTCCTTAAATTAAATAGGCACAGCATCTGCAGTTCTCCATATTCTTTTTTCTTGGGTATTGCTGTCATTTTATATGCAGAAGTCTTATAGTACAAAAAATACTGAATTGAGACAAAAAAATCTGCACTAAACCAAAACAATAAACACGCTTAAGCCTAACATTAGCACAATCTGTTATTGTTACCACGAATGATGTGCACCTTTTGATTGGCAACAACATGAAACAAGGTTTAATATTTTAATCAGAAGTTTCCTACTTTTAAACATCTGTGAAATAATGATAGTATATAAAGAAGTATATGCTTGAATGTACTTATATTTCATAAACAGTGTGAATGATATGTTGTGAAGATACTTTTTAGACCCATGTGGAAAATATAGTCTTCCTGAACATTTGGACAAACCAAACTTTTCCATAATTTCATCCCCTTTCTCTCTTTCTTCAATGAGTTCAATTTGTAGCAAAGTGTAGAACTGCTCTTTAGGACCACAAGGATATCTTATCTGTATGACACATTGCATGTTTTTCCCAGATTTAATCTCCTAAAGGGGGTCTAGGTACTGATGGGGGAGAGAAATCTCATATCTTCGTGCATAAAAGAATTGTTATATTTGGATTTTTATTCAAGATGCACAGTTCTTTATTTCCACAAATGTTGCACCATCAGCAAAGATAAAGAAAGGAAAAAGTGACCCATTATGTAAAGCTAGAGGGAAAGAATGGCCATCTCCTTTCAATTCCAAACTCCCAATCAGGGACATATTATTCTCCAAAGTATTGCAAATGCAAAATATGTAAAACTAATTTTTATATTTTGATAATTTCAATATAGTTTGTTATCTGGTGATAAGCTCAGTAAAAAATAAATAATTAAGTGTGTGTAGTTGAATATACCGAAGGCAGCATAAACAACTTTTGTAGTAACAGAATTTGAACTTAATTATTAAGGGTTCTTTAAACAATTACATAAAATGTGTAAGATTTGCCTAAGCAAAACGGAATAATCCAGCAAATAGTGATGTAAAATAATATGAGATGTGCCCATAATCTATTGTTTATATTAATATAAAGCTTTAAATAATGAAATAAATGTGCCATATAATTTCATGTTATGATTAGATTCATCCACTAACGTAAAGTGTCATTGATAGACATTTAATATGTTTCCAAAACAATTATTTGATTTTGGGATGCAACTTGAGCCTTACATTCGTATATAAAGATATTTTGGGCATCTCTGCACATCTTCATACTCCACTTTGTACATCTTTAAGTCCATTTTAATCTGCAATTAGCAATTTATATAACATAATAAAAGCTACTACCTGCTAAACATGTTTATTTGAAGCAGTAAGAAAATATGTTAACTCCATTTGGAGCAGTATAATTCTTCAAATAAGGTGAGAATTTGCTATTTTGATAATTATTTTAAAATGCATCACATCTGTTCACAATGATGCACTGAATGGTTTGAATGATTCATTTATTTATGGACGCTCTTTGACATCTCAGGACATCAGCGTCCCATTCAATTCAGGGCGTGAAACAGCCGACAAACTTTGCTTATAGATCTCTTCATTCAGGCTTAAGGTTCTTTTAGTGCCGTAAATGTATGACATAGGACCCATGGCTTTACTTCCCTCCTGAAGGGAGCCATACTTAGGATTTTTACACCAAAAAATCCATTGATCCTGGCCGGGTGTGAACCTGCGATCTTGGATTTACGAGGCAAATATGGCTACCACTATACCACCAGAACTGACTGCACTGAATGGCGCCAAAAGAATATGCTACCTCTTCATGGTACAAATATATAGATATAAGGCTGTAATAACACAGTGTAGTACTTAAATAAAATATAGTGAAATTTTGTAACAGTGATGTCAAATATTAATATTTAAAAAGTTGAGTCGAAATTGTAACGTGTACATCACTAAGATTTTAATAAAAAGGAAGACTAGTTTCTGGAGCCATCGCTCCCATCGTCAGTTCTTGGTCGACTGTCGGCCTCGCTCCTCGTGGTGGATTGATTCATCTCTGGTGGAGGTTTAATGAACCTCTGTATTAGTATATCACTTGGCAGGATTTCAACTTTAGCTCTTGTTTTTATATTTCTTTTGGTCTTTCCAATGTATACCCTTTCACAATCATTGCAGTTCATCTGGTATATTCCTGATTTTTGTTGTAAGTTATCTTTTTCTTTTGAGTTAAGGATATTTTTAATGGAATTATTTTTTGGAGCCAAAATAATATTATATTTTTTAAAAATCTTTTGAAATTTATGAAAGGTTAATGGGTTGTATGTGAATTTTTTGTGTATTTTATTTTCTTCTTTGATAGGAGTAAGTGTAGTGGTGTCTCTAATTTTCTTTTTATTCTTTGCTCTGTTTATTTTCTTGTGTACAACCTCTTGTTTGAAGCCATTTTCTATAGCTATATCCACTATAGTATTCATTTCACATTCATATTCCTCCTTGTTCATAGGAACATTAATCAGCCTGGTTAATTAGAGAGACCACTACACTTACTCCTATCAAAGAAGAATGTAAAATATACAAAAAATCCACATACCACCCATCAAACTTTAATAAATTTCAAAAAAAAAAATCAAAAATATAATATTATTTTGACTCCAAAAAATAATTCCATTAAAAATATCCTTAACTCAAAACAAAAAGAAGATAACTTACAACAAAAATCAGAAATATACCAGATGAACTGCAATGATTGTGAAACGGTTTATATTGGAAGGACCAAAAGAAATATAAAAACAAGAGCTAAAGAACACATTAGGAATATAAACCAAAGACAAAAAGAAAAATCAGCAGTGGCCTTGCATTTTTGGAAAGAACAACATTGCATTAACAAAAAACCCAAACTAGTTAAAAATATTAAAGGGAAAACTGAACTTACAGTCTGGGAAAAAATTTATATATGGAAGAACAAGCAGATAGTTTTTAATTTTGAAATCCCACCAAGTGATATACTAATACAGGGATTCATTAAATCTCCACCAAAGATGAATCAATCCACCACGAGGAGCGAGGCTGACAGTCGACCAGGAACTGACGATGGGAGCAATGGCTCCAGAAACTAGTCTTCCTTTTTATTAAAATCTTAGTAATGTATATGTTATAATTTTGATTCAACTTTTTTAAATGTTAACAGCATAGTATGTCTATCTTTAAAGATTAACATAACTTTACTTGAATGCTGTGAAAAATCTAAAATTTATTTTTAGGTTAGAATACAAGGTTAGTGAAAAAGATCAGGGAAGTTTTAAATAATCAGTACATTTTTAATTTTGAGCTGCTCTTGGTGCACATTGCACATCCACATGAAGAAACTGAAAATATCTACTTCTACTGCTTTGAAATATGGTTTAGTTTGTTGATCGTATTTTATGAAAATGGTGGCAACAGCAGTGAGTGTGCTGGAATCCCATGCAACTAGCATAATCACAGTTTGTCACTTTTGAGTAAAATTCAGGGAGGATATAGTGACATTAATCCATGCATATGTGCAATTTAATGATTTTGGTTATTTGTGCAACAGAAATTCTATCCTGCAACTGTCTATACCAGCATTTGACATGAAGCATGTGCAACAATGCTACCAGTGTGGCCATAAAAAGTTACATAGAAATAACTGAAATAAATTAATTTTCATAGTTGCTGTGTCTATTGATGGTTACTTTGTCGTGATAGGTTCATTAGTGTACCTATATGAAATGTTGTAAAACTCCAGAGATCTTTTGATAAACCCTGTGTGGGGAAAATAGTTTTCTATATTCACTTTAAATGAAATATCACTTTTAATACCTCTATTCACTTTATTAAAATGAGACATTTGCAAAAACCTGTAGACGTGTAAAACTTGATACTTTGTAATAACATATTTTTAAGTACAATTTATTTTAATTACATTAAATTTCATTTTTCATCTGAGAGAGGACCTGTGCTAGGTCAGGCCTTTGCAGTTTGGCAATTCAGATAACTTTGGTTTCTAAAGAATTTAGTACTGTATTATCATATTTTATATTTCATTAGATTACTTCATATTTTTGTTATGTAGCTTTTTTTTTAACATGATTAAAATATTAGTATGTGTTCACTTGATAAATGACAGTTTAAATGTGAAGTTTGAAATCTCCTACATTATCATTTACATTATACGTGTATCCTGCTTTCTACTTTACAGTATGTTTACAACTTAGATAAGATGAACATATCAAAACAAAATGTTAACTGCATAAAGCTCATTCTACAAGAAAGGGAGAGAAAGCTGCAAGTAAACTTAGGCAGTTGCCAGAGTGACCTCATGCTATTGTGCTAAATGGTGATACATTGCACTTGTAGCTGCCTTGCCTTCAAAGTTGTATTTAACAGCTTTTGTCGATAGGAAATGGTTAGTGTTAATGTGATTTCTGAACAGAACCAATAGAAAATGTTCTGTTATACATGTGATGCCAATTCTAGGTAAAGTAGTGAGTGGGATACATTGTACTAATACCATCACTGCCACTTAAGTGAAAACATCTTAGGAAAATGATTGTATGAATACATTTTTTCATCATCACTCAACAAATGCAAATAACTGGACCTACAGTCAGTTATCCAAATAAACTTGAGTTCAATAAGATCTTTGAGATAAACTCAGAATCTGTAGATAGATGAAAAATTTAATGTGGAGATGTTCAGCTATCATGTCTTTCTTGAAGCTGTAATGTGCTAGGGGAAAAGTAGGACAATGTAATGTAATTTGAACGTATTAGGATAGAACCTGGGCTTGGAGTGAGAGTTAGGATGTACATGCACATACACACATATATATATATATATATATATATATATATATACTATTTTTGCCAATATGGATAATTATAAATGATATGTACATACTATTTTTGCTAATATGGATAATTATAAATGATAGTTGTCAACATAAAGCAAACATAGTTGTGTGTGTGTGTGTGTTTTTTTATAGCAAATATTTTATGATTTTGCAGATATAGATCTCTTATTTTTTGTCATGACCTTCAATGTAATAAAGCTTATGAATAAAAGCAAAAATTAAAGGCTGAGGGATTCAATAGTGCTGTTAATATAAGTGTAGCCAGTGGTGTTAATGTGTCACGTGCCAAAAGGATTGCTATTGATCTCTCAGTGGAAGTAGATTTATAGCTAACTTAAGGTGGACAAATATGTGGTATTGAGCAATGGTAATGTGATGAATTGGCATGTAGTTAATTTGTTTAGTTTTTATTTGTCTTGAATTAAAGGTAGTATAGTGCACATCGTGTAAATTTGCAGTGACAAATCTTGGGCAAATTTAATTACTTATGAAATGAAATAATACAATGCCTGCATTCACATAATTCACTATTAAGGCACTAATGAGCACCGTTATCTGAAACTAAAGTCTGATGACAGTTTATACAAAAGGAGGAGCTTTCTTTCAGGCCTCCATCTCGTTAACTCCAAATCAACTCTACTCTGTCTGAGAAAATTTCCTCCTTGCAAAACTAGAGCATCCCAAAAGCAGAAGACAGGTATGAGGTTTCCTCTAATCCCTCATCTTGTTCATTTAGAATTTTTAATAAGCTCCAAAATTTTGTGGCAGAACTGAACTTAACTGAAAGAACATCTTAAATGACTTTTGAAATTCCTTTTGATGGCTGCAGGAACTTGGACAGGTTCTTCATAGAGTTGCACCAAAATGGGAGCAATGCAACAACAATGATTGCTGTGCTTATATGTTTCTGGAGAATAATTTATTACTGAACCTTTCAAAGGTACATCAAGTCATAGAAATACATGATGTGCATTTTACATTGCATTGTACATATATACATACATTAATCATTAAATATTTCATCTCTGCCTGATAAAAGGTACATATTGCTATTTTTTGAACTGTCAGTGATGACTAAACATCAAATTTGTATGAACTAAAATATCTAAAATATGCATGCATTTATGCTGTTAAAATCTTTAAATATGCTCTTTAATTTTGAAAATGTGCATTAAGCATGCACTAAAAATTTTAACTTTAAGCTTATTCTTTTTGACACTTACAATGTACATTCTTCCTTGGACACCATTCCAGTTGTTATAATTTGATTTGCAGTATACAATAATCATTTACTGCAAATGCTCAGATGTAAGTTTATGACATTTATCGGTTAACACAACTTTGTATGCTGAGAAGGATCTTTCCACGTCTGCAGTTGTTATTGGGCAAAATTTGAAAGCGCCTATTAACTCTGGGGAAATTTCTTCAGGATGCACTACATTTTCACCATGAAGATATCCACAGAAACAAAATGCTAATGACATGATTTCTCTAAAACAATGAACAATTTACTGCTTAATTTTTCTGCATACTTTAAAGGAGCACTCTCAAGTCTACTCTGAACTTCATTGAGAATTGGTAAAAATTCATGTAAAGACAAACCATGTTTTTCAGCTATAACTTTGAAAAGTGCCTTGATTACAGCCAAGCTTCTTTGCAAAAACTCATAATTAAAAATATTCTGTGAATGTTGAAATGACAAAGTGTTATTTGGATTCAGCATACTAACGAATTCTTTAACAGCATTGAAATTATCTGAATAGAAAAGAGCAACTTCAATCCACCTATCCCAATAGGTAATATTGACTCTAAGGTTAATGGGAGTGTGGAAAATCTAACTCTGGATGGGGCTTTAACAAATATCTTCTTGTTGCTGGATATTAAGCTGTTCACCTCAGGAAAACTTTTCCTTATTTCTTTCACTACCATGTGAAGTGCGTACATGGTACACTTTTGGAGAATACTTTTAATGCTGAAGAAGCTTATAACATGAAGTTGCAGTATCTAAAAGCAGAACCCAAAATGTGTGTTCACTGTCTCCCTCTGGCCAAACAAAGTAATGTCAGAATGTCATTCACGAAATGACCAATAGTAGAATGATTTGTTTTTTCTAAAACCTTACAAGCAATCAAGTTCAATTTTCCTGATTCATCTTCACATAGTTTTCCGTGCAAGAATATTTGCTACATGAAGGCCACAGCATCTGTAGTTTCATCTTACTAACCATATATGAGTTCTTTAAATTGTCTTGAATTCCTAAAATTGCTGCATGGTAATAGCTGTCTGGATAATTTTTTCAAATTGTAGATTCATCAGGAATGGCATTATAATAATATTTTTCCAAGAAACTGAGGCACTTGCGGTTATTGAGAGATTTCCATGATATGTTTGTGGCTATAAAAACTTCGCATAAATCACTGCAAAATTCATTCTTTCGTGAAGTTGAAAGAACATATGTCCGCAGTAATTGTATGGATGTATTTTTTCCATTTGTTTGCAATGTGTTAACTGGTTGATATGTGCTGAGTTAACAGAATTTTTTTATAAGCTGCAACTTGTTTATTGCACATGGTAAATAACTTTATACTACATAGGCAAATCTGAATCTCCACATTTTTAAACCACTGTTTCAAAGGCAAACTTTTAGACAACTTTTCTATCAATATTTTAACACAACCTTAACCTCATGGAACACTGAATGGCATGAGATCAGCAGGCCAGGTTTGATCTGCATGATGACATTATAGATAAGTAAAATGAAACTAGGAATTCCCCTTCAGTATCACGTGGTTTTATCTCAATCACACTGGAGAGGTGCCTCATGGGTGTATCCATAGTAAGAACTTTATTATTTTGCCACTAATGTGTTAAATATTAATTTTAAAATTTAAAATTGCATGCATTTTATGCTGGATTTATGGACAAATTATTGAATGTCTGCAACATCAGAAATATGCAATTTTATGCCCCAAAATTTACATATAAGCACAAAAAAAAAAAACATGAAACATATTGCTAAACTTCAAAAAAAAAGAAAAAATAAACTAAATATGCATTTGCATACAAGTTGCCTAGGATGAAAAATGTGTTATACCAGTGATATGTGCAGTGTCTTAAGAGTATTTCACTAATAAATTTAAAAAAAAAACTTTATTGTCACTTTTTGCTGAAATTGAAGAATTATTACAGGAAAGAAAATATAGGAGTTAGAACAGCACTTAAATGTTCAGAATATTTGTTAATATAACTAGGGAATGAAGTCTGAACACCAAAACATTGCCTAGATATGGGTACAGATTTAAGGAAAGCTGGCTTTATGATGTCATCAGTTGTTTACAGCACTGGTGTATCTGCAGGTTTATAAAGAAAATGAAATATGTCATGTGAGTGGATCTCTGACTTGATATAAATAACATGAACAGTATCTAACAATGTATTTGGTGTCCAAACTTCCATCTGTAGTGATAACCTAATTTTCCAAAGAATGCCACTCTGAAATGGTTGTTTAGTTTGTATATTTACTCAGTATATATATAATCACAAAAAGCATGTGATTATCTTACATCTTTCAGCAGGAGTTCTCCCATAAATTAGTTTGTAGCCCAAAAGTAATGCAGTTAATTACTATTTCTTATAGATAATTTTTATACCTGAGGAATATAATCTCTAACCATTAAGTTAGTATTTCTATGACCATATGCTATCAAGTGATGAACTGAGTTTGAGCTGGAAGCAGTGAAAAGAGCATCTGACCTAAGGGAGTTGCCAGTACAAGATGAACCAGCCAAATGTTTATGCATGTTTTTATAGGCAGATTGAATGACTGTCTCCCTACATTTTCATTCCCTCCTAATGGAGTAGCATGAACAATTAAATTAAATAATTAAGTCATAATAAATTAATAAAATCCCTCTAATCTATATTTCATGCTAAATACTGAATGTGACGTACTTCTTCATTCACACATACCTAACATCTCCAAAGAAAGATTTGTGATTCCCACTATATAATAATAATTGTTATTTCACCAATAACTTTCCTGATTTCAATTTCCAGTGCCTTAATAGTTTGTTGATATTATCTGAACACACCTGTTTCAGATTTCACTACTAATAAAAATTGCATGTACTGATATCTGGGAAATGAGCTAGCCATAGTGCCCTGCTGATAACTCTTTGTCACTAAACATGTTTTCTGTTAATATAACAAATTATTATGGAGGAAATCACTCACTAATCACTTTCACTAATTTTGTTCCATTTGGACATAATTTTGCTCCACTTAGACATGTTTCAAAGTCTGTTGCCTTCATCTTCAGCATGGTTCCACTGTCTGCTCCCCAGTGTGGTATTAAGATGTTGCTCTGCGGATTTTATGAAGTAGTGATGAGGTTATTGTTGGGAGATCAAAATTAACCAAATTTTCCTTGTTTTTGTTTATGAATATATTTTCACACACTGTTAATGCTATGGGTTTTTGAAGAGCTTTTAAGAGTTTTGGTTCCTTTTGGAATTCGTGGTTCTTTGCCAGAAATTGTCTGCTAATGCTGATTTTTCCATGTGTTTATATTTTACATTTCTCATGTGTTTCTTAAACCGTATAGTAATATTTCTTTTTGTTTTGCCTATGTATTTCATATTGCAGTCTTTGCAACCAATTTCACAAATGCCTGATTGTTTTCCTGGAAGAATTTTGTTTTTGTGTTGGTTTTAAAAGTTTTTTAAACTGTGTTTGTTAAAAATCTTTTGGAATTTTTGGCGTGCCCATGGGTGGAATGTGAATTTCTTATATATATTATCTCCTTTGTAGCCTTTTAGTGTGGTGATATCTTTTATTTGTGTTTGTTTTTTTTAAATTTTTCTATTTTTTTGTTTACCAGATCTATCGTGTAGCCATTTTTCTGTTCTATATCTATGATTTTATGGTACTCTGAATTGTATTCGATCTTGCTTATTGGTAAGTTTTTTAATCTGAATGTGAGGCAATTGATTATGGTGAGTTTATGTCATTTTGGATTGTGGCTGTTTTATATATATAATTATCTGTGTGGGTATCATTTCTGAATATGCTAAATTTCAGATTATTGCCATTTTTATATCCAAGAACGGAAGAACTTTGTTTTCTATTTCCATTATGAATTTAACAGTGCTGTCTTGTAAATTAAGTAGTTTTATTGCATCCTCTTTCCATATTTCATTTACTATTGCAAAGAATCATCAACATAACAATATCAACATTTGTATATATGTTTTTGTTGCTTGCATGAAATTTAGTATAATGTGGGTTATTGGAGCATCTTGCAAGATCATGTCAAAGGATCAAATATAATGTTCACAATTCATTGTCTCAAAATACACCAGTTCATTTGTTCTGCATTCACTAACTCTGCACCATAACCTTCATATCATGAAGGGGAACCTAACCAACATGGATTCTTGGTTTCTGAATAGCAGGTATTCTGTAAATTTATATATATATCCACTAAGGTGAAAGGCTGTGTCTACATCACACACAGATTGAAACATCTGGTTACAGAAGTTAATGTGGGCATCAGGATCCATATATAGTTTTAATTTAAGGATTTTAAGTTCACTTAACTTCATCTCTTCGCATTCCTGTTCTATCTAGCAGGAAGGTTTGCAGGGGTCCTAGCCTACATATCTTCACATGGCTATTCTGTGAGGACTCTTTAAAGAATTACTTCTTTTTTAAAAAATTAAAAGTCTTTCTCACCACTTTAAAACAAATTGTAGACATACAGCTTTAATGGTACTATATATATTTGAACACTTCTAAAATAGTATATATGCTCTTTTCATAACTTATTTAACCTCTTCCATAATATGGATTTGTATACATGTCTAAGTTTAAATGCACCCCAGTGATAAGGGCATATAAATATCCTGCATGTGCATCAAAAGTAATGCTTTTAAAACTTTCATTATGTTAACTCTTTTTTCCACAAGATGCTGTATATAAAAAAACAATTTAAGCTTACCTTTAAAAATTGAGATATGTATGTTATACCTGGAATCATGGGTAGTATGCAAGAGCACATCTGGTTTTCTTGCATATTTCCTTTTATCATATAATACACTTCAAAAATGGATGCAACTTTTTGATGAGTGAGGCCCATTTAAGGACGTGTTTTCTTGTTAATCTAATGGTTGTAGATATGGTAGATTTCTAACCCACCCCCCATATGTACAGGACTCTAAATGCTGTAGCCAGCAATTAGGCTGCAAGCTATTAAAAAAATTAATATGCAGAAACTAAAGTATGTCATTGGTTTGTGTGGGTTTGTAGCTCTCCAGTTGTATATAGTAATGTCCAAAATGTGAAAAAATAATTTCTTGTACCTTTTTGCAGTTTATCATAAAGAGAAATATGCCTATAAGACCTGAGCAACTAAGTTGACATCACACATATGCATATTATATTCCTGTATAATGTTATTCTTGAAAATGGATATATTAATGTGGTTATCCTTTCTTTCAGTATTAATCACATAATGTTCCAATTGCATTCATTGACTCTTTATGGTAAATTTGGCCCTGTTGGTCTTTATATACTTTTCTCACCTAATTTTCATCTTATTTCTGACTCAAGGCATCCTAGACTCACTATTTCTTAGCTGAAATTTTTTTGGAAGTTTGAAGAGCTAATAAATTTAGCAAATTTAAACAACAACCCGCTGAAATAGATCCTAGTCGGAGGGAAGGTGCCAGACACATGAGTATTTGTGTCTGGGAGAATGGTTTGAGTTAGGTGTGGAACATAGGTAAAACATACGTAATAAACATTTTTGCTTTCAAAACACACACACAGAGATGATAAGAATTTCATTTCACTTGATAAGCTGCCTGTGTCAGATGAAAATACAGAATGACTGACAATATGAATGACAAAGAAAGTGCATTCAGTCTAAGAATGAAAATTGCTTACACAAATCTTCCCCCTATTTTTAACAGTTTTCAAGATTTTTGTAAATCATAATACACTTGCTTGAAAGAACGGATGTGTTATGCATTTAAATATTCTTTAATTCCTTTTTTGTTTCATTAAAATGTCTTAACAAATAAAGGAAATGTTTATGGTTTTCTACAACATGGAAAATTTACATTATAAACCAATTTAAATGCCTATCTCTATTTATTGGATATCCAGAAGCAACCAGACAGCAATTAAATGGCTATTGGGCAGTGTTAGGAGGTAGGCCTCAACAGTAAACACCTTTGCTTTTGCAGTATATTTAACCATTATTATTTACTTAAAATGTAAATTGGAACTTCCACAGTGAAGCTAATCATATTAATTGATATCATTATTTAGTTTATTATTGCTGTTACATATTGTGTTTTCAGTAATTCACTTCCAAATAACAAACTCACATATCTCGTTGGTATGCTATTGTAAACAACATACAGCTTATAAACTTGCTCTGCTTGTGAAACAAGTATAAACTTTTGACTGGTCTGCATCTTAATTGCTTTGCTAGTGCTCAAAGCTAAAACCACATGCAATAAGGTGCCTTCCAGAAGTAAGTCCCTGTAGAGACTAGTATGTTTTTATTTTGGCATAATACTTCACCAAAGAACACAGAGTGTCTCTGGTCGTCAAATGAAAAATATAATGAACAGCAGACATACTCAAAAAATTGTGTTATTTATCTCGCAGCATAAGAAATGACACTTCATGCGTGTTAAATCATTGTAACTTGTTCCATTTGTTTCAGCTTTTAATAACCATAGTGATATGCTGGAAACACTGCTCTTCACAAAATAAGTGCTCAGTGTCTAGAAAAATTCACCTTTCCATCAACATATCTTCTCAATGTCCCAGGTATTGGAGGACCACATTGAACATTTTGCTGAATAGACATTTTACATTTCAATTTTGAATGTTGCATTAAGATGCTCTTAAAAAGTGCTAATTAATTAGCAATGTGAACTTTACTGCAGTTTAGCTTTGCTTTTTCTTAAGCATGGGTATGTCATATATTAGCAAATACTGCTTATTAGATTTTTTATAAGTGCAGCAATTTTTCTGTGGAATGAGGTTTGATTTTGCAAGAAGTAATCGTAATCTGAATTTCATTATTAAGCATTAATGTGCTGCTTGCATCTTCTGAATTACCAATTAACATTTAACATATATAATCAAGAAGTATTATAGTATACCACTTTATAAATAGAGCATCTAATGGAGAAAATTTGTTTAATCACTTCATAGGCTGCGACTGATAATTGGCTTATCAGAAAAACAAGAGATAGTGTGAAGATCACTAATTTTCAAGTATTGTTTGGAGAAACTAAATTGAAAATGAGATTCATGTCCAAGTGATCTGTACAACAAGCCTTAATTTTTTAAAAGTTGGTCTCTATTTTAGATTTTATGCTTGCATTTGATTGGTTTGAAGGGAAACCTGTTACAGAATTGTGGCAAAACTTAAGAGGTTAGCGCTACACAATGGTAATCTATATATAAGTTGGTTTTATAGTAGTATTTAATGCCCGTTTTAAATATTGAGGCATCAAAGATGGTGGATACTGATGATACATAAATGATAAATAACTGGGAAATAATTTTTTTTCTAAGGAAGAAAGCGTTGCAGGCTTAAGTCAGGGTACCTCCTGTACATTTGCCATTTATGAGGTCTGAGGAAAACCAGGAAAAAACTCCAGCCACAGAGGACAATCAAACACTAGACCACTCGCTCATAAGTCTGTGCCTTAATGACCTGAGCCACCTGTGGCTGTCATAGATGATTTTACTCATATTGGTACTGCTTTGTTTTCTTCTCTCTCTTTTTTTGTTCCTACTTTATTATTATTAAGTATAATTGTATAAATTTAAACCTAATAGTATGATCAACACTAATAGCTTGGGTTTAAGTTCTGGAAGGCTTTGAGTTGCTTCTTAGAGATAAAAATCTCTGTAACAAGATAATCTTAGAACTCTGCAGGTTATTTGGACATAGATATGGGAGATTACCAGTTGTGGTATTCTCAAACTATTAAGAGCATTGGCATGGTAAGCCAAAAATCATGCTTCAAGTTCCAAACCTGACCTCAAAATTTCCTATCAAACAGCATGACAAAGAATGTCCCTCTGTATGGATTTATTCATGCATATACATGTGTGTGTGTGTATGTGAAGAGAGAGGTTAAAGTAAAGCAGAGTTAAAGAAACTGTATAATAGCTGCAAGTTGTGTAATACACTGCCCCAGCTCAAATAAAATGCTTTTATCACAGAGCTATATGTGTAAATAAGAGAGTTTTTTCTTAAAATTTTTACTTTATAGACTTTTGATTTTTATATTGTTTGTGTTAAATTTTCATTACTTTCTAAAATGCATCAATATAAGGTTTAGCATTTTATTTTAATTCACTCATTTAATATTTCCTTTTTTTCACACATACCATAACTATTTTCATTTACAGCCAAACTTTTAAATATGATGAATATATTAATAAATGCCAACTTTCAAACTCTGTTCTGGCTTGTAGAAATATAAGAAATTATTCTGACAAAGTTAATATGAGCTGCAACTGATGGGGGTTTTAACTTTGAATAGTATTAAGCTGCCTCACAATAGCATTTTTTAACAATTAGGTTCTTACACCATGCAGATAAGCAAAAATCTTTAAAAATTAAAATTTGAAATATTAAGAAACCTTGGCAGATTGCTTGGACATATGCCTTCTTAGTTAAGTTTTACCCATTGAAAGCAACAAAAAATCAATCTGTTCCCTGTGTGCTCCCTCTAAGTGATGAGCTCACGACCAGTGATTATTTATTTTGCAGGTAGAAATAGATGCTGCTGAAGAAAAATGATTACATATTTACAATCTTTGCTGTGAACCTATTTCTCAGTGTAACACTTGCAAATTTTTAATGTGTATATTAGTATCTTATGTCTTGATGAATAAACAATTGAAGTGTACATTGTTTGGGGAGAAGTAACTTGTTGGTTCATAAAACCTGTAGACCCTTATTAGGCAATAAATACATAAAACGGTAATTAAGGGAAGTGATTGGGTTGATACTATTGATCTTGGCATCCTTTGCATAAATTTTATATGCATATTAGAGAATTAAGAATTGGAAGAAATATTTATTACAAATTGAATTATGATATGTTTTAGCATTTTTTCTATATAAGAAGCCTTTACAAATATTTTAAATAATTTGATCTGGGACACAGTACCATACCTTCTCCTTTTGTGAGGAGAAACTGGGCAATACAAAATCAAATTAATGCTGTGGCAAGAATAGGTTGCATGTGAGTAATTTAAATGTCCTGTTTTCAATGAGTATTAGCAGCATAGTAAAATTAAAACAAAGGAGTTGAACATAAAGCTGCATGTAGTAGTTGTTGATGGGAAATAGATATGAGCTATTCAGCAAGGCTCAGATTATTATTTTTACTGTACAATGAATGTCATTATGCAAGCTTTTAGAGACTTGCATGTTTTTTCTTTTAATAAAATCTACAGTTAGGCAAGAATGTTTTTTTTTCTCCCCCCCCCCCCTGTAATGCTGAACAAATATATATGGTTGCAAAATATGGTTGATGTTTACAATCAGCATCTATAGGTGACCTTTAGTAGAATAAGAATCCAATAGCATGTTATTTCCAACATTCGTGAAAATAATAATAATTCAATAATATCAGTGATATATATCAATTTGGGTTTCAACTATAGTTCACAATTTTATGATTTATTATTAAATTAATTGTGTATAGGAGGAATGGAACCTGTTGACAATTAATTGGTGTTTCAGAATTCACACAGAGTAACTTGTTTTAAAATTGATACACTTCTGAAGAGATTTGAAAATTCTGCTCATGTGAGTTGGGGAAAAAAATTGAGGCAACACATTTATATCAAAGAAACCATCTATTTTAGAACCAGCATATTGTTACATTCCTTCGTAATCCCCTACCATATTTGCGATATTTCTGGAATGTGCTGAATACCAGTAGCTGTTCAGAATTTGTTGATGTCAGCGATTTAGCATTGTATTACTTGAAGGAATGCTTCTCTTGTATGGAAATACTTTTCTATCAGTGGTTTCTTTAGTTTGGGGAAGGGTCAAAGTTACAGGGACTCTGGAGGGTGTTCCAATAGCTCCCATCCCCACCATACCAGTAAATTTCTTACAGGAATATCCAGTATAACAGTGGATATTGTCATGCAAGACAGTGGTGCATAGGATGGCTTTCTGTGCAAAGCAGAAAAGGTGATTTTCCAAGCACCTATGATAGTACATGGCATTAGCAATGTAGCTTTGAGGAACTGCATGATATTCATGCCTTATACGTGTGTGCCACCATCAGAATCACTTAGAATCACTTTCACATTTCCAGGTTCTTGGTGTAGATTGGTCATGTGCCACTATTCACAGACTGATATTTCAGTTCTGCCTTATAATATTACACCAATCTTTCACTGAATGAATGTGTAACTTTCCATTGCCTATTCATCTCTGTTGTTTTTATACATAAATACACACACACACACACACACACCCATCTTTACTACTGAGGCACCACAGGCAGTGGACACTGTTGATATATAAGATGATAAATTAGGAAAGGATATTTTTTATGGAAGGAAGTGTTCCAGGCCTAAGTTTAGGGTACCTCCCCAGCATTGCCATTTATGAAGACTGAGAAAAAACCGTCAGGGAGGATATTCCTGGTGGGAATTAAACCCCAGGCCTTCTGCTCACAAGTCTGCACCTTAATGACCTCATTCACCCATAGCAGTATCTCTCATATGCTGCAGTGCCTGGATGACCTGTATATGAAACATCCTCCACGCTATCAGTTTCTTGCTGAAATGCATTCTTCAGTTCTTCATACGCCTACATCTGTATGCACCGCAATAGACATTGGGTGAATTGAACAGGTCTGCCTTTGTGCTACCAAAACTAGCAACAGTAATGCTCGTGTGCTATTATGCAATCTTCCAAATGTGTTGCCATTATTTTTTGCCAAGTCATAAGATATAGAAACAATTAATTGAAAGAAAATGAACATTTTGCCTGTCAAATTAGGAACATTTACATGTTTGAGTAATGTAATGAGGGATGGTATACTGTAACGAACAAAAATCTTCGAATAAATTAATATTGAACAAACTGTAAAACACACAATAGAATGTACCTATGAATTCAAAATTCACAGTTTCCATGGATATTTTGGTTTCAAACTAAGTAGTAAGATGCAGATTTTTCTTAATTATAATACTATAAACTAATAAAAGCATCATTAATACAATTATATGTTTTATTATGACAAACAAGAATATTTATTGGACACATGAAAATCAACATTTTCTACATAAGACCATTGAAACTAACTTGCTGCAATAATCTATCCAGCTTCTATTAAGAAACATGAATATTGCACCCACAAATTTCCTCACTTCAATTGACAAGCTATCTTCAATATACATACGAGATGTATAACAATGCCTTGGCTGACCTATAGCATAGATGTATGAAACAGCTAACAATGTTTGCTTATGACATGACAAAAGCTGGAAGCCAAAACACTACAGGACAGCATGTCCTCAATGAAGTTTTCACACTAAAGTACAAAGCAGGGGAATTTGCCAGCTTGATTACAAATCTTTTAACATTACTAGAATATCTAGGCAATAGCTACATTCCCCTCTTCATTTAAGGTGGTATTCTTCCCTTCGTAATTACAGAAGGCAAAGATATTACTTAGATAAGGTGAGAACTTTTCTTTCACTGTGCATAAGGCACAGGACTCTCCAGATCTGTGTACTATGTTCATTATTTTTTCATGTACATCACATCAAACAAATCCAAATTACACTTAGGTTCAACTTATAGGAACCCATATATATCTTAAATCCCAGTGCAAAATGTAGCAAGCAGCATGCGTATATGGCAAAATGATTCATTGTGCACCTGTTGTTATTGCGTGCAGGTTTTGTATGAGTCATTAAGCAGAATGCTATTTTTGTTGCTGTGTAACATATTCAAATTTAAACATTTGTTGCATAATAAAACAGGTTTTAATAGCTGAATTGCATTAAATATTAAGTTACTAATGAAATGTTAAAAAAATATTATGGCAGTCTAAATGATATTGGGGACTTGTTGTATAGGCAAATGAAATTTTAAATTTTAATTGACTGTAATATATATATATAGTACAGATACTTGTTTTTCATACCACAGTTGCGTCATTTATCACAGGCTGCATTTTCATACAGTCTGTTATTTTTTAAATTTATATATTTTTAAAGCATAAGTAAACAGTATGTTTTCAGAATTAGTGTGCTCAGTAATAATAGTGTTAATAAAATAAATTAATTATGGCAGTAAATAATATTGGAATATTTTGAAGCTTCCATCCAGCTTTAGACTTAGGCTAAACAGCTTATTTCAAAGGGTAATGCAATAAGATGCACAAATGCCATGGCATATATATATATATATATAGTTAATGTAAGGGCACGTCAGTATGCATTTATGTCCACTAATCATTTTTTAATTTTGTAATGGTATTTAATATCACATACACTGAATTTTAATGTATTAGTTTATGTGCAGTGTTTTTATTTTTGCAACATCCAATTTTGACTTCTTCCTCTGCTTCTTTTATCTGTTTAACTTCTCTGGTATTAGGACTTACATACCAATGCCTGGGCCAACTAACAGTTGGGGAGCTAATTATCTCTGGACTCGCATAGAGAACACAAACATACCGAGAAACTCCCTGGACATGTGGTTAGTCCATTGTCAAGGCTGCCTCATAAGCATCACACACGAGATAAAATGAAGGTGAATGATGAAGTAGAAGGTGCATTCATGGATGAGAAATACAAGACTGATAATTGCACATTTTGAAAAGGGCTGAGGAAATCCATCAGGCTAATTGGCTGCAGGATTTGAACCTAGGACCTCCCAGATATGAGTTTCAAGCATTACTGCCTGAGCCAACATGTTTGGTTGAACTTTGTTGTGAAATTACAGTATTAATTTTAAACCAAAGGGGACAAGAAGAGGAACGAAAGAGATAAGAGTGCTTTAATTATTGTGTCAGTTTTGTTCATTATTGGCGGGATTGAAATGAACCTTGGGCTGCGTTGATTCTGGAGATGTGGCAATAAAGATTCTAGGCAAAATAGATTGTTTAGAAGAATGCTCTAGCAATAAGGTGAATGTTCCCCAAATATTAAGCAAGAGATATGAGAAGAAGTCAAAGGGAAAATGGAAAAAATCAAGGAAAAGAATCATAAGTTTAATTTGGTGTTTACTGGAGTTGAAGAAAGGATAGGAGTTTGAGCCCAATCTGATGTGCAGGATATTTTGGAGCATAACCTGAAGATGAAACAATGAGGTTGGGAAATTGTGGAGGTCTTTGGGTAGAAAGATAAATAGGCAAGAGAGCAATGATTGTAAAGTTCACTACCATAAATACTGTCTGTGAGATTGTATATAGAGCAAAGAAACTAATATTTTCATCAATAAGGACTTTTCAGTGAAAGGGAGGGAAATAAAGAGGAAAATTGTACTAGAAATGAACAGGGCAAATGGAAAGAAAGTACATATATGGAATATCGACTTTGGATTGATAGAAAGGTGATAACTGCAAATAGAAAGAAGCTAATTACTGATAATAGAAGTGGGCAGAAGTATATGAATTTGCAATTTGATGTAACTGGAACAGGAATAGGAAGATCAAGGTTTGGTTTGACCAGGTGTATGACAAGCTAGGAGAGGAGGACAGGCGACAACACAAGAAAATATTTTGGAACTTCAAGTCAAGGTGTCATGGTGCAACACCGGGCGACAATTGTTATTAGAGATTCAATAGTTGGCAAGAGGGGAAATGTAGGGAGGAAGAAGGGGAGAAGAAAGCATCACTATGGACTCGAGTATTTTGTGAACACCATGTGAAAGTATTTTAGAACTTTACTGTATGGTGCAGTGGTATGTGGGAAGACATGTGTAACCCCTGCAGCAGGAGGGTTGAGCTCAGAAGTAGGGAGAAATTGCAGGAGTTCAGAGCTAGAGCGAATTCAGAATAGGGTGAAAAGGGGAAATCCAGTCTCAAGAGGCTGGGTTTTTTGCAATTGCAAAGGTCTGAAATGGATTTTGTCTTCGGGTTTATAGTTTCATTAGTTGAAAAGGTTTGTTTATTAGCATTAGTTGAGACAGGGTTACAAGATAGAAATGAGATTAAAATGGCACAGCTTGAATTTATAGCAAAAAAGGGCTTGAGAAAGAATGTTAAAAGAAGTGCTTGGGGCTGTTATTTAGAAAGATATGTAAGGATAAGATAAAAGAATGGAATTTCAGGATGGAGGTTGTAATAATATGTTTAGGAATAGTTTATTACGCACCCAGAAATTCCCAGTTTCACAGCCCCAGATCTCTTCCATTGGTTAAAAAATTAGATGGAAGAAATTGGCCAGGTATTTCGTGTGGTACAATTTTTATTGCTGGGAGATTCCATTGTGAATATTGTAATAAAAGATTGGATTATATTAGATGATTTACTTAAAGAAGAAGATAAGGGAAGTTATAAGGAAGAGTAAGGATAAAGAAGTGAATGAAGAAAGTATGAAATTTGTTCATTATTGTGAAATCAATGATTTGGTGATTTTAAATGTTTTTTGGGGGTAAGATAGGATATAAATGTGTATTTGTAATGCAGATAGTCAAATTGTGTGAATTTTACTGTATGTGTTTGGGAGTCATTAGGGCCAGTGATAAATTTAAAGTAATGCATTTAGGTAATAATAGTGTCATTTTCCTTTAGTAGTAGAATGGAGGGGTGAAATTAATGTTGAGAAGGATTTATATTAAAATGATGTGAATTGAAGTAGAAAGTGAATAGTTATAAGTGGAATAAGCCCCATGCGAAAGAATTATATGTTTAATTCTGCAGTGGTAAGTTTATATGTCCATGGAATTAATTTGTATATTAAATTAGACAAGTGTGGAAAGGCATTACTTTTATTAGATTTTGTGCTCAAATAGGCTAGTATGCTTAAAAGATGTAGGAATAACACTAAAAGCTATAAAGATCGGTTTGATTGGATGCAGCGATATGAGAAGTTTAGTAAATGTTGCCATAATGCAGTGGAGAGAGAAGGCACAATTTAAGGATAGAGGAAAACTGATGGAGTAAAAGCATTGTACAAAAATTAAATAGTAAGAATGGTGAATAGGGTAAAAAGGGCCTTAGAAATAGGGGACAAAATAAAATCTGGGAAGGTACAAGTAGGGGAAATTATAAGAATTTGTACAAAAACAGTGGCAGGAAGCTCCTTAGTTGTACCAGAGCAATTGAAGGAGTATTTTAAATGTTTATTTCAATTCAGCGATTCTGAAATGAGGAGTTGGAATTTGGAATTGGAATCAAGATATAATGAAGCTGTAAACGTGTGTGTGTGTGCGCGTGCATGCGTGCGAGAGGGGGGTTTAAAGCAATTTAGAAAGGGTCTGGTGTCAGAAGCAAGTGAGTGAGTGTGAGTTCTATCAGGAGATAAAATGGGATATTAAAAGAGATAGAAGCATTAGCAAGTGCAATAAACAGGAGAGATGGAGAATGGCCTGATTTAGAGTAGGTATCTGGAGCTTAAGGGGTTTTAGAAGTAATTGTGAGCATGGCGTTTACCATATATATGGAAATTAGCAAAATGTAGAGCATGTTTAGTTTGAATGTTCAGGAACAAGTGAATGGAGACAATATGCAATACATGGTAAATGGTTGAAATTAAATAAGTGAATTGCAGAAAAGGAAATTTTTTTTTGAGCAAATGCAAATAAGGAATCTTGGGAAATATTTGTATAGAGTTAAGAACAAATGTTTCTTGTCACTGAGGAGAGATGATCTGTGAGTTTGTGTTTGCCTTGTATAATTGGTCAGTAGTGGTATTTTGATTGTATCTTAGTAGATTCAAGTTTAAATGTGTATGGATGTAAGCTAGAAGCTCTATAAATGAGAATGGATATATTATTTGGGTGATTATTGAATTATATCAAATAGTTTAGTTTATGTTATTATAATATTGTTTATTTTAGAGGGTTATGGTTGTGGGAAAGAGCAGGGTAATTTCCTACCATAATTAACATATTTAGATGTAGTATAAAGCATTAATATAAATAAGAGAAATATAGGTGTGGAACATTGAAGGGTCTCAGCCAAAATCCTCCTGATAACCCATTAGGAAGCTACTGTTGAACAAGTACTGGGGCTCAGCTAATATTTTTAAAATATATTTAGTGAGATAAAAATCTGTATGTTAATTATAATATCAGGGTGAGAACCAGGCCATGTATTATTTGTACACTTTGTGGGTATTTAAATAAATAAATATTAATTTTTTCAATCACAGCAGAAATAATTGAATGCTGCATCATATCTGTGATGAATCAGTATCTAAATTTAGAAATTATAATTCATTTAATAACTTTTGAAAAATAAGACATTTTTAAAAAATTCTGTTGGAACTCACACAGTGAAGCTTGTTAATTGAAATTATAAGTTTACACTTAACATGTAGAGAATACTGATGAAATTTCATCCCTTTAGTGAAATAATAAATGAATGCATAAAATATTAGCAGTCATTACATTCAATTGATTTCTACATTGCATACAGTGGCTATAATTAACAATACCTTTGAAGCTGTAACCTACATTGTCTAATATTGAGAACAAACTGTATAAGTAGTGACCATTGTAATTACATTGCCCAATTTAGTTTTATGGCAAACAGCGTGAAAAAAATTAAGAATTTAAACCATATAAAGTCAATTATCTTATTTTTAATTGAAATAGAATGATAAACTTACTTCAGCATAAGCTCTTGTTTTTATTTAGAGGAGCAGCAACTAAATTATTCATTTGTGAATTTAAAAAGAATTGATGAACATTCCACTTACATTCCATACAGTGGCTATGATTGACAATACCTTGTAACCTACATTGTCTAATATTGGGAACAAACTGTATAAGTAGTTACCATTGTAATTACATTTTGTACTTCAATAAAATGTATAGAAGATAAGTCAAAGGTCATGGCTATACCTATTTGAATTAAATTCTTATTTAGGCACTAGGAGAAAGAAAGTATCTCTTAGCTTCAGTTTAAGACACGCTAAAAACAAAGGTTTTTTTCCTTCTGAAACATATTAAAAATGCAGTCAACTTGTAATATTTCACCTGTCATGCATCCCATCCACCAGTTTCAATCTAAATTATGTTGCAGTAATCGAATCCACAGCAAGCCAATAATGTTTTTAATTAATTAATTAATTAATTCATTCATTTATTCATGAAGAACCCTCTGTAGTCATTAATAGAGGTGTATCTCAGAAATGAATGAAATGAACAGTGTTTAACGCCCGTTTTCACTACAGGCGATGGACACTGATGGCGCACGAGATGAAATGATATATTGGGAAAGGATTTATTTTTAAGGAAGGAATCATTCCAGGCCTGAGTTTAGGGTACCTCCCCGGCATTTGCCATTTATGAGGAATGAGGAAAACCCTCAGTCAGGGAGGACGGTCCTGGCAATATTCGAACCCAGATCTGCCGCTCACGAGTTCACGCCTTAACGACCTCTGCCACCCATGGCAGTGTGTATCTCAAAGTAAAAAATATGCTTGACGAGCTATTGCAATGGATAGGCTTAATGCAGTAGGAACAACAAACAACAGAAATTTTTTACATTTGACTTTCCCCCCCCCCATTCCTTTTCTATAAGAGATTTTTGCTTATCTAATTTCAGTGTAAAGGTTCCATGTGATTGATGATGCCTATCTGTTGTCCTCCCCATTTCCACTTTGTCATTGAAGCCTGTTGCTATAACTTGATAGGCTTGTAAATGCTACTCAGCAGAACATGCCAAACCATCCCAAGAGAAATTAATTTTTTATGACCATTAAATTAAGATAATCAGAGTGGCATACCACTTAAGTGTATCTATACCTTTACCAAATCTAAAATTATTTAATATTGATGATTAATATAACATTATTAAATGCACAGAATGTTATTTCATATATCTTATATTCCTTAAGAATAAAACTCAACACAATTACAACAAATGTAGTACATTTATATGCCATACTGCCCAAGCATATCCACTACTTTAGCATTAGTTACTAGTTTCCTCTTTTACATTAATGACTTAAGATTTACAGAATTTGCTGATGGAAAAGTTAGTCCTGGTGGTCTAGTGTTAACTATACTTGCCTCATAAACCCAAGATCATTGGTTCAATCCCAGCCAGGGTCGATAAATTTTTTCGGGCATAAAAATTGCAAGTATGGCTTCCTTTGGAAAGGAAATACCGCAAAACCATGGGTCCCATGTTGTAGAATTGCAGCACATCAAAGAACCTCAGGCTTGATGGAAAAGGCCTCTGAATAAAATATGGCCATTTTGTGCCCTGAATTGAATAGAATGCTGATGACCTGAAATGTTAAAGAGCATCCATAAATAAACCAAATCAACCAACTGATGGAAAATGGAAATTGTGCTAAAACTGGATTAGTCATATATGGAAAGGCACCAGCAAACAATGATTAATAGAAGCAGAATTATCTGAATGAAAGAATGTCCTGAGTTAGCTAAAATAAACATACAAAAGTAAAAGCTGAAAGGTACATTAAACCACTGTATTTATTTCACATTTTACTTATTTGAAATGACGATACATTGCCTTTCCATTACTTGGCAACACTTGAAGAGTAGGCTGGAAGTGGCATTATGCAGTGTAGTAATTCATACCTTGGCCTTTTGAACAATTGGCAAAACAGGGAAAATATTTTTATGAATCACAAACATGAGCTTTTAACTTTTGAAATGTGTTATAATAATAATAATAATAATAATAATAATAATGAAAATATTGACAACAGTATTGCCTTGTTTTCCTTGCTTTGAGTTGATGTGCACACAGCTCCTATTTATTGCATGAACTACTAATGGAGAGCATGAAAATATAAGCATAATGTATTAAAGCTAAAACTTTAAAACTTACATTTGATTTAAAACAGTTCATTCAATAGGCCTCTGTGATAAAGATGTAAATTAAGGTAATGTTCTAAATAAGCTTAGTTCTGACATTTTAAGCACATCTGAGGCAAGCTGGATTAATGACATTTTCCACATTGATCTAGGATTTGTTTCATTGGCTAATAATTTTCAGTGTCAGGTGGCCATAGTATCCCATATGTCTTCATTTGTGTTTTCAAAGCAAACTTGCCTACATAGTTCATTTCATAAGGTGTTTATTTTCATTTTTGGCAAACTACTATGTTTTATTGCATTGCCATCTGTTTAAACTTCAGAGGTGTCAGTTCAAGATCCTCCTTTTTCCTGATGGTGGAGAGCTGTCTGAATTAAGGGGTGTTTACTATACTTGGGAAAACTGTCAGAAAAACTGCAGTGGCCCTGAGAAGGGGAACTTAAGATGATTTTGACTAAGTTAGGGAAAGGGTAATCCACAAATATTATGTTTACAGAATGTCGGAATCCACACAGTGAAACTTTTGTTAATCTTATTTTGATTTAAAGTAAAACACTAAAAATCATGTCGTCACATTAAAACTCTCTTTAAGTTTCACAAACACACTTATAAAAGTAATTTTGGTACATGTTTCGTGAGGAATATACAAATATTAGTTTCCTTTAGCTTTGTAATAAGTTATAAAATATTAAAATACTCAGAACTAAACAGAATTAAATGTGTAGGAGCTTGAAAGATTAAACTATTATCCTATAAGGCCAGAACTTTTATCAATAGAAAGAAAATTAATGAAATACATGAGGTTATGTAATATGTAATTGATATAAAATTAGTTACCAACAAAAAATTGAAAGCTAATAGTAATTCAACAATAATGATGTAAAAATACTGAATGTATCTAAATGCACATTCCACTGTAATTTTCCATATACAGGATGGTCAGCCTGCAATGAATACAATATAATACGTGTGTTAGTTCATACTTTGATTAACTGTTCTGTGATATTGCCTGTATGCCTAAAGAGATTTTGAAAAATAGTCATGAGAGATGTAGGCAGAGAAAAAAAGGAAATTATTTTATAGCTAATCCATGGTTCAACAAATTATGGTTATTAGTAATTAATTCATCTAATAAGAGAAATTTTAATTTGTTATGGTATTTTTGCATCTCTCTTAATGAATATTAATGCTTGTAACTGTATTATATATTTTCCTACATTATACACTGTTTGACCAGAGGTGTGTGGTAAACATTTAAATGTTAAAAAAAAATTATGTGTTCTATTAGTGTTGTATTAATATAAGCATTATAAGAATTTTATATGTTGATTGATAGATCATATGTGCCTAATTCTCCCTTTTTCTTTCTCCTCAGGAACATTGGAAAAGGGCATCAGCTTTGATTATGCGTGAATACAAGATTGTGGTGCTTGGAAGTGGTGGTGTGGGCAAATCTGCTCTAACAGTTCAATTTGTGCAAGGCATTTTTGTTGAAAAATATGATCCTACCATTGAAGACAGCTATAGAAAGCAAGTTGAAGTGGATGGACAGCAGTGTATGCTAGAAATTCTTGACACTGCAGGCACAGTAAGATATTTTTGCTACATTGTTAAGTATGCATTTCAGCTCAAGTTGTATAATAAACAAGTCTTTTAATTCCTTTATATCACTGAGAATGTATATTTTATTATTAGGGCTATGTTAGGTACTCATTTTAATTAATTATTGTGCCCCCTCAGGGGCCCAATTTATTGGGTATGGGGCGTAGCGACCCCGAGGCACCCGAGCTGCTCCCTCAGGTCCGCGCTCAGCGCGTTTGACTCCTTTCTATTTCGCCTCTTTTATTGTTTTATTTGTCCTACTTCCCTGTTCTTAGTCTGATGGGTGCCCCCATGTTTGACGCGGTAAAAAGTGACTGGGTAACAGCGTAACTCCCAGCACTGGGTTATCATGTAGGACGGGAGCATATCCCCTGGTAAAGGCCAGGCCCGGGGAAGGGCCATTGCATGAGCTGTCGACTTCCTGCAGGCGATTGGGTCCCTTCGTCAGCCCACAGGAAGGTGTGACCCTGAGGTTACTTTGTTCAGGCCAGAGCCAGTAACCTAAGCCGGGGTGGCGCCCAGGAAGCAGCCCGCCATCGGAGACGGTTGCAATGGTGGAGGAATAAATCGCTATGGTACTGGAAAATAATCCTTTACATTTTAAACGTAAAAGAGTTGATGCAAAAGAAGTAATCGAGAAGTCTTTCCCTCGTTACTTAGTCATTAGTCGTACTTAAGAGAATCAGTCGTTTACGACCGTAAATCCATTTAAAATTCAGAAGGGCATTGATGCCATAGCTGGACCCGTTAAGTCCTGTACCCGTCTACGCAACGGATCACTTTTGGTGGAGACACTTGGCCTGTCTCAAAGCAACTCGTTGCTCAAGGCGACGCTACTCCACGGATATCCCGTCCGTGTCGAGAAACATAAGACCATGAATTCGTCGCGAGGAGTTGTCACCACAAATGTTCTAGACGGAATGTCCGACCCGGAAATCCAGAGCTGTCTGGAAGACCAAGGGGTCACCTCAGTATATCGTGTACAGGCAAGGAAAGAGGGGGAATTACAGCCCACCCGGACTCTTTTCCTCACATTCGACAGGGTCGATTTGCCGCAGAAGATAAAGGCGGGCTACGAGGTGATAGAAGTGCGCCCGTATATCCCTAGCCCGTTGCGATGTTTCCAGTGTCAGCGTTTTGGACACACTCGCATATCATGTAAAACTGCCGTATCCATCTGTGCAACCTGCGGTCAAGCAAGTCACGAGGGAGCATGCCCATCCGCTCCTGTCTGCGTCAACTGCCGCGGTGAACATCCAGCCTCGTCCCGCGATTGCCCTCGTTTTCGAGAGGAGCGCTGTATCCAGGAGATCCGGGTAAAGGAAAAACTCTCCTTTACTGAAGCCCGGAAGCGATTCCAGTCTCGCCAACCTGTCGTGCCTAAGACCGGCACCTACAGCGCAGCAGCTTCTTTTGCGCCCAAGAAGTGCGATAGCAGTACGCAGACCTGCGATCTTGTGTTTACACGGGTCCAACCTACGCCTAGTTCTCCAAAGCGCTCTACCGTGAAGCCCAAAGCGGTTGTTTTTAATGCCCCTGATATTAAGTTCAGGACGAGTTTTACACGAACGGATTTTTTAAAGTCATCAACTCAGGTAGAGCAGAAAAAGAGCCCTTCTCCTCCTCGGAGGTCACGCTCCCATGATGGGAGCAAACCCGCTAGGCGGTCGCCGTCGCCGCCTATATCTACATCCAACCGATTCCAGGCGTTGGAATCGGTGGATGTTTCTCAGCGGGAGAGCCCTCCCTCTGAGGATGTGATGGAGCAGGATGTGCCTGCTCCTTCAAAACCACCGAGTCCCACGCGACTGAAAAAAGGACGTTTGTTTCGCCCTGCACCGTCCAAAAAGTAAGGTGGTAAATTTTTAGCTTCTTTTATCTAATTTTAACAATGGCTATCCTTTCGTGGAATGTGCGTGGTCTCCGTAGTCGAAGACCTGACCTCGAGTTAATTTTACGTTCTACTGACCCTTTGCTTGTGTGTCTCCAAGAGACTAAGCTTCGCCCAAGTGATTCTTTTAATTTACGCGGTTACTCTTCGGTGAGATTTGATCTCCCTCCCGAAGATGGCACTCCCGCTCACGGCGGAGTTTTACTTTTAATTCACAATAACGTGTACAGCACCTCACTACAGCTCCAGACTCCTTTACAAGCTGCTGCAGCTACAGTTCACTTTTCTGGCCTTAGTTTTTCTGTCTGCAATGTTTATTTACCTCCGTCCGGCACCATCACCACAGTTGACCTGGACGATCTTTTGTCTCAGCTACCACCTCCTGTTCTTCTTTTGGGGGATTTCAATGCACACCAACTCTATGGGGTTCCACCACGGAGTGTGCAAGAGGTAACCTCTTAGCTGACTTTTTGCTGAATCACAATCTTATACTTCTCAACACTGGTGAACCTACTTTTCTCTCTGACAGCACTCATAGCTTTTCGCACTTGGACTTATCCATTTGTTCTGCCTCACTTGCTGTACATTTCACCTGGAACGTCATCTCTGATTTATATTCCAGTGACCACTTTCCGTGTCAGATCCATGTACTCTCTCCGAACGCACATTCACAGCGCACGCCAAAATGGCTCATTGATAAGGCGAATTGGACTCTCTATCGATCTCTGGCCGAATTTTCTGGGTGTGAATTTCCATCTATCGACATCGCGATCGAGCACCTCCGTACGGTCATCATGACGGCCGCAGATAAGGCTATTCCCCGGTCGTCTTGTCACCCCAGACGCTTGCCGGTTCCCTGGTGGACTGATGAATGCCGGGATGCATTGCGTGCACGCCGAGGTGCTCTCCGAGCTTTTCGTCGCCACCCTACATCAGCAAATATGATTTGCTACAAACAACTTCGCGCTAAATGCCGCCGAGTCATTAAGGATAGCAAAAAGGCTTCTTGGATTTCTTTTACCTCTTCTTTTAACCGCACAACGCCTTCATCCGTAGTTTGGAAACGGCTACGCCGCGTTGCTGGCAAACCAAGGTTTACACCTATACCCGGTCTTAGGGTTTTAAATCGAGTGCTCACTACTCCGATTAACGTCGCCAATGTTTTAGGTCGAACCTTCGCTGATGTTTCTAGTTCCGCCAATTACCCGGCTACATTTCGCGCATTAAGGGAGCAGGTTGAGAGGAAAGGTTTCTCATTTGCCTCCGACCATCAGGAGAGCTACAACGTTCCTTTTACCGCCAGGGAACTGGAGCATGCCCTTTCTACCTCTCGACATTGCGCACCGGGGCCAGATGACATTCATGTTGCCATGTTGCAGCATTTACCAGCAGAAGGCAAAGCATTTTTATTACGAACTTTTAATTTTATTTGGTGTAACGGCACATTTCCCTGCGCTTGGCGATTGGCCACCGTCATTCCCATACCTAAGCCTGGAAAGGACCCACATCTTCCTTCCAGTTACCGTCCGATTTCCCTCACCAGCTGCGTTTGCAAGGTGTTGGAACGAATGATTAACGGACGGCTCATGTGGTGGTTGGAGTCGAGGCAATTATTAACGAACGCCCAGTGTGGTTTCCGGCGTCATCGTTCCTCAGTCGACCATCTGGTGTCTTTAACTACCCATGTAATGGACGGTTTTGTGCGCAAGTGCCAAACGGTTGCTGTATTTTTCGATCTGGAGAAAGCGTACGATACTTGCTGGAGAGGCGGTATCCTCCGAACGCTTCACGATTGGAACATACGTGGGCGTATGTCTGTTTTTATTCAGGAATTTATGAAAGACCGGGTTTTTAATGTTCGCGTGGGATCAGTTTTATCGTCGAATTTTATTCAAGAGAACGGCGTACCTCAGGGCTCGGTACTAAGTTGCACACTGTTTGCCATTGCTATTAACTCTATCACCCAGTGTTTACCGCCAGGAATACAATCGTCGTTATTTGTGGACGATTTTGCCATCTATCTTTCCTCTCGGAGAACCTTTCTCTTGGAACGCCGCCTCCAATGCTGTCTCGACCGCCTTCACGCTTGGAGTGTCTCTCACGGGTTCCGTTTCTCCGCAGAGAAGACCGTCTGCATGAACTTCTGGCGCCACAAGGAGTATCCTCCACCTTCGCTCCATCTTGGCCCAGACGCACTCTCTTTCGCAGACGAAGTTAGGTTCCTTGGCTTGGTGTTTGACAGGAAATTATGCTGGTCATCGCATATAGCGCAACTCAGAGGCAAGTGTGAACGTTCTCTTTGTATTTTACGTGTTTTAAGTGGCACATCTTGGGGAGCTGACCGGACTGTTCTTTTACGTTTTTATCGCTCTCTTATCCGGTCCAAATTGGACTATGGCAGTGTCGTTTATGGCTCTGCGCGGCCTTCTGTTCTGCGCCGCCTGAACCCGATTCATCACCGGGGTATCCGTGTTGCCATTGGGGCATTCCCCACCAGTCCTGTGTTGAGTTTATGTGCGGAGTCTGGAGAACCTCCGTTGTTTTATCGTAGGGATGTTTTACTAGCTGCGTACGGTTGTCGCTTAGCTGCGCAACCTCGTCATCCCACGAATGGGCCGTTTTTTAATGTGTCTTTTGATCGTTTTTATGCTGCTCGGTCTTTAACTCCTAAGCCTGCTGGTTTTCGCTTTCGGGAGACTTTACGAACGTTGGACATGGAGTTACCTGCTTTTTTCTTAGCCGGGGATACCTCTTCTCCCCCCTGGATTTTAGCAGAGGCCCCCGTTCATCTCGGGCTTACGTCATGTCCGAAATCTTCGACCGCAGCACATATTATTCGTTGTTCTTTTAGCGAGATCAAATCCTCTTTTAATGGCTGGAATTTTATCTATACGGACGGCTCTAAATGTGACACAGGTGTAGGATGTGCTTTTGTTTTAAATGGGGCAAGTTTTACGTATGGTCTTGACGTTGCAACATCTATTTTTATGGCGGAGCTTTATGCTATCTATCGGGCGGTTTTATTTATTTCTGAACAGGGGTTAGGGAACAGTGTTATATGTTCCGACTCTTTGAGTGCCGTTTTAAGTTTTAGAAATCTGTACAACCTCCACCCTCTGGTACAGATGGTCCAGAATGTAGTGTTAACCCTTTTTGACGCTGGCGTCAGGGTAACACTGCTATGGGTGCCTGGGCACGTCGGAATCCCAGGAAGGCCGCAGATGTTGCAGCAAAATCCGCTCTTTTAGCCCCTGCTGGGTACGAGCACCGTTTTTACCTCGGGGATTTTATACATTCCTTACGACGAGGCGTTCTCTCGCGCTGGCGCGATGAGTGGAATTTACTAACCACCAATAAGCTTCGGGAGTGTAAATCAGCCCCTTTTAACTGGTCGACTTCTTCTCGTGTTGTTCGTCGCGAAGAAGTAATTTTAGCTCGTCTTAGAATTGGGCATTGCCGTTTTAGTCACTCTCATCTTTTTAATGATCAACCCGCTCCAGCTTGCCCTCACTGTGACCACCCCTTTACAGTGCGTCACATTTTAATTGATTGTCTTCATCTGACAGCTTTTAGAAATAGCTTAGGTTTGCCCTCCTCTATTGAGGACTTACTCGCAGATGATGTGGTTGCTGTTGAGCGTGTGCTCCGTTTTATCCGTGTTTGTGGTTTTTGGAGCAAGGTGTGAGGTTTTATCTTTTACCATTGACGGCATTTTTAGACTCTTTTCAGACTGTGGTTGTTTCAGCATTTGATGCATCGTTTTTAGTACCAGTCTTTAATTGAGTTGTTATATATAGCCCTTGTTATTGTTTTGGGATTTTATTGTTACCAGGTTAGACTTTTACAATACTGGTTTATTTTCAGCTTTTGCTGATGTGTTTTACTACCAGTTTTTATATGTTCTAGTGTTGATGGTTATAGGGTTTTATTGACCCTTTTTAGACCATTGTAGGACTGTTGTTTTTCGCGATTGCGGCTATTTTAATACCAGTCCTTTGTTGACCATTACACCCACTTGTTAACTGTTATTGGCTTTTATTTTGTTGCACAACGTGCTGCTCAGACTTGATTTGTATTAACTATTTATATTTTAGTACTGACGCAGTTTTTAGTATGTTTGGGCGCTAATGACCTTAGCTGTTGTGCGCCCCTTAAACAACAATCATCATCAATTATTGTGCATTTTGCATGTTGTACATTAAATACTTTATAATTCCTTATTATGTTTGATTCCCATTTGTTATACTTTCCTATTAATAATTTTTATAAATAATCTTCATCCAATCATAAGTAACATGAATCCCATTTTTCCAAAGTGGTTAGGGCCTCAGAAGGGATTCAAATTTAGCTACTGTACATAAATTTTAGCTGAACCTTCTTTAGCTGTTTTGACTATTGTAACTCCGTTAGTGTTGAATTAATGAACTTTTTTGCCAGTTTAAAAGCTCTGGCAGTAAATATTGTAGCCTCAATCCAGGTTCCCTATCTCATCCAAAGACATACATGGTGCAATATATCAAAGAAATTTACTGCTCATTTTCTAGCAATGTGCAAATTATCAAGTTGCATATGCCATCTTAGTAGTGTATATAGACAAAATTAAATTATCAAATTGGAAGCAGCACATTGTTGTTCTGATTGGTACTGGGTCACATAGATCATAAAAATTCATCAAAAATTTTGCCGACAAATATTTTTCTTCCAGTTTTCCTATCACAGGTATCCTGTCCCTTGACAAACATATGAGGTTTTCTGGTATTTGTTTCGTTATTTTTCCTTTTATTTTGTTTGTTTTTGTAGCACATAAAAATGGCATATATATATATAAAGCTGCTGAGCAAGCTGTAATTGCTTGCTGTAGTTCATCCCTACATTTTAATCTCTGTTTGAGATCCTCTGTGATAATTTTTTCCCTCCCTTCCAACAGCCACCCACATCTCACAGGCTACAGTACAGTGTGTTGGTAGAAATACTTTAGAGCATACTGTGAAAGTACAGCAGTAGCATTTTGTTTAATTAAGATATCTCGGTTTCATGTTATACATGAGGTTATATACGTTACAAGCCAGTATAGCACAGCTGCTTAATGGGAGAAGCCAATCAAGGCCGTATAATGCATGTGCAAGTAGTAGCTTTTAGTTTGAAGTAGGTTTTGTCAGAAAGTGATTGTGTGCTCGTGAGCTATTCAATGCTTTCATTGTGTTAATTGTTCTTTGCTAGTTATGCTACTAAATACTATTTATTTATAAAACAATAATGCTTCCCTGCAACAGTCTTAAAGAACAAGTTTTTGTGTATGATACATATGTCAAAATGGATTCTTGCAAAGAAGTAGTAAGGAATTCACAAGAAAATATTCTGGCAATCGTGCTCCAGGTGGAGAAACTGTTTGTCAACTTATTTAAAAGTTATGAGATACAGAATCTTTCAATGACAAAATAGCATTTCTGAACCACTGTGTTTTTGCTGGAAAAAAGTTAGATGAAGTAGTATGCAGATGCAAGCAGTGCATTGCTACTGAGGGGTATCTCTTATAGCAGGTTAGTGCTTATCAGTTTTAAATACAGTATCATTTTATGCTTCCAGTAAAATGTAAATATTAAATTATAAATATAGCAGTGATTCTTATCTCCCTTTTTCTGCTTGCAGTGGCTGCATTTTCTCAGGTTGCTGTTAACTCAAATAACCTAATTGTATACAACTATCTGAATTAAGTAGGGATTCCTGGGCCATATTGCACAAAAGTATGGTCTGATACATTGCAAGTGCATTATACAAGTGCTTGTAAAGCATGGTCTTGTAACTTTATATTCCACTAAAGAATGTACTACACTGGTAAAGTATCAGTAAAATGTTACAAGTGACATTGTATAAGAGCAAGATGAAAGAGCAACTTTTTGGCACATGTCATCATACCCTTGAATTAGGTTATGTCCACTCCTTAGTAACAAATTTGTATTTTTTAATGTATATTCCTGTTATTTTTTAATGTTTTTTAATGTCATTCCTGTTAAAGTGGTCTTGTATTTTGCTAATGATTATTTAAATATTTTATTATGCATTTATCAACATTCAAGGATAATAGTTCACTGTGAGATTACTATCATATTAGGCTACATTTATGAGCGTCAATTTCAATCATAAAGAGATGCATTAGAATTGAGCTTACCGATTGCTCTCGGTCATTTATTTTATTAGCGTGTTTAATCATTTGTATTTATATATTTGTTTATATTGCTTGGCAATCACATTTTCATTATAATGGGAGGGGGAAATTGAGGGAAATTATGTCAAAAGAGATTATTTTAAATAGAGGATGAAGAATGAAAAGAAATTACTTCCATGGCCTATAGCAAGAACCTTAAAAAAACTAACTAACCTGTAATATATATTTGAAACAGGAAATACCAATGTCAGTCATAAGACTTAAATTGCAACTAACCTAAATTTTTCAGTGTATACAAATATTGAATTATTCTTTCTTTACACATATTCCTGCTCTCATCATCATTTTTGCAAATACTTCTCATATTAGGTCTCCCAAAATTATTAAAATGTTGCACTAATATTTGAAGTTCTTAATATTCCAACACTTGTACAGAAAGTTATACAAATTATCAATGCCTAACTAAAACTAATACTCCTGCAGAACAGAGCAATGACAAAAAATCACTTGTACACGTGTAAATACGGAGTTTTAAATTACAAGTGTAGCAAAAACCTTTGTGGAACAGAATTTTAATAATAAGTTACAAGTACATATACTTGTAGTGTATAAAGTGGAAAATAACCTATTTAAGGTCCTAAACACTCATTGATAGCATTTGTTTAATTATATAAATTTAATAAGTTCATATTCATATGTTCTTATATTAGGTAAGGCTATAATGCTCGATATAAAGCCAAAAGCATTTAATGGTAATGGCTATTTAGCTATGAGGGAAGGTCAATAAGTTTCCGGCCTCACTGATAAGGGTTATCGTGTACAAAAAACCCTTATCTGTTAAGCAAATAATTGCAGCTGTAACTTCTGCTCCCCTGTGTTGTTTGGATATACGTACATAAAGAATGCTGTGTGTAGAAGATTGTGACATGTTCAAAATGGAGTTTCAAGCTGTTATTAAATTCTTTACAAAAGGACTTACTCCAAATGAAGTTACACAGCAATTGGACGGTGTATATGGGGAAGTATCCTCATATTTTACCATAAAAGAATGGGCCAAACTTTTTCAACTGGGTCGAGAAAGCATTGAAGACGAATAGTGTGCATGTAAGCCCTTGGAGGTGCTCACTCCTGAAAATATTGATCGCTCTTGTGGAAGAAGAAATTATGAAAGACTAGTGGCTCAGAGTTACAGAAATAGCAGCAAGATTGGGGCTATTTAAAACAACAGTCCTTCAAATTATTCATGAGCATTTAAATATGAATAAGGTTCGTGCAAAATGGGTGCCTAAACTTCTTTCCTCAGTCCAAAAGCAGCAATGGAGTCATCTGTTGTCAGGAATTTTTGGAGCTCTGGCGTGGCAACGAGAGAGAAGTTCTGCTAACTTTTGTTACATTAGATGAAGTTATGGCCCTCTACTATGATCCCATGTCCAAAGAGAATCAATGAAATGGAATAAACCTGGCAAAGCACCACCTCTAAAGCCCAAGGTCACTCAATCAACCAAGAAGATCATGGCCACAATATTTTGGTACTGTGAAGGAATACTCTTCATTGACTTCAAGGAGAGGAACACCACAGTAAATGGGGAGTACTGTATTGGCCTACTGCACAGACTATATGCTTCCATCTAAGAGAAAAGGCGAGGAAAGCTGATTGGTGATGTGCACTTTCTTCAAGAACGTGTCTGAGCACAGCTCTTGTTGCAAACAGAGCTGTGAAGAAATGTAGATTCAAGGAGATTGACCGTCCAATCTACAGCCCAGATGTAGCTCCCAGTGACTATTTCCTCTGCTCAAAACTCAAGAAGGACCATTTGGGAAGAAAATTTAAGTGTGACGAAAAAGTGATGGATGCTATTTGTGCCCATTTTGCAGACAAGATTTCTGACTATTTTTGGGGGTGGGGATTGAAATGTTAATTCAAAGATGTGAGAAGTGTATTGCAATAAGGGGTAACTATATTGAAAAGTGAAATATAGTTTTTTGTCTTTATCATACCTAGTAAAACTCATAACATTCATTGATAATATGTTTTTAATCATATAAGTTTAATAAGTTCATTTGCATATGTTTTTATGTTAGGTAAGGGCTTTAATTTTCAATTCAAATGACAAATACTTGTTGGTAATATGTTTTAAATAATATAATTCTAGTAAGCTCATTTGTATAGATTTCATGTATTAGATAAGTGCTATTATAATGTAAGTCTTAAGGTTTGTTTGGTGGCATTTATGTCAATACTTAATAATATAAATGTAACAATTCAAAGGATCACACACATTGCCAAGAATATGAAAAGATTAACTACAGATAAAGAAAATTGTAACATTAAGAGAATCAACCAATGGCAAGCATAACAACATTAATAATGTTTACCAAGAATGAAACACGAAACAGACAGCTATGTTGAGACTAAATAGAAATTAACGAATTTCTTTCATTTAGTATATTTATGTTGAAAAATTACAGTGTAATGAATAGTAATATAATAATCCATTGTAATATGTAAGGGTTTATATTTCAAAATTAAGTTTTAGTTATGCTTTGTTTTCCATAGGGAGAGGATGTGTTTGTATTCCATGAGAAGAAATCATAATTTGTACTCCGTTAAGATAAGTTGCTAGTTAGTTTATTTCATGGGAACAAGTTATAAATTATTAGTTATGGCAAATAATAAGAGTCATGAGTATGAATTAGTATCCATATTGGAATATATTATATGAGTTATACCAGACAATGATAAAATAAGGCATGTTAAATATCTATTAGCAATAGAAAGAGAATTTACATTGAGTACCAAATAGATTGTTGTCAGTATTTCCAACCACAAAAGGAATATTGCCACTAAAGTACATTTGTTGGAAAATAAATATAAATTCCTTCGTGCCTGTCTCATGTTCAGTCTAATAATATTTGCAGAATTCATGTTATCAGAAACGGTACAGTTGTGTGTTAATGATAAGACATTAATTAACTTCACAGGTTACTTTCTGGTGTGATTTTGATATACTTAATTTCACATTCCTTTCACCCCAGACGTATCATCCTGAAACATCTAGCTATAATATACTGTGAGCTAGCCGTGCATATTGCGGTGATAGTTGCAAACAAGGTCTACAACGACACACCTAGATACAACTACAAATTTTGCATCCAATGTCTACAGCATTGCACCATTAAATACCATTACAAATTTAGTGTCTAACATGGGGTGTCATCACTATATACCATTACAAATTTGGCCCTGTTGGCATTGCCATTAAATAACATTGCATGTATTAAACCATACTTTTGTGGAACAAAGCCGTTGTAATAGGATTATACCCCTCCACAATTTTATTTTAGGTAGTGTTTAATGCTTGTTTTCAATAATGAGGCATCACAGGTAGTGGACAATTGATTAGGCATTATATGAAATGATACATTAGATTTTTTATTTTTATATATATATATTTAATTTTATTTTGAGGAAGTCTTCTAGGCAATTTAAGGCATCTCCCCAACTTTCATGCATTGCCATTTTAGAATCTGCAAAAAAATAATTATAATATTATACATCATAAGCATATAAACTGCAGTGATGCAAATATCAAGTGAGTAATTCTTCATACACATGCTTGTGCAGGTTGTGGGCCAATCATACTGAAAAAGCTTGTGTGAATGCTGAAGAGTCCACAGTACAGAACAGACTAACATGAATTATTACTAATAAAAAAAAGTAATTTACTCACCCATATCAAGAAAGGAAATGTTGGAACTTCCTTCAGATTCCATATACTTCTGGTGTCTGCTGATGACATTCATTACCCTATGCAAAAATGTAAGAAACTGCATCATGAATGTTATATTTAATGACCCCCGAGAGATAGTTGCAGAGTTTATATTGAGGTTCTTACTGATAATTTGAGCATAAAACGCTTCCTGAATTCCCTAGAACATAACTTTGGCTATATGTGCTGTGGCAGAGTCTTAGTGGAAAGCTGCAAACTACATTCCCTCAGTAAATTCTTCAAAGAAGGAATGTAAAATTATTTGCATATGCGTGACACTTTGCTTACTGTCTTCTTCTTCTTCTTGTTATAATAATAATAATAATAATAAATGAATAAATAAAAATATCTACTATTCTCTAGCTGCTAATAGTGCACAATATTCCTATTTTTGATATTGCAAGCATTCCTCATGAATCAGGTTAGATTTTTCAGAAATCCAGCATCAGTTACTTTGCAAACTACCATAGCTATGTTGATTGAGCCAAGCTTCATTCAAAGACCTCTTTGTAATTTCATGTTGTTACAATGCAAGAGAAATAAATTCAGCAAGCAAAGTCTATCCCTTCTCCCATGCTACTGGCAAACCTTAGGAACACAATGCCTCCACCTAAAGATATACCGAGGGTGCCAAAAAATGTATACACCATTTCATATTAGATATCTATTTAATATATTTCAAAGTTGGACCAAAAAACAACAGTAATGTGTAGTATGATGTTCTGTAAACAGATGTGACTTGCATACATTATGATAGCATTGCTACATGACAGGTAAATCAACAGTGAACAAACGAAGCCAAGATTATCGTAAATCAACAATGAACAAATGCAACCAGGATTATTGTATGATGATCTGTAAACAGATGTGACACACATTATGTTATGCTAGCATTGCTACAACAAAATGGAGCCAAGATTATTGTTTGAACAGCAGAATACCATTTTGAAGTGGTATTGGAAAACCGAAAACGTTGTTGAAGTTCAAAGGCAATGGAGAAGTGTACAGAACAGAACCGCCAATGCGAGTAACAATTGCACGCATTCAAGACAAATTTGACACTCATGGTACTGTATACCGTAGAAGACCATTCACACTGGCAGCACTTTGGGAAGAAATTGAAACTGCATGTGCTGCAATCACTGAGAACGCTTTTGCAAAATGTTACTCAATCAGCAGTTCGACATACTCAGAAGTGGTGCAACGCTGATGGTGGGCATTTTGAGCAACTGTTGTAACTGTTAAAGTCTAAGATGATTAGTGCTCATCATTTTCTGTTTGTGTTAATTCAGTTTTGTAATGCTAACACAGTTTTTTCTTTGCTTGAAGTGTGTATACATTTTTTGGCACTCTCTGTATGTTAAAATTTAAATTAAAATTGTCCCAGAATTAATCTTTCATTATCATTTCACTGTATAAAAATATATAAAATGAATGAATGGTGTTTAATGCCTGTTTTTGCTACAGCCACAGGCGATGGACACTGATGATACATGAGATGAAATAATATATTGGGAAAGTATTTGTGTTTAAGGAAGGAATCTTTCCAGGCCTAAGTTTAGGGTACCTCCCTGGCAGGACTAAGGAAAATCTGGGAAAAAACCTCAAACAGGATGGTTCTGCCCAGATTTGAACCCTAGACCTCCCACTCAGAAGTCCGCACCTGAACGGCCTTGGCCACCCGTGGCGGTAATAATATATAAGCAAGTTTGCTGGGAGTCTTAGCTGGATCATTGGTATTCTCTGCAACCACTAAACCTTTATATAACCGTTCCCTTAAGGAACACATGAGAAGTGTAAAATATAAACATACAGAAAAATCAGCAATAGCACACCATTTCTGGCCCCCCACCCCCAAAAAAAAAACATGAGTTCCAAACAAACCAAAACTCTTATAAGCTCTTCAAAAACCCATAGAATTATCGGTGTGGGGAAAATATATTTTTGAACAAAAACAAAGAAAATTTAGTTAATTTTGATCTTCCAAACAGCAGCAACCTCATCAAAAATATTGTAAAATCCAAAGAGCGGCATCTTAATACCACGTTGGAAAGCTGAAAGTGGTACCGTGTTGACGATGAAGGAAATTTGCCTTTGAAACATGTCCAAGTAAGCGGAATAAAACTAGTGAAATTTGAGTGACTTCCTCATAAATAATTTGTTATATCATTACATAGGTTCTCTAATACTCCCCCTTTTTTTTTGCTTGGAGTAACCAAAGTTATTTTAAGTGCTTATCATGCCAAAATAGCATAATAATAATGTAATCGATGCAAAAAAAAATTACAGCTGTATAAATGGTTGTGAAATATGAAATATATTAGGCATGAAGATAAATTTTGACATGATGAGGTTTTGGACTGGCCTTATTTCATAGAAAGATCTTAGAACTTCAGAAATGTAATTTTTAGAATGTGACATAAATGTTAAAAATACCTTTTATGCTAATTACATAATGGGTGATTTTTCTATCATGGACTGTTCCATGCTGGTACAAGCTGGTACCACCATGAACAGGAGTCAGAAAATCCATAGACTGTCACATAAGTTATTACAAACACTTGAAATATACATTTACTCTCCATTATCAAGTAAGAAGATGCTTGAACTGCCCCCCCCTCTTTATTTTCCATACATTTCTAGTATTGACTCAAGAAATTAACCATTAGCCTCTGCAGTTCTCTCGGAGAAATTGAAGAAATTTCATGAATTATATTTTTCAGTTCATCTAATGTGTTTGGATTTGTCTTGTACACGGTTTCATTAAATGCCTCTATACATAAAAATTGCAGGGCATTAAATTGGGGGACTGGGGAGGCAGTATGTTAGTTATGACTCCTATCTTAGCATATTTCATGAATTGCATGCAAGCAGACTTGGGCTGTATGTGCCATTGCAATCTCCTGTAAGAAAGTCTTGAACCTACACAGAACAATTAACCCTCACAGTTAATGCGTAGTGAAAGGGCTGCAAAATATTCTACACACCTATGACTATTCATTGTTTCTTAAAAATAAATGGGATTTTTATTCTTAAGTTGCTAATGGTGCACTCTGCTCCTATCTTTTGATCATGCAGGAGTTCCTCTTGAAGCAGGTTATATTTTTCTAAACTCCAATATTGGATTTTTTGTGAATTAACATATCTACTTAGGTAGAACCAAGATTTGTCTATAAAAAAACTTAGAATATGGTCAATTTCTCCATTATGCGTGTTATTCAAAATCCATTTACAAAATCTACTCCTGGATGCAGCGTCTCTTGGTCTATTATTGCACTACAGTAACTTTATAGGGTTTTAATTTCAGTAACTTTATAGCAATTCAAACAGAGGAATGGGAAGTTCCCCTTTGCTGAGAAAGATGTCAAAGTGATTTATTAGGGTAAAATGCCAGAGCTCGTTTAATACTATATAATGTTTCTTTTGTTAGTACTGTACCTGACTGTTTATTTTTTATCAAGAATATTTCTGTTTCATGAAATTTATTTACCAATCCATGAATCAAACTTTGACTTGGAAGTTGAATATCAGGGAATCTCTCTTGAAACAATCTCCAAACTCATGAACCAATTCTGTACTCACATACAAATCATAAACTCTTTGGGGGAATAGAATATGTAAATTGAGCCACATTAATGCAATAAACTGTATTATGCCCCCTAATGAATACTTAATACACAGTCACACAACACATAAGAACACACCCTACACACCCTACAGTTCTACAGTTATACTCGGTCAACTATGGCCAACTGTACATGGAGCAGTCATGCAAAGGAAAAATCACCCTGTCAAATATGTGTGTGTCAAAAAGTTGACAATGCACTACATGGACTCAATTTAATGTGGTGCATTAATCATTGTCAGTATTTTATTTGTAGCTGAATGGTGATAGATGAAGCATTGTGTAATAATGTGTAGCAATTTATTGTTAGCTTTTTTCAGAAAATATTCTCTCTGGCTTTATCATTGATGGTTTTACTATAAAAGTGTTTACTTTTCTGAAAAAAATTCCTTCTATTGAAAGGTTAGTACCTTAGTGGAACACTTAACATTTTCATATACCATTTCTCAGAAGTAGATTTTAGAATGTAACAACAGACTGAAATCCTGCTTAGGTTCAGTGGAATTTTTTTTATTATTTATTTAATATTTTTATATATAATGGGAATGTTCCATTGCTCAGAAAATGTAAATATCAAGGGAACTGTTATGAGCCTAGGCTGATTTGCATCATTTTTTCATTCATTGTCATGGTGACAACACTGGCATAGGGCATTAAAACCTACACAAAATACAATTAATATGACATCTCATGATATACGAATTTTCTTTCAAAGCATTATAGCAGGACATTGTTGGCGAGACAATTCTGTAATTAATTACGGCATTAAAACGTACACAAAATACAATTAACATGACATCTCATGATATACGAATTTTCTTTCAAAGCATTATAGCAGGACATTGTTGGTGAGACAATTCTTTAATTAATTACTGTGTCATATAACCAGAAATTTGTTAACTGCAAAAGTTCAAAATCACATTTGTTCTATCATGAACAAATCTTCAAGCTTCTACTCGTGGTAAGAAATGTAGTCCTTAAATGAACACTCTAAATCTTTAATTATAATTTTAAAAAATATTAGTACCCTATTTGTTAACTGGAATTCCAGATAACTACAACAAGCAAAACTCAAATCTATGTCAATCACACTAATATATATTACCAATTTTAGCTAACTTTACATGAGGGCACCATTGTATAAAACATAGGTGATTGTGGGCAGCAAGACAAGTGGCGAGGTTGAAGGTATGGTATAGCTATGTCACAATGTTATGATCAGTATGTACTTAGTATCTTTCTAAGTAAGAGAGTTCTGGAACGGGGTTCACCCAGCCTTGTAAGGACAACTGGGAAGCTGCCTGATGCAGAGGTGGCATTTCTTCAGTCACTAAAGCCACATGATAAGCAACTGTGGGGTGTCGCAATACTGATCACTTGCCCCTCTGCAATACTGCCCTCTATCAATGAAGTCGTAAGATGGAGGTATAGGATGCAGAGGTTGCCCTGGCAGTCCAAGGCTCATGCTATGCTGAAGTGTCAAATAAGAAGAAGAAGATTATATACAATCATTTTGTCCAGTGTTATTATGACAGTAGAATTAATATATCTTATTGTTATTACCATAATGGCATAGCCATCATTATATCAACTTTGCTGGCTGTATCTTTCGGACTGTTATCTGCCATATTTGTTGCATTGCCACCTTGAAAGTCATTGCAGAGGTATAATCATCCACTTCATTACCTGTGTTGAAGACAATTTATTCTATTTCTACCTCCATTAGTGCATTTTGTCTTCAATATTCTTCCTTAATTTTTTAACTTAAGCCCATACATTTTTGCTGGTCTTTAATGTTTGTAGAATAAAAAATCAAAAAGAAGTAAGGGTAAATGTAAGTACATATTGTCTAACTTGATGGAGCTACCGCCATCTACTTTAACACTACTGAGAAAGAAATTCTGCAGTAAAAGTCTTTTTCATAATCAGCAGTGTAAATCATAGGCCACAGGTCCTTTTTTGGTCTCTGGAAGTGGAACATCATTTGATAAGGCTTTCAATTCTGTCCTAACTAATCTCTTACTGTAATGCACCTATTCAAAACACATCAAGTTTCTCTCTCAAGCAGATCACTTAAGTTTTCTTTGTATTAAATAATATCAGTATTTTCTTTTGTCACTTGAAGCGATGTATAATAACTTCAGTATCTTCGACTTTAAAGTGTTTATAGTTTTTCTTGGAGCTCTGTCGAAGTCAAGTAACTTGCAGCCATTTCCAATACACAGAACAGCTTTGAGAGTCTTGCAGTTATTACTTTCTTGACATCTTTCAAAACCTGGACATTGCACCCTTCCATCATTTTTCTCTCTCCTGAAGTCCCTATCAAATGCAAAAAAATCCATGTCCCACCATAAGAAATTTGTGATCAGTTATTTTAAATAATCCCAGTAGCTACAAACTTATGCATAAACAGAAAATGAACATTCGGTTCTTTACTGGCCACAACCATTATCGCTCCAAGTACTAAGTACTTTTCATTTTGCATTAATAGTACTGAGGAGACAGGAAACCATATGATTTCCTCCACGTGGATTAGCCTTTGTGCCATAAGCACAGTATTGCATCAAATGTATCAAATATGTGAATGCCAAAGTTATAGCATTCCAATTGCTGAGAATACATATTGGAGTGCATAATTTTGGAATTTGAAGCACTTTTGGAGATTAACATTTTAAAAAAATTGAGTCGAAATTGTAACATACACACCACTAGAATTCAATAAAACGGGAAGACTAGAAGAAGCGATGGCTCCCGAAAATAGTCTTCCCTTTTTATTGAATTTTAGTGGTGTGTATGTTACAATCTCGACTCAATTTTTTTAAAATGCTGATATTTGACATCACTGTTAAAAAGTTCACTATATTTTCTACTTTTGGAGATCCCTAGTCACATCGCATATTTCACCAGTAAAGTGCAAAGTACCGGCAATAACACCGTTTTCATAAGTCTTCTTCTTCTTCTTCCTCCTCCTCTCCCCCCTTCCTCCTCCTCCTCCTTCTTCCTCCTCTCCCCCTCCCCCTCCTCCTCCTCCTTCTTCTTCTTCCTCTTCCTCCTCCTCCTCTCCCCCCCTCCTCCTCCTCTCCCCCCTCCTCCTCCTCCTCCTCCTCCTCTTCCTCCTCCTCCTCCTCCTCCTCCTCCTCCTCCTCCTCCTCCTCCTTCTTCTTCTTCTCCTTCTTCTTCTTCTTCTTCTTCTTCTTCTTCTTCTTCTTCTTCTTCTTCTTCTTCTTCTTCAAAGCAGGAAGTTATTCTTGCATACTTTTTATGGTTTCCTTGTCCATTCAGAATTGTAAAATTCAGTGTTCTATCTCCTAAATTCTATTGGATCACTATTTAGAATGGTAAAACTTAGCATTCTATCTCCTAAATTCTATTGGATCACTATAGATTCTATCTTGATGTTTTTGAATTATCAATCCATAAGATTAGTTTTACAGAATTTTCCTTGTTTTTTCTGGTCGCATACTGAGAGGGGTAATTCGAGGTTAACATTTAAAAGTTCATTCATGGATACAGTTCCCATTGGGCTAGCCATCCTGACCTAGAGATTTTTCATGGTATCCCTTGTTCACTTAGGCAAATGGATGGATATTTATATTCCACAAATTTTACTCTCTCCCATTTCATATCATTTCATTACATTAGTTCTGATACAGTGTCAAAGGGTGGGGCTAGTGCAGTTTGACTTGCACTTTGTAATGATTTCTGCCTTGGTGTCTGGTATGAAAGCAGAACTTCTGAGGGCTGAACCTCATGGAGGGGAAAGCTCTGCCATTGTCAGGGTGTTCTATCTGGAAACAAGTCAGGGGTCTCATCTGCATGCATGTAGTCTTCACCCATGGATCCTGGCCAACCAATGTATCCTTCAACTCATCCCTTCACTCTGGGAATGCCCCATTACAGGCATAGATACAAATAACCAGTCACGAGCAAAGTTGAAGTACCAAAGTATCCACCTCTGCCCTGGCCAGTCCAGTCTTGTGGTCACATTGGTTTTTCCAGCCATTCTGAGTTTGTCACTTGCTTTTAAAATGGGTGTATCTTTGTAAGTAAAGGCACCAGAGTTTGCTTTAATTTCCTTTATTAAACCAACAAATGAGATACTGCTGATCCTGTTGTTGATACTGAAATGGCATTGGAAGGATGGAACTTAGTTCTTGTAGCTTACAAAGCGGCTTGTACAAACAACCTGTCCCATCCTACAGTGAATGTTGTAACTACTTAAAAGCAAATAAGAATTTAGGCGAGACAGATGACTATTAGCCTTGGCACATAACTTCATCAGCCAGGTATAATATTTTTAAATTTTGTAACTTTACTGTATTAACTTTTCCATCAATTCTTTACTTTATGAATAGACTCTGGTTACCTGCTTAAGCTGCGTCACTGAGCATTTTTAATTTTTTATTTGATATTATTTGCTTCATAAATTCCATATCATCTCTCTTGTATTTAAATCGCAATAATTTAGGAGCATCCATGAAACTGTAAATCCATTCATTTATAATATTCTGTCAGCCATTTACATGGGTTTGGAATTGTGACATTTAACTTTCTCCAGAAGTTTGATTTCCAATTGGGATTCATCAAAGAGGCTCCTGTTTAGCTAAGCAACAAGACAGTTTGATATGGACATTATAATAATACTATTTGGTAAGATGGTGGGTATGAGTTTTTCCTGCAGCAGTTTATTATAATTTGGACCATTCATTTCATGATGATAAATTTCGGTTTTGGATTTTGAGTTCGGTTCTGTACCCAGTATAAACCCCATTTTCCCATCAGCACATACTACTATGATACTCTGTCCAGCAGAGTCATTTACTATCACTGCCAGTATTTAACATGGTGTAGTGAGTATGGGCCCATGTCTCATCTTGTACACAACTGATTTGTGGCCCTTTTTATTTTTACCCTATGAGCAACAATATCTATTTGTTCCAGTAGAATATTCCAACTATATCTACACTTTTTAAAATCAGAATCCCATTTCTTTAATTATTCGTTAATTTTGGTTTTATTCCCACTAAACTTACACTTAAAAGAAGTTTTCAGTATAGGAATTCCTGTATACTGCTTATAATATTCTAGCAAAGTTGTCTTAATCTTTCTGACTGTTTGCATTCTCTGTCAATTGATCTTAATGGTTTTTTCACATAGCCGAACAGCATTGGATGCCCTTTTTATTGCTTTTTCCTTCTCTATAGAGTTTTAAGACCTAAATTATCTTCCTTCTTTGAGACGTTAATTGCTTTTTTCTTCTGTACCAAATTTTAAGACATAAATTATGACCATGCTTTGAGACTTTAAAATTTTATGAGAAAAGTTCTTTGGAGTTTCCACATTTTGTCACAATTTCAGTTTACAGCTTCACATTCTCCAAATAAAACGCTTTCACGATCACTAAGTGTAGATGACAGCTATGTGTGCATCAAAACAAGATAAAAGTACAGCCCTTATACAGTATTTTTATTTTGACACAGTAAAACACTATTACAAAAAAAAACAATATAAATTGTGTATACAGGTTTAAAAACACTCATTTAATGTTCCAAAATGAGGCAACCATAACAAAGTGCTTGCTTCTATGAACTGATTTTTCTTTAGCAACTGTGCCTTCCTAAGCAAATATAGTTTACCAACAGTAAAGACACTGAAACAGATCACTATTGCGAGCTCAAACCTATGATACAATTCATCATAGAGAAATGTACTTCACTGAATAATTCTTACAGTTAAAGAAAAGAATAATTTGAATTTTGCTTTACATAGTGTTGTTAAACTCACTTTTAAATTCTTTATCCTTTTGTCATGATTCACAACATATACATACAGTTTTATTTTATGTACTAATTTATGCAAATAATTTTTCAGGAACAATTTACTGCAATGAGGGACCTGTACATGAAAAATGGTCAGGGATTTGTTCTAGTATATTCCATAACAGCACAGTCAACATTCAATGATCTGCAAGACTTACGGGAGCAGATATTGCGAGTTAAGGTAATTAGAATCTGTTTTAAACAATTTTGCTTCTTTGGTAGTTGAAATTTTATACTGCTATATGCAAGAAAACAATATTAAAATGATTTTTTTGTATAATAATTTTTGGTCAAATGGCAAAGAAATGTTCTATATTTTAAGTTTGGGTATTTTGCTGTATGTTTTATTTTACCAAATTTTAATGGATTGATAATGCCAGAATTTGTTCGGTTGGCAGCTGATCATTACATGCATGCTAGGTTGGCTGGAACACTTGGTACATCCATAGTAGTTGGTTGACTGATGTACATATTCCTTCTTGGGATTGTATAAAGTGTAAATCACTTTTATATGTAATGAGAAACTTTGCTGTCAAAACACAGCTTATGTTTGAGTATAAGATGTACATTTTTGAGCTTAAACAAATTAGGATGTGTGTTATACAATGTAGGTATGTCAAAGGTAAGGAGTGTTGCACTTTCTTAACAAGTATGTGCTTTTACCATTTGATCCCCCCTAAGGTGTTCACTTTCTTCTTTCTCTGCTTGCTCATAAAATTAAAAATGTCACATAATACATATAATTTATTATTAAATTGTATCAAAAGTACATTTTATGAAATGGCATTATGTAGAAAATTTAGTTGCAAATTGTGAAGTTATGGAAATGTATGAATAAACTGTAGGTGACCATTATCTGTATATGGCTAACAAAATGAAATTAATTTTAATTGCCATATATGAAATTGTACTTAACCTAATCCAATATTTTGTGCTGGTTTCAGAAATATGTTCATTTTTTAATTATCAAATATAGATTTTATTTGATAATGTATGTCTTAAATTTATCAAAATAGTTAAGCAACTATTTTATTGTTGATTCCCCCCCCCCCCATATAAAAACCTTAATACAACTATTATGAATTTCGGCTCTTACAAAATTATTTAAGCTTAACACGATACAGAATCGAAAGGTAAAAATAATTAGCATATGGTCTTCTTTTATGCACTACCTGTATTGTCATATAACAATAACCTGCAATCATAAACTCTTTGCAAAAGCCTGGTAATGTTAATGCATTGATTTAATTTTGGGGGAAAATTTTTCACCCATATTGTCATTAACATCACCAAGATAGATCTGGAAAAAATATCCATGGAGTTTTTCTTTATAGGTATCCAACAATTCCTGGAGTTGTTATCTGCAGTCAGGGATATTGTTTTACCCAGGAAGTTCATACAAAGCTATTTAAAGCTTATACAAGTTCTCATTCAAGGTTTCTTCAAAAGATTCATCTTTCATTAACCCTCTATCTGTGGTCCCATTAAGAACCTCCCCTTACAAAATGTTTCACTCAGATATTTAAATCCTTTTGGATTTGTCCTCCCAAGTATTTTCTAGAAGATTTCAGTTAATGCAAGCTTAATAAGAAGGGGTTGGAGTAAAACTGTTGAATCAATCGATGGGAAGTGCTGGGCATTATTTTCTTCTGAATGTAAGTGTTCTTTTTTCTCCAGTCATCTTATGTAAAGTTCTGTATTTTGGCTGCCCCATAGACCAAGGTAACAGCAGACTTTTTGTAAACCCTCTTATATACCCAACACACCAATGACTTACATCTCCAAAGATGTAGACTATTTAACAGCTTCAAGTATTACATTCATATTATCACAGCTTTCTTTCAAATGAATGGAATGGACTATGGTTCCACTGTGCAGAAGAACAGCTTTCATACTTCTCTGAAATGAGTCAATAAATATTCTCCAGTCTAACGCATTGTGCCATTGTTTCAATTCCATAAAGAGGTCATTCATCATTAGAGTAAACCACGGCATCTTCTACAGAAATTTTTCTAAAATTGAGCTACATGTTCTATAATGGCAGATTCTGATACCTTCTAAGATATTTTTCCTTTAACCTAGAAGCCAGTAATTCTTTATTTTTGGAAAGTGAAAGATTCCTCTTAAAATTGTTCAATTTAGATTGCTTAAACCATGTGGTTCAGAACTAAACTTCTCTAAGCATTCTGATAGTTCCTAAACAATTCCATTTCTGGAAAATGTCCATTTCATTTTCTGGAGGATTTAGAACTAGCAGGTGGTCATCATGGGGGACAAATCTTATTGCAGATTTAAAATTCAGATGTACAATTTTATGCTTGTTCTTTGCAGAGAGTTCCTTGGTATCAGTGTAGCAAAAATAACAGTCATTAGTTTCCCAGTTTCTGCTAATCATTGGAATGACAAATGGAATAAACATTTTTTTCTATCCAATCCCCTAATCTAGGTGAATAAGTGCTACATAAAACATGTGACCTTGCAAATTTACAGCCAAAATAAACTGGTACAGGTGTCTAGCAGTATTGTATGTATTTGTGATTTTAATATAAATGAACAGATACATAGCAAATGTTTTTGGGATGGTTAAGACATTTTCAAGGCATGGTCTGAGACAGTTTTAAACAAATCAAAACATTATTGATTTTTATTTGTATTTATCCCAATACACTGTGTTGAGCTCTGTAAATGAAGGCCTTTGGTTTGTGCCTTATTCGTTCATATATACCTATATTATAAACATTTAGAGGAGTATGATGGAAGTGTCCACTACTAACAATAACACAGTAATTGCACATACAGCTCGTTTAATTGACTGTGGTATCTGGAAGAAAAACCTGTGCTAATGATTTAAAATGTACCTACTCACCTACTTAATAGACTTATCTTACAGAACACAACAGACCTTTTTATTAATGACACACTGTTCACTTCAGAATTTAGACAAGATATAATTATGAGTATGCAGCAAAACAATACACCAAGAATGCATGCCATGCAAAGGAAAGTGTGCAGGCTGTTTGCAAAAAATTACATCATAAAGGAAAAGAAAATTAAGAATAATTAAAGAAAAAATGTGATAGAAAAAAAGAACTGAAAACATTTGCAGTTAGCATATAGATATTTTCTTCATAGACCAAATACTATTTTTGGTGAAAATTTCATGTTAACCATAATCACAAGTGATACTCATGACAATTTTGTGCAACGTAAAAGTGATTTGCATTAATTTATGTATTTGTTTATACTCTTTTTTTTATAATAGATGTAATAAATCAATATTATTTGTGTAAAATTATTTTCACCTTATAGAATTGCTAATAAAAGTTTGATGCATTGTAACGTTATAGATTACAATGATTTTAGTAGCAAGAAAATGCATGAAATGTGAATGGTAAGAATTAAAGAAGTATGTTATATAAAAGAGACAGGACATGGAAATGGCTTTAGCACCATTTAATAAATGCAGGTCTTGCAGCTATGAGTGCAGTTGCCTGTTCGGAATGCCTAAAGTGAAAATGTGTATGGATTCTCAAAGTTGTCAGTTCTTTCATCTTTGAGATTGGCTTTGGACCATGAGTACTAGTATCACATTCAAACAAATGATGAAAACTGATTGTGACTGATGGATTTTCTTTTAAGGACTTGATCTCATTGATACATTGATATGTGTATTTCTGATTTAATCACACAAATGCTTATTGAAAGCCTTCCATCGCCTAAAACCAAATATATCCAGTAGTTGAAAGTCTCCTGTAGAAGCACTTCCTGGAATTACTTTAATGGTATGTTATGGCTCTCATTTAAATATTGCCTGACGTACTCTGGGTCACCAAAAGTCAACTGGAAGTGAATTGTTCATCCTAAAGGTGTCTTCAAAATATTTTCAGTAATATGCCATGTCCACTAGTACCTGTTTTACCAGATATATCATATGCATGAAGATTAGAAGGTTTCAATGCAGTATTACAAACTTGTTTGCTAAATTTTCTGGGTGGTCCTTATAAAACAATAAGCATTGGAGATGCTAACTTTCCTGATAAAAAAAATCACAGCCATTACATAAATGGGTAGTCACATTAGTTGAGGAAACAAAACTTATATCCATTTGATCCCTTTGACTTCAATGGTCTAATATCTGATAACATCATCCTAATTGGTCTGTATTAAACACACAATTTACATTATTATTATTATTATTATTATTATTGTTAATAATAATAATAATAATAATAATAATAATAATAATAATGCTAATTTTATATTATCATTTGTAATTCGTTTAGTTAATTTAGCAGCCTCTTGTGATTCAAGCCTTTGAAACAATTTATGTACTTTAAACCAATAACACTACTTGAAGTTTGACAAGCCAGTGCTTTATGCTATGAGAACTTGCGAGTCAGATGTATTTAGCTGTTTCTGTTGCCCATTGTCAAAGCATGTGTCCAATAACTTTAATTTGGTGGGCTTGAGGTCGCAAGAATTCTCAAAAATCTTCTTTCTATACTTCTCAAAGCTCATCCATATTGCCAGACAAACCACCATTTCAACTTGTGACAACTTTAATCGTTTGTTTGTTTGTTTTTTTTTTTCTTCTAAACATAACATGTTGCACATCTTCTTGAAGTACCTTGGAATTCTCATGTAATGGATGATGATTTTCAAAAAGACCAATCATTTTTCCAAAGGCATATCCAACAATTTCCTTCTTTAGTTTTAATGAAATGTTTAATCATTTGAATCTTCTTTCAGGCTAACTCATAGAATATGACCTTTTTTCCGTCATCTGGTTTACTTTACTGAGACAAGTCTGATACATCAGGCTCATGCATTTTTGACAAGAGTAGTTGATATCAACAGAATTAGCATTGTAATCTTTGATATTTTAATTATCTTTGTTTTACTTCTCATAATTATATCTACATTTAATACTCTTCTCTGTAACACTGCACAGAGATGTAGCTACATGGATCTGTTGGCTTGGACTCTTAGCAAAACTGTTAACACAGTAGCTTTAGCATGTTCACACCATATAAATATTAACCCTTTGCTGTGCATATGGTGTTAGCTAATTGTTCTCCAAGCAGACATGTGGTGAGCTGGCTGTTACCACAGATGTTAAACTAAAAATTACTTATATACCTATGTATAGTAAATTTTAGTTAACTATCATTAAACTGGATAAATTGAATTTGCATGCAATGAATAACATTTGTATTGCATTTCAACAGCTTACAACCTAAACTGTCATCCCCTTTAAAGGCAAAATAATTTTATATGTATGCACCCTTATGAGGTGCATTTTTTTCTAATTTCACACATTAAAAGCAAGTGACATTGGTCACTTTACGGTATTAAAACTCAGTTTAAAACATCCTCTACATAGCTGAAATAATTTAAGTATTTGCAGCAAAAATGCCCTTATGCTCAACCCTATAAAGTTTGCACCCCAGCCATTGTTGTAGTGAAGGTAAATGTTGGTCACAAAATCTGAAATACACTTTCACACACACAATATAACAATATATATATATATATATATATATAAATTAACAGTAATTATAATAGTGGGAAAGGATAAAACACTAAGAAAAAGTCACACTTGAGATCGCTATATTTCGGATTCGTGGAGTCCTTCTATGGCAAGAAGACAAGTGATATATATATATACTTAAGTTAGTTTTGAATGTGCACCCATCGTTGTGATAACTAAGGAAGCAGCCAATTCTACACAATGCAAGTCACACATGTTTGCATTTGTATTGCAACTGTATGCCATGGCTTGATTATGTTCTCCTTTTTTTAAACACACACTGAGCACGTTTTCACACAGCATGTATTTTCATGAAGGTGTGAAGAACACAATGCAGGGATAGCAGAAGGTAGGCTACGCCAAAATCCCATGCACTTACCTAACCTATAGCCTGTGTTAAACTGTGGCACTAAATTCTGCCTGTTGCCATGAGCTGTTGAAGCAGGTGTTTGAAATGTTGTTTATTATAAAACTATTAACAATAGGTAGATTCACTATGAAATGAAACAAGTATTTCCACCATTTCTTTGAGGGCCAGCTAAAACCATAAAATTCCCTCCTTTAGTCCGTGATATCAACTCCGGCCATATTATTAGTATAGTTTATTACTGCATAGGACTGGTGTACCTGAGCTCCAAGTCATTTCCAAGCCACCGTCATCATGCCATGGTTTCTCTATAATATCTTTTGTGTGCCAGGTGACTTTAATCCATTTCTCTGATGTAATTTGCTACAGAACCTTCCATAATAGCCTTTCCATTTCATCTAACAAAAACTTTTATTTACTTTATGAGTATACCATCTGAATGGCATTTAAATGACAGTAGTAAGGTGGAAGTCTTTGTGGCCACTCCTCCCTGAAATACTATTTCATAGGTTGAAAATGCCAGATTATAAAACCATGCGTGATACAACAATTCTCCATTTTGTAATCATCTTTGAAATAAGTGTCAAGTCAGCCATTCTGCAATTTCTGCTTTCTCATTGACTGCAATGGGCACTTTGTCCAAGATGACTAAATGATGTGGCTCATTGTTCATAACGGTTGCAGAGGAACTGGGCAGGTTCTCCAACAATATATTCATGAACCATCCATGAAAAACTTTGTTGTTAATTTCCCCATGGTAATTCATTTTTTTCTCTGATCAGAACATCAGAAAGCAATCTTTCAGAAATCCCTAAGAACTATCAGCAGACAAGACAATTAACCTGCTACTTTTATGAATAGATACTGTCATTGTCATAGGGAGAGAATAATTTATAAAATGTATCACATCTTAATCAAGCCTTACATTTTGATTGAAAGCATCTTTCCTTATCTCCCTGGGTAACTTGCAGTGCCAAAACAAATATCTATCTGCTCTAACAGGAGGCTATTTTGATTTTTATGTCCAAAGTCCAATTCAATAACGACATTCCAAAGGAATGACCTGCTTCCCTCAATAGCTCTAAATAGCGTACCCAATATTTCCCCATATACCTCTTCTTTCCTGGAGTTTGCATTTTAGATGGGCCACTTTCTGAATCTTTAACATAGTATTGGATGAATGCACAAGGCTGCAGTAGTTCTCTCAACCACTCCTTTTACCGGTAGACCTTCAGTTTTTCATACAGAACCAATGTATATTAGAAACTGTCTGCAATGGAACTCCCTTAGCAAACAATTTTGTTCTTACTTCCATTTGTGTATATTATTTTCAAAGGCATCTTTGTCCACTATTTCATTTCTCTCATGAAAAGTGTTTAATGCTTGTTTTTACTACTCTGGTATCACAGACTGTAAGACACTCATGATACATGATGAAATAAAGCTTCTAGGTCTAAGTTTATAATACCTCTAATTCATTTGTCAATTGATGCGAAATAAAAAAAACCTGGGGGAGGGGGGGACAGTCGTGGCAGGATTTGAAATGCTATCTTCCATTCATGAATCCATGTCTTAGTAACTTTTGCTACTCATGTCAGTATGTGTTCTTGAGGACTATTACACTTATCACATTTACAGAACTACTCTAACTGCATTACTTACAATAAAATTGAAATGTAGTGGCAAACAAACTACAGCAGAAACACCTGATCATGCAGCTAGTAACCTTTAACACATTGACAAAATAACTGAATTAGGTAGTAAAAATGGTAATAAATCCTGCATGTATTTGTTTGAAAATAGGTATGGCAAAAGAGCATGGATATCACATGAAAACTCTGACTGTGATTGGAAGTTGGCATAATAATGGACATTGTTCTGGAGTGGCACATTCACCACGTGCTAATATTAAACAAACTATAGTTTTTTAAACTCTAGGAACCTGCCCATAAATGTTAAGGAGCTTGATTTGTTTTGAATTTTATAAACACATAGCTTATGTTATATCAACCATAATGTTTATTTTCAAAATTTTCTACCTGCACATCGTACATGTTTGATTAGTACATGATATTTCCCATGGTATTAGGAACAGATTCTGTTAATAGACACCACTGTGCTATCATTTCCTTTATATTATTCAGGTCTTAAGAAAGCCATGATGAGCACAGAAAGTAATAATGTCTCTATGCAAACAGTTGATTGTAGTGTTTCATGATGCACAAAAGGATTAACAAAGGAAGAAGTAATTTAATTAAATGCAGATTGAATATTAGCAACTTCTATAGTAAAATATATGAAATGGAAGACACTAGCATGTTTGAAGATATGTATTGAAAAATACTTGAAGCTTAATGTAAATAAAATTGTTCTGAGCATAAGTGTAGGTTTGTTGTCATAATGTTGTTTTGTGAGTATTATTTTATTTTCTAGGGAACAGTCACAGTTTTAGTAGTTCTTCTGATGACAATGAAGAAAACTGTATCAATATTAGGAATGCTTTAGCAACAAACATTTTAATGTACTTTTCCTTTTTTCAGTTTACAGTTTTCGTAAGATATTTAAATGCAATTGATAGGATATAAGTTAAAGAATTTACCTTTCACATGGTTTATTGCAATTGAGAATCCATTAATTGTGGAGAGAGAATTTTCTCAAAATCACCAAAATTGCCTGGTTATGGAGAAATGTACAAAATATGGGCTTGATACCGAGTTTCAGCTGTCACAGTTAAACTGTTGTAATTTTTCTTAAACTTAGGTATTCATTTTTTTATACTAAACTCCACTTACTTACTTTCTAACCAAAGGGTGTTGAATTTTGCTTCTAGACTTGTTTGTCTTGTATATAAATATTGTTGACAATGGAGTGGTAATATATCCTAAATTTAGGTATTCATTTTTTTTGTTTTACACTAAACACCACTCAGTGTTTAAAAAAATGAATACCCTAGTTTAGGATATATTACTATTTCATTGTCAACAGCTTCATAAGTACAATATTGTTGTAATTTTTTTAACAAGAGTTCTGTGGATTTCTATTCCCTGAGTTTAAATTTACAAATCTTGCTTATCATGCTTAGTTTGATTTAAAGCATTATGATTTTGCCCAAAGTTACCTTATCTAGGAAAGGACATTGATGCACTACAAATTTAACTTTACCCCATTGTAATACACTGTAACAAAGTAGTAATCCACCTTCTATTCATCAGGAAATAGCAAGTTTCTCTTTTCTTCTTCCTTTTTTTTTTATATTCATTTTGTATGAACTTTTAAACTACAGCACAACAGTATGAAAAACAGCAATTTAATTTAATTATCATGACCTACTTTGACATTTCCTTCTGGTCCAACTGCTAAAATTAAGATTCTCTCTGATTCAACATAGTTTTCTCCAATTCATTCCCATATTTTCTTGTCATGTGAAAAACAGTATCACTCATAAATGTTCCATTTTAAGGGTATGTTGTGTTTAATAACATAACCACAGGGGTCCCAGAATATGTACTTAATGCTCACACAGGGTTTTGCATCTCAGCAGCTGGACATGCCTTAGCCGGCTGCACTTGTTCTCTGACTTCACTTCTTAAAACTGTATATAAAACCTTCCTTTACAACAAATGCTGGAAATATCAGGCTCCCTCAGCTTAACAAGCATTGTACTGGGTAAACATATTCCGATTGACATGATTTATCAACTTCTTTAATGTTTCTGATTCCATTTTGTATGTATTTCTCAAGTTCTTCCAGTGTATGATGATTTGTTTTGTACACTTTGCTACCCCACAAATAAAAATCACACAATGTTAGATCTGGGGAGCAAGAGAGCCAACCACCACCACTAATCACTCTTATCTTCAAACACTTCCCATATTTGACCCATTGATTCCACTTCTGTATGTGCAGTGGCAAAATCTTGTGGAAATCACCCATATAATTTCTCTTGTACTGTCAGTGGATTAAATAATGGTGTCACAATATAATTTTGGTACCTCTCTCCATTCACTGTCTGCTCATAAAAAAATTAACTGATAAGATGTCTTGGACTAAGCGCACAATAAACTTAAAATTTCCTCTCATGAAGAGAAGGTTTCTTGTATACATTTTGATGGAACAATGCCTCATCTGAAAAGAACATAAACTGTTGATGATCATTGATGAAAGAAACCACTCATAATGCACATATGCTATTGAATTAATTTGTCATCATTGGTGCTGTTTTGCCATCATTGCAATATAGACTGGTGGCTGCGGAAGTTCAAGAGCAGGCAGTCAGGTGGCAGAGAACGGAAAGGAGAGCCAGACTTGGGCTGAGGTGCAAAACCTGTTGCCAGCTGTGAGGACATTTCCTGGAAGCCCAGTACCAATTAAAATTGCCATGTTAAACCAAAATGATAAAAATGCACTATATTTTTAATATTTTTCCTTTATTATTTACTCTTCAAGACTTAAATACTGTTCAGTATAATAGCATTTTGCTCCAATAGGTAGCGATGTTGAACTTGCAATACATATTGTGCTGTGTTGCATTCTACTGTAACCACAAGCAAAGAGGCATTTTAATTTGTGGCAAACAAAAGTAAATGGCATGTAGACTGCTGATATTTTTAGCAAAAATGCATATGCTGAGTTCAGAGCTGCCAACAATTTAAAGTAAATTTGTCTTTATCAAATCCATACTTAACCTTAATATAGGATTATAAATACTTTTATATTTTAATATTAAATTTATGTCATGCAGCTAAACACTCATGCCAATGTAATTTTGTTGACCAGGCTACCTTTATGGCACTTTCAAAATTTAAGAGAACAGTAAATATTAATTCATACATTAAACACTAATTCAAAGCAAGTTCATGGGTGTATAGTATTTGAACTAAAACAAAGAATTATTGGAGTATTACATAGAGATTTATGAAAATTGAATGTTTAACAGTCTACTGCAAGCTGTGAAGCATTGGGGTTTATATTTAATGTTATCTCTTTGCATGTATCTCATAAATCTGAAAACAGGTGCTTTTTACATATTTCTTTTCATCTTAGCATGCAAGAATATAACATGGTTTATTTCAATGTTTCAGGATACAGACGATGTACCTATGGTTTTAGTTGGCAATAAGTGTGACTTGGAAGATGAACGGGTCGTAGGAAAAGACCAGGGTGTGAACCTGGCTCGGCAATTCAACTGCGCCTTTATGGAGACTTCAGCCAAAGCAAAAATTAATGTTAATGATGTGCGTATACTATTTTAGCAAATGAATTTTTATATTATATAAGTAATTGAAATTATCTAATTGACTTTCACAATAACTTCATTAGATAGCCATAAAGTATAAAGGAGGATGGTCTGTTTTTATTTAAGCAAAGAGGAGAGAAGCAATTAAAACTTGGTTTTTCTGTGTAGATAGTGAACTTTAATGTTATGTTAATCTTTGTTGCTGCTGTTGTTGTTATTGTTGTTATTATTATTATTATTATTATTATTATTATTATTATTATTATTATTATTATTATTATTATTATTATTATTATTATTATTTCTAGCACAAAGCTGCACACATAATTACGCTCTTCTGCTAATCAATGTGTAAGGTTTAATTTAAATTTGATTTCTTCAGAAAAACCAACATTATTGCTGTTTGGGTGTTAAAAATTATGTGATATTGTACCTTTGTATGTATGTGCAGTTAAAAATAAATATTTTTGTCTATACATAATATGTAATGTAAATGGGGAAAATGCGATATCAATTTGAAGTTTATCAGGTTTCATGAATTTAATTTCTTATAAACTGATTACATTGTACATATGGGAGTCCATTAGAATCTTTAAACAATCACATTAGGCCAAAATAATTCAGTATCATAATAGCTTTGAGCACAATATCAAATTTAGGATATGATTTCTAAAATAATTTTTGGATATAAAGAAATTTTTCAGCTAGCTTATATGTGAAGTTTGCCATGAAATTTTAATGGCAGCAAGTTGATAATAGAAAACATATATTTTTATTTCTGTTGTAGTTTGCATATGAGTTGGCTGTGGTGCTGGTTGGCCATTTTCATCACACTTCATGATGAGTGGCAACCTAAATCCAGCTCTTCATTTCAACTCAAAAGTTCCATTTTCTTTTGAAAATTCCATTAGTATCATTAGGCAAAAAATAGCTACCACAATCCTGTCAAGAGTACTTTATGTTATTAAGACTTAAGTGTCTTTGTGTGCTATTTTTTGTTGATGTCCAAAAATTAGAAAATTATTATATTTTTTCTTGTGTGAAAATGAGTATACAGGGAAAAAACTAGTTGAATTAGCACTGCAACAAAATTAAAATAGGCTCTACAATTTCTTGTTACTGTTATAGCATGCTCATAGGAAGTGATAAAAGCTTAAATGTGTCTAACATAAATGTAGTCATTTTATTTACTGAAAATCAAAACATCCATAAAAATGTACAAAACTGTACCATGAGCAAAATGACCATGCACGACCACTCGTGGAACTCTTTGCCTAGTGACCGCTCATGGATCAGTTGAAAAGATTGAGATTGCCTCACCCTGGTTACTGTGGGAGGTAATGAGGGTGAGGCAAAGATATTGCTTTGCATTATTTGTCCTTAAAATTAGATTTGATTTATTTTGGATTTATCTGAATATATGGAATTTAAGACATTTTTGTTTTAGGCCTTTTCTAGTTCTTGGGACATTGATCTTTGCAGAGTTTCTTCTGTAGATTGACTGTCCATAAAACATAATGTGCCATGTTTGATCATTTTCAGAATTTCCTGTGTAAGCATTTAAATTGTATGTCATCATTAGGATGCAAGTTTTGCAGACTTCACCTCTTTAGCAGTGTTGTAACAGTGCAACTCCAAGTATCTCATATATATGATGCCACTTTATTAGGTACAGTTGTGTTGTGCACATAAATGAGTTGTCTCACTACATTGCAAATGGCATGGTCACTGTTGTATATATGTGACAGTATAGCTGTTTATTATCAGTTTAGCATGCAAACCAAAGCAAAAATGGGGGAAAAAGTGATGTGAAAGGTTTTAAGTGCATCATAACAGTAGATGCAAGATGCACTGGTGTATTTCATTGGTGTATTGAAAATGTTGCAATAAACATCATAATCACACCATCATCTGCACTCCTATGGAAGAATATCAGTTGTGATTGGAGGGATTGAAGGAGGTTGGTTAAAATTGTGAAAGTAAACATACAGGTCACAATATCTCAAATTACTTTAGAATTCAAACTTGGTGGGCATTAAAAGTATTGGAAAGTACCACTATTTGCGTCTTGCCTTAAATGCACTATTAACAGTAAATGGATGGTCACAGTAACACAGTAGCAGTGAACCACCAAGCATTGAATAAATAGTACTCAGTCTGAGGAGTCTTAAGTGCTTGTTGCATTGATAGAAGGGGCAGAATTTTGTAAAAACAATGTGAATCTTTGGAAGCATATTGTGTCAATGGAAAGGGAAGAATTTGGTAAAAACAATATGAATCTATGAATACATATATGTGGCAAAACTCTGCAAGTTAGTGCATGCAGGCTGAATAGTTTTTCGCTGGCACATCATATCTGAGTAGCATATCAGAACATTATTCTAAAGAAAAAGAAAGCCACCGATAAAAATATACAAAACTGTACCCTGAGCAAAATGGTCATGCACAACCACTCGGGGAACCCTTTGATTTTGATGTTGATAGTTTAACTCAGTTGGTTACCCCTTGCAGAACAATGCAACTACACACAAAGCTTGAAATGGTAAACAGTGGTTTCAAGAATATGACAGAATTTTCTTTGCTGCAGTGGCCAATATAGTCCTTGTATGTAAACCATTTGGGTACCTTTGGGATGAAGTGAAAGAGTTGTTTGCTGCAGGTCAGCACATCTATCTAATCTCCAGCATTTTGTTGAATCCATGACTACATGAATTCAGACTGTTATGAAGGTATAGGAGGCCTATATGCTATTAGATAGATGTACATAAGTGACATCTCGGTGTAGGACTGCTGAGTGCTATGTTGTACTGAGTATTTGACCTAAGTCAATGAAATTTGTTCGTTTGGCAGGCAAAATAAAGAATGTCAATGATAATGACACTGTAAATGTTATCAATAACACATTCAGTAGAGCTGGTATGTTGATTTTTTCTTTCTTTCCCCTGTTTCTTCTGGTTGCATCTAACATAGCTTAGTTTTTATGAAGTTATATCCTCTTCTTATAACCCCATAATATATCTTAATCAAATAATTTCCAAATTAACAAAATTAATTTGTGTTTTGTTTCATTCTGAATAAGGAATGGACATAACAGACAGCATAAAGTTTTAGTACAATTTGAAATTTATTCAAGTGCTAAAAAATATAAATACAAACTACAAGTGGCCTCCACCTCCCTGGCCTAGGCTGTTTTAGGTGTAACCACTGACAATTACAACAGTTTTTAATATGTTTTTTGTACTAATATTTTATCTAAATTCTAAATAATGAAACAAAATACACAATTTCCATCATGATTGTGTCAGTACCCAGTCCCCAGTTTGTCAGCAGCAGCCTACTGGTAACACAATTCATTAATTTCAAGATAATTTGAAGATATCGCCTACAGTGACACTTCCATGATAACATTACAACTTGAGTAGATTAAGTAAAACCACTTGATCAATGTAAGTACTGGTATCATCACCAATGCTCAAAATAATGTCCTTGCATCTACAGACACTGGTGATGCATATCCACATTGGTGTGGACATAGCACAGTATTTCAGGTGTCACAGCATGACAGGAAATCCAGTGGAGACAGATCCTATAATTAAGCAGGCCCTATCACGAGTCCTTATCACACCATAAGACATGTCAAATCATGCTGAGATCCTAACCTAGAATCTCAGTGCATTAGTGACATCTTCAAAAATATCCCCATGGCATTCCTGCAAGACAGCAACCAAAATAGATGCCAGCAATTCTCTTTAAGGATGTGGTACATGACATTCCTAGTTATATGTTTACGGAATGTCGGAATCCACACAGTGAAACTTTTGTTAATCTTATTTTGATTTAAAGTAAAACACTAAAAATCATGTCGTCACAATAAAACTCTCTTTAAGTTTCACAAACACACTTATAAAAGTAATTTTGTAACATGTTTCGTGAGGTACATTCCTCACATTGTCAACCAAAAACGACGACTCATCAAATTTGTTTTTAGTCGTCTTGTTCCCAATGACTCGAATGCCGTTGTAATGCCGTTGAGTCGTCGTTTTTGGTTGACAATGTGAGGAATGTACCTCACGAAACATGTTACATAATTACTTTTATAAGTGTGTTTGTGAAACTTAAAGAGAGTTTTATTGTGACGACATGATTTTTAGTGTTTTACTTTAAATCAAAATAAGATTCCTAGTTATACTTAAGTCTGCAGAGATGGCTTTTATACTCATATGTGGATTGTTGTGCAATAATTGGAGTTTTTTTTTTTTTTTTTGGAGGGCGGGGGAGGGCAAAAGCTAGATGTACATTCCCGGTCATCTCCAACTTAAGGGCTGCACACAATTATATGTGAGTACTGGGTAGATGATGACTAGGAAAATATTCCCTATAGTGTCTTCTCACCTATTGAACATTGCCTCCAGCTTCAGCAATGGAGTTGGATCATGTTGATGTATTCTGCTGAAGGGAGAACATCTGTTGTTCAATTCTTCTATTGTTACCCATACTTTTGCACTCATGAGTTTCAGACAGTTGAACCATGAATGATAACAGATGACAGGGTTCAAAATTTTATACCTTATGCTGGAAATATTCTGGTTCATATGATGTGATTATGTTATTTCCTATTACATATTGACTATACTTAGGAATATCAACATCATGGTAATGCGGTAGCAGGAGGTTATTTCCTATTACATATTGCCTATACTCAAAAGGAATATCAACATCATGGTATTGCAGCAACTGAAGAGTACCTTGTTACCACGTGGTAGGGCACGGGAGCTATCCTCTGTGCATCTCTCTTGCTCTTGTTCTTTCTCTTTCTGGGAAATTTGCCTGGTTTGGTAAACTGACTAGATTTTTTCCATATTAAATACTGGAGTACTCCACTTTACTTGCCAATCATCAGCTTACCTAGAGGTGGTGGTGGTGGTGGTGGTGGTGTTGATGGTGATGTAGCTGGAAGCCCATGCCAACCACATATTCATATTTACACTTAAATGAAGATCTACATTTAACACAAAAAATAAAATGGTTCAAAAATGGTGTAATCAATTGAAATTTAGGCATAGTAACTAGCATGGTCTTTTAAGCCATAGCTCTAAGCATAGATTGGAATTAACAAATAGTATAATTTATTAAATTTTAAATCCATCATAATTCACAGCTGACAAACTCTGCATTATAAAGGTTTAAGAGTTTGTTGTTGATTGCAGTGTTTTTATTCACACAACTGATTTTAAGCTTATGTTTTACCCATCTGTACACTTCAAAATGAAAACTGTTTTGCTATTGTTAGAGTAGAGAGCAGAAGTAACAGATTAAGTTTCTTGGAAACTTTCCACCGCAATGCACTCCCATTAGGCAAAATACCAATAAGTGATGTTTTGTTTAATTGTGAGAATATATATTTGTATTAAATTCCTCAACTTTTCCAATATCCCATTCCTAAAGAGTTAACTTTTTTGTCTTCTAGAAATCAATTTTTGGCATCTCATGAACATATGATAACCTCTTCAAAATGTTACACACGTTATAAATTATTTTTCTGCTCTGACTGCAAATTACTTAACATTTTCCTGCTGTAAAACCTTGTGCCCTACTTGTTCAGCTTCTAGTCACATACTCAAAGAAGAAAAGAAAAAAGTAATATAGTTAGCAAAATGCACAATTCTAATTTATGTATGCTAATCAATTAAAACACTAACAATGTGGTGATACTAATAAATTTATTATAGTTGAAGAACTGTAAACATAGAACTTTCTTCTGTATAATTTTTATAAATTTTAAGTGTATTTATCCATTGGCAATGAGCATAATCACGGTACTTCAATGACATTTATTTTCCTCCCCATCTTACTCTTCCTGCATTCTTCAGTGTTTACTGTTTGTACCCAGCATGGATCTCAAGTTTGAACTGTCAAAATTCTGTTTAAAAAATATGTGCCAGAATACTGAAAGCATTATTGACAAAAATATGGGGTTTGCACTGGCATAAACAGATAAGACGCTGTCTGTGTGCACCAAATGTATTGATGGATTTTCATACTATTTTTTTACTGTTTGTCCCCAGTGTGGATCTCAAGATTCTGTCAGCATTCTGTTTAAACAATACATGATTGATTGATTGATTTTTTATTTATTTACGGATACTCTTTAACATCTCAGGTCATCAGCGTCCCATTCAAATCAGGGCATGAAAAAGCCGACAAATTTTGCTCAGAGGCCTCTTCTTTCAGGCTTGAGGTTCTTTATCGTGCCGTAAATGTACAACGTGGGACCCACGGCTTTACTTCCCTTCTGAAGGAAGCCATGCTTAGGATTTATACGCCCTGAAAAAAATCCATCGATCCTGGCCAGGTTTGAACCTGCGATCTTGGGTTTAGAAGGCAAGTATGGTTACCACTACACCAATAGGACTGACAAACAATATGTGCCAGAATACTGAAAGCATTAGGAATAAAATGTGGGATTTGCCTGGTATAAACAGAAAAGCAAGGTCTATCCACCAAACTTATTCATGGGTTTTCGTACTTGTTTCTTCCCCTCCCCCCTTGCAAATGATATAGGAAATGATTTTTCTATGGTGTTAACTTTCAAACAGTGTACTAGGCAACACCATAAGGCAGAATAGCAATTTGCTTAGCTAAACACTTCATGCCAATATATTTTTGCCGTGACATTGATACTCCAACTGTTGTGCACAAAATAGAATCTTCTAGAATCATTTTAAATCAAATTTCAAGATTTAATATTATTACAGAAGGAGCCACAAATCGCACTCTCACAGGCAGTTGTATATACATATCCATCATTCTTCAACTGTCTTGAGAATTTTGTCTATTACAAATGACTTGTTTGTTACTCAAACACATTGATTTACTTACTGCATCAGGTACTTCATACATCATTACATGCCTATTTTTTATTGTATGTGTGTTCAATTATTCATAAAATACCAGCACTCCAAGTTACGGTATTTCAACAATAAGCACTTTGTTCACCCTTGATCGTATTGTTTGAAATGCCCACAACATTAATTAACTGCTTAGGTCAGACATTCAGTACTAGACATTGAAGGGTGTACCACAGGAATGGGTAGTCTTGCAGGCAGTGAGTTATTTAGTAACTGGCACAACAGTATTCATCTTCAATTTTATATTGGTGGGTTGTGACTCTTAATGCAACTGTTTTACTTGAAGAAATGCAATCTCAGTGGCTGAAATGCCACTGTGTGCTTCCTAAAAGCACTGCCAATAGTAATGTTATGTACAACAAATTTCTTAAGCCACTTTGCCCATACACAAACATGCATGTTTAACTGGCTGTCATGATACTTAAGCCCATGTGGGAAACTGAGAATGATTGAACAGAACATATTTATGTACACCAATTATGAACTGTTAAAAACACTCATAGAATAACATACCTAATTGAAAAAGAAGAAGATGTAGGTAAACACTGACACACAAAACAATATTTTTAAAGTGGTGTATCCCTTATAAGTGAGCAAACAGCTTTTGGACTGTTAAAAGTTTTCTTGCATGCATTTGAAGTTGCCTGACAAGTGGTGATCTCTGAGATAAGATAATGGAGTGGTATCAACAGATTTACAGGTGCAGTGTGCTCATAGTAATTTGGACAGCTGTCAAATGGGAAGGGTTCTTGTAGAATGTAAAGCAGCTATGATAGCTTAAGAACTAAGATAAGCCATGTAAATCTGATACCCATAAGTGTGAAATTGAAGGTATGAAAAGTAGGTGTGTAAGTGGTGTAGATCTGTTGTTTGTTGCTGTATATACAGGATGGTTGGTTTCAAAGAGCAGCTAATAATATTTTCAGATTATATACTCGATAAGTAATGTCTCCATAAATTTTCTAAGACATGCAGGCAATTATCAAATTCCTGCAGAATGACTTGGATTTTATAAAATTGAATGTTTGTTAAATCCCCTTTTTTTTCTTTTTTTTTCCCCCCTTTTTCTTTTTCTCCCCCCCCCCAATAAAGCAAATCTGACGTGGTTTACACCATTTGTCTGCCAACAATGAAAACATTTTAATTAATATGTTGTAATTTTCCATTACCGCAATGGTCTGGTATTCTTAGAATATCACAGAATTTAGTTTCACTTAAAATCACTGTGCTCAACAAAATTTACAAAAATTCAGTAACACATATGTGACATAATCACCCAAAGAATAAACATAAACTGACAATCATTGACATCTAGCACCCATGTCATCCTAACACTTGACATTTTTAAAACTTAAGCACTTTAAATAAAATTAGAATAAATGAATTCTTTACTCAACCTTTTTTACAGAAGATGCTGGAAGTGTTGCCCATTTTGCACAACCAAAATCTACATCTGTTAAGAAAATACAATTTATATACATCAGTTAAGAGATACTGAAAGTCAAAGAAATCACAAATTGTGGACAAGGTTCCACTGAATGATCAAAATGTAGGGGGTTTATGTATCAGCGCAAAAAGAAATAGAATTATTGGGCCATATTTCTTTTAAACTAATAGTGTGCATAGTAATATTGTAAAATGCTGTGTGATGAATTAATGTATGAAGAATGTCTGATAACATATTTTAAGCAGGATAAACTAAAGCTCATACTGCTAAGTCATCCATGATGAAATTGTGAATTATATTTGATTTCAATATAACAGCAGCAGTGTATGGCCTTATTTTCAAGAGCTAACAGTCAGTGATTTTTATTACTGGGGAACTTTGAAAAGTAGAGTATATTACCACTAACCCTCTCAAACTCTAAATGAACTTATAAATATATTCAACAGAAATTAGGTCCATTAGTGCAGTAGAATTGGCACATGTAATTGATAGTTTCTTAAGAACATATAAATTGTTTGTTGTACAATATAAACTAAAGCTCATACTGCTAAGTCATCCATGATGAAATTGTGAATTATATTTGATTTCAATATAACAGCAGCAGTGTATGGCCTTATTTTCAAGAGCTAACAGTCAGTGATTTTTATTACTGGGGAACTTTGAAAAGTAGAGTATATTACCACTAACCCTCTCAAACTCTAAATGAACTTATAAATATATTCAACAGAAATTAGGTCCATTAGTGCAGTAGAATTGGCACATGTAATTGATAGTTTCTTAAGAACATATAAATTGTTTGTTGTACAATATAGGAGCACTTTACAGCATTTCTGTAAGGAAGATAAATTATAAAATTCATTATTTTATTTGCAGTATCCAAGTGTTTAAAAGGTAAAGTGTTGTGACACCATGAATTCGGGGTGCCAGATGCCTGCAGCAGTGATGGGGGGTCATGCCAGTAAGCAATCAACTGGATCTGTAACTTTGTGAATGGAAGGTTTTAAATATACCTTACTCTATGGCACATACTATTAATAATAATAAATAAAACACAAGACTGCAATTTTATGACTAATTCTCCACTTTGAAAATTTTGTATAATTTGTTTATTAAAATTGTTGAATTAGCATTTTAAAAAAGGAATATCTCAGTGTATATTTATCAAAAATTAAAGTACAGTTTTTCTTGGACAAATATAAGTATTACAAATTTGATGAACATATTTTTCTGCAATTGTTAGTGGCAGAGATATTGTGATGTAAATGATTCAAATATATGGCAATTGTTTTTCCACAAAACTTCAAAAATTTATTATATCAAAATTATGAATTGAAATTGAAAATACATGGACTTATAGATTGTGATTAAAATTTTTGTCAAAAATCAAATTAATGAGTTCAAAAGTATGTGTTTTGGCATAGGATACCTCATATGCAGCAGAATTTGTAATATTAATTTTAATATATATATAACTTTAAAGGATTATTTAATTTGGCACCTGTTACTATCGTTTTATCTTTAAAATAATAGAACAAAATCCTGTTTTAGCGCCTTAACCCTTTTGCTGCCATGTGCCGATCTGGTCTGCACCCTGCAATCAGCTGAAAGTGGCCAGAGGCCTGTCTCACTTATACAGCCATATAATGCCATGCCTTTTAAAAGGAAGATGCACCACTTTGAAAATTTGCTTCAATAAATTCAAGAATAGCAAATAGCATCGGAAAACATTCCATATAAGGAATACATATTGTACAAATGTATGAATAATAATGTAAAAATATAATAACTTTTAAAATATCCTCATTGTTTCAGCTGATATGAAATATTTTCAAACGGTAAATACGATTTTCCAGTTTTGGGTTTAATTATCAACTTTAAAATTAAAATATACAATAAACTTAAATGTTCATAATGATAGGAGGCTGTTTATTTATGAATAAAATGTCATAAAACAAGTTTGCAAACTGGCCTGTTGTGACTATACATTTTAAAAAATGAAACATATACAAATAGGGAAAGAGAAGTGAACTAGTTAAACATACTCACCAACACAAGCAGCAATGAAGACTTATCATCACATGAAATATTAGTATTTTATACTGCTGGATGTCTGAAAACACTTTTAATACACTTGGATTTACTTAAATATTTGTGCATTAACGGTCATTAACATTAATACTATGTCTAGTACTAATAGTGTAATACAGATAAGAAAAACATACAGAACTGGAATAATATCTAGGCAGAACACAAAACTAAGAAAACACTTTCTGCTAACTGTACACTCCACATGTTATTTATATTTGCCTTAAAATTGATGTTATTTTTAATTACGGCACTTGTATTATGCTGCATATTTAGCATGTAAGCCTTGCCACTGTAAGTGACCTATTTCTGTTGTGTGGAGTGACAAATTACACATTGACTTTCTGATTTTCTTTGCAGAATTTTCATACCACATGCAGGGCTGTGAAATATTCTTGGGAGTCGAGATTGTCATAATCACTATTTTCATGATTGTAAACAGTGTTAGTGTTATGATAATTGACTAACAAATGCTTCTTCTTTAGTTGCAAAGAACTAGGGAGCATGCCGGGGTATAATTCCTTCAATATCATCAGAACTGAAATTATCACTCTTACTATGGGATATCAAATCATCAACATTGCACTCTTCAAAATACACAATTATATCATCTATGCCTGCCTTAAAAACATCACAGCAACAACTTGGCATTTTCAACCCTCAGAACACACTTAAGACAAGATCTGACTGTGTTATTTTCAAATACAAAATACCACCCTTGTGAAAGCTGGAAATCCCTCACTACAATACCTAATGAAGGTCAGAGCTGTAACTTTTCAAGGGCTTTCATTCCCTCACCATAAGCTGTCACAAAAATAAGTATATCATAGAATTTTAAACTACTGGCTGATGAGATGGCACTGGTAGTCTTGAACTGGATTTAAAGAAGCTGACCAGATTGTTCTGGCATTTTAAGAGCAGGCGACTGCACTACCACATGGTACCAAGAAGGTTAAAGAAGTTATTTTTGCATTATTAGATTACAAATTTATTTTTGCAAGCTAAATGCTGGTTTTATTTCTTACCACTCCTTAACCAAAAAGTACATAAAATTTTATATCAGAAGTCTGAACAGTAGTTCTGGAATTTCTGTAATTTCCATTACAGAATATATAAACTTACTAATTAGGATGAATGAAGATTCTGTTTACCTGTGTAGTGGATGGAATGGATAGTTTATAAAATAAGATAATGTCTGAAGAGGACCATAATTGCTTTTAAACTGGAATTGGCAAATATTAAATCTAAAGTAAAGTATCTGATCAACTGGCAGCTTTGTGATTTGTTACATTGCAGAAATTATCTTTGTCCCAGAATACACATGACCAATTAACCAGCAAAGTAGATAGCAAAAATAATGTTATGAATAAAGATCTTGACTATTAAAAATACTCTCAGTGATATAGGGATTACGTGCTCTCTTCTGGACCCAAGATATATGGGTTCAAACTTGGCCAAAGTCAATAGGTTTTTTTGAGGGTGGGAATGTAAAAATCTTGAGAGCAATTTTTCCAGGGGGCTAATAACTATGGCATCATATTGTGGATTTAGGGCATATTAAGGAACTCCATATGTGAAAAATCCCTGGACAAAATTTCCATCCATTTCATGTCCAAGTAAGTAGAGTGACCAATTATCCATCTGCTATCTGTAGGTACTAAGTGTAATTAAATTTGAATGCCTCACATTGTCCATGAGGACCTGGAAGGAGCAATTGCTGACAAGTAGAATGCCTAAGAAGAAGTAATTTTGAAATATTAAAAAAAATGTTAATGTAACTTTAAACTGCACATTCTACATGAAAATGCAGGCTGCCTGAAAACTGTTTCAAACACTGGTCTATTTTATTTTAGAAGCAAGCACACCTTGATACTATATTTACTACTCAGTTCTAATTAAGGATTAACTCCCAGACTGAACATTTGCTCATCAAATGCCCAAAAAGACAAGGCAGTACTTTTTAGGAAGATTTCCTGTACTATACAGTACATGTTAACCATGATCAAATGTTGGTATTATTAAGTTTAAAACCTTGAAGCACTTGTTGTAGCCTGGCATGTGATTTTTGTATTACTTTATACCCAACCTTAGAATCCATAAGAGGAGTTAGGAAAATTGGCTAATGATGCTTCATTTTTGTATAATAATATTTTACTTACTGAAACCCTAGATTCTGCTGATAACCATTTTTAGTTTGAAGTTGGGATGACTGTTGGTGGCAAATGCATATCCTTGCCAACACTGCATGGAGCCATGCCTGTCTGACTCAAATATGACCATATAACCAAAAGAGCAAAAATTCATATAATCTGGAAAATTCATAAATGACATATGGAACACTGTAATGCATACCATTTATTGCACTTCACAGTGCAACTAAACCATTAAATAATGCTGTGTCTAATGTATTGCATATTATATCTTGCTATTGCAGGCTCCACCTTAGTGGGCTACAATGCTTTAACAATTTGTTGATTATAAATTTCTCATTGTTTCCATACACAATATCCACAGTGCTGACTGTTGCATATGAGTGTTAAATGAACATTTAAGTCAATATTTATCATGAAATATATGTATTTGCATGCTAGGCATGTCTATTTTTCATAGATAACAATATAAATGGAAGAATGAAAGAATGTACATGATATATGCATGAATCTTATTATGTTGCAGTCCCATACTGTTGGAAGCCTGCTTACACATAAGCCTCCAGTTTGGCCTATTGTTCACCACAGAATCTAATTATGTATTTCCTATAAATTGCAGAGGGTTGAAAGGCAGGAATCCTCAACTAAGTACAGTGGATTCTTTTTAATTCAAACTCCAAGGGGATACAAAAAAAATCAAATTGACTTACATTCAAATTAGCAAAGTATATATATATATTATTAAACAAAATAAAAGAAACAAGATTACTTTTCATAGAAATAATTAATGTGCATTAGAACTTAACTTAATGACTACCATATTTTGTGTTGCCCTATAGTGCAAGACAAAATGTCCACTCACAATAACAGTTAGCAGTAAATGAAATGATTTTTAATGTAGGCTGTTATTGTTGTTAGGTGGTATACCATAGTCTTTAGCAATGTAGTCATTCATGGTAGTGTAGTGAAAACCGTACTTGCCTCATATACCCAAGATCATGGGTTTAATCCGGGCCAGGATCATTGGATTTTTTGGGTGTAAAAATCTTAAGTATGGATTCTTTCAGAAGGGGAGTAAAGCTGTGAGTTGTGTGGCACATAAAAGAACCTCAAGCATAAAAAAGGAGGCCCCAGAGCAAAATTTTGGCTGTTTCAGTCCCAAATTGAATGAACTACTGATTACCTCAAATGTTATAGAGCATCTATAAATAAGCCAAATAAATAAATTAGCAATGTCTCATTTCTTTGTCATACCTTTTTTTCATTTCATTTAAAACTTCCTCCTGTTTTTGTAATGTTAAGCTACAATGTGTAGGTAGAACTTGGGGTACTTTGTTCACTAACTTCCATACAGTTAAAGATGATTTTCATTTTTCTTACAAATTATAATGGTTGTGGGGTTTGAAAGACAAACATCTGTACACAAAAGAGATGGGAAGTCCACTTTATTCAGGAGATGGTGGAGGGGGCATAGCTATTATGAAGAGGGATGGCACCTGCACACAACAACCCCATACTACAGGGGAAAGGGTGAAAACTGCAGGTTCTGTGTAGGTGAACAAAAGCTACTGCCCTACTGTCTTTGGATAACTGTAAACTAGTTGAAATTGCATTATTCTGTTTGCTGTCTGACCACTGCTAAAAATTCTTGGAACTACCTATTAACACAGCTTAAATTGAACTTCAGGAATATGTACTGCTTTTTGAATAAATAAAATCCTGCCTTCAAATTATACATGGTTCATACATAGGAATTTTTAACATTTTTAAGTTTTCCATTTCAAGGGAAATAATTTTCTGTTTGAATTATCCAGTAAATTAAATTAGAGTCCACTGTACTTATATTTGTATACACTTAATATAAACAAGAAATACAGATTAATAGGATGCTAATAAATGGTGTACTTTCAAGCCACAGTCATGATAGTGCATTAACATCAATGTTTTCTTATACTTTCTTCTCTTGCCTCATCCATCTCTTCACATCATTTTTCTAGTCATCCTCCTTCCATCTTTCTGCTATTTCTCTTTTCAACCCACTGTTCCCTTTTCTTGCCTCCTACTTTCTCTTTTCTGCCTCTTGTCTTTTCTCTTTTCTTAAACTTATTCCTACCGCCACCCCTTTTTCTTTTCTTTGTTCTCCTCTTTCTCCTATTTTATGCAATATATTTTGTTTTCCCCCATTTTCATATCTATTATACAGTACCTTTGTTTTCCATCACTTCTCTCTTTCCACCTTTTCTATGCTCTCTTTCTAATGCTTTTCATTTGTTAACTCAAGTATACTAAGAATGTAATGTCTTTTAGTAATTGTGTTATTGCTTGCTGTAGTGAAATCCTGTGAACATCATTGCATTCAGACTTAATATTTAAGTTTTATTAATGAAATAATGCGTGTGTTTTAAATAATTCTAATTTATTTACAGATATTTTACGACTTAGTGCGGCAAATTAACAAGAAATCTCCAGCTCCAAAAAAGAAGCCAGGGAAGAAGCCCATTTGTGTTTTGCTTTAAAAAAAAGAACAACATAAAGTGACAAACTCGGTGCCAAACCATATTTTACCCAATGTAATGCTGTGGTGTGGCACCGGTCAGCAATGGGATGAGTTTTCTCATCCCAGCTGGATATCTCACTAAATGAATGAATTTGTGGTAAAGATTTCCCAAGAGCTCATCCAGCTGCTGGACTGGGTATTGGACACTTGGCCCATGGATTTGGAAGAGTCCCAGGAGCAGTGAGTGACAGCGCAGCAAGTGCACAGAAATTTCAACAGTAAGCAATGGTGCCGTTTTTGTGCAAATGCAAACATCCTAAGAGGCCTACCATGAAGATCGGTGGCATATATATATATACACACACATATATTTTATTTTTTACTTAATGAATGGCGCACCCTCCTCTCTCTTTGGCAAACTCTACATGTCTACATTTGTTGACAGATCTCACCAAACAAAAAAGTAATAATGCTGTTTAAATAAAAAAAAAAAAATTAAAAAAAAGGATCCATTATTCAAGGTTTGTAGTGCAACTACTCTTTTTTCAGTCTGTGGCCTTAATACTTTATGTAATCAATCCTTATTACATCTATCCTCCCTTTTATATTCCCAATTCCTTCCAAGAGAAATGAAGGTCCAGAATAATTACCTCTATGTGGTGCAGCCAGCTGTTTCGTGTGCAAGTGTAGTGAAGATTTGCCTGTCCTCACTTAAGCCCATTTTCAATTGGACAGCACTGGTTTGCTCTACAGCTCCTCTGGACTGGTTGGGACAGAAAATGAGCACATACTGACTGACCTAGTGACTGTTCAGCATTCATATCTCATTCTATATAAAGCTGCTGTGGTCTCATGGTAAATTTATGCAGATAGCTAAAGCAAGAAAAATGGAAGTCAACAGTTGATAAAGGTGATAGTGTTTCCTACTTTTTATCTGAAAGTATAGTACAGTTTGTTCACATGAATCAATAAAATGTTATTACCTTCCTAGTTTTCCTTCCACTTTAAACCGGAATCATTACAAGGAATTTGACAATTATTGCATATAGAAACTTGTTTTGAGTGTCATATTAGTTAATTGTTATGTAAAATGTATGTATTTTGACTTGTTGCTCATTGGCTGTTGTAATAAATATCGTTTTTGTCTCTTCTGACCCTGTCCACCTACTGTAACTGTGTTACTGCAGGAAGGAAAACAAGCTTAGAAATGGAAGGAAGATTTATCCAGGCTGTCTTCATGTAGGCTACTGCATGGTGGTAAAATCATGAACTATGAATTTCTTTACCAAGCATAGCATTGCAGATTGTATCAAAATAGGAACAAAAGTAATGTAAACAATAACGAACAACCAGCATATTTGTATTTTTAAGCTCATAAGTCAAACACCAGAACATCTTGCACTGTTTCTAGTACAGTTACCAAAGGAGGAGGGTAAATAAGGCTATGAGTGGAATGGTACTACAATACTTTTCTTTCATTTTAGGAAACACTGATTGTACATTTTTCTTATATTGTTAAATACTATGAAACTGTAATTTGATTTTGAAGTATATATATATAAATATATTTATGAGAGCTTTGAAAAGTTACATATGTATGATAGGTTTATTATGTGTAACAGAATTAGAATACTAGGCAGTAGCTTGCATGCAGATGAGTATGGATGAAGAATGAATGTGTGCGTGCATATGTGTATGTGTTTTTGGGTGTGACTGTTTGCACACACATGTTTAGGTTAAAAATGTGTATGCATGCCCAAGCATGCGTGTGCATATGGATTGTGTGTGTACATGCATGTGTGTAGTAATGCAAAACTGCTGGAATATGAATAAAACCAAAAATGAAGTAAAGTCTTCCCAACCATGTTATAAAAAAATAATCTTGTATTAGCCCCCTTTATCATTATTAATGCTGATTTGTTAAATATAGCTGTTCAGATAAGAGCTTCAGATTATGGTATGTTCAGGGTAACTTAAATGATTTGAAATATCTTTAAAATGGATGACTTGTTCACAGGAGCTTATAATCCCAAAATTTAAATTGATGTTCTAAATTTGTAAAAATCTTAGTTCCATCAATAGTTTTTTCATACTCCACTTTGATTATTTTCATATTTATGAAATGTCTCCTGAATTAAAAAGAATAACTGGCAGATAACCCTTTCAGTACATAAGCAACCTGATAAACATTTGAATGTGTTATCACTTTTTTTTTTTTTTTTTTTTTCTTTTATCCCCTTACAGCTGCCATGTACAAAACTGTTGGTACATATACCATGACCATTTAAAATGTTTTCTGTTATAGGACAACATTGTAATTGTAACTCCAAATAATTTAAAACTTTGTAAGGACATGTTCAAATCTCACGAATTATTTAGCTTTTGAATAAAGTGAAACCTTAAAGAAACAATGATGTGCAATTTTTAAAATGTAGTAAACAAAGTAATTTCATTATTTTCAATGCAGTGTTAAGAAACATAATGAAAGGTAAATCTGCTGGTATATGTTACCGTCCGTTTATGTCTCAGTGATATTTCAGTCTAAAAGTTAACTGAACGCACAGCCTGTTTCGGCACTGTGAAAATCATCTGTGCACAACTTATTTTGTAATGAGTAATTCAGAGCACAATAATAAAATTCTTTTGTAAAATATGTTTTGAATAATTTTAGTTCAGGTAATGTAATTCTGTGTTTTCCAAGCTTCTATACTGTTCTCAAAATTGTATTACCCAACCCAAGTAAAATATTATTGTTGAAGTCATTGGTTGTGGAATTCTGATCTTCCAAGATTTAGCAGTGCAGTAGTAAGCAGGAATGAAGAGAAGTGAAAGCAACCCAATAGAAAACAATGAATAAAACATTTTCACCCCTTATTGTAAATGCTTCATAAACTGATAATAAATGATTTTTCTGTACATTTTTTGCCAATTGGTTTATCACTACTGCTGTTAAAAATGCTGTGATTTTGTTTGTGCTCAAAAAATGCTGTTGTAAGCAATACCTTTTAGCATGTATGCACTACCACTCAAAAGTACACCCACAATTTGTTTCCCCTTTTTTATAAAAAAAGATTCTCAAACTGAAATATAATAGCAAGACAAGAAGCATTAATATATAGTTCATAACAACCTAAAATGAAAATCTTGCCAATGAATGTAATTATTGTGACTGAGCAGATATTGTACTATTTGAAGTATTTTTTTATTTATTTTGAATAAGGTATTCTTAATATTCAATCATTATTTCAATTGAAGTGCTAACTAGATCATTTTCCTATTAGCTTATCACATCTCATTGGATTAATGGATCCATTAATGCAATCATTGCATTCCATACATATTGCTCATTATTTTTGCTGGGTGTTTTCATTTTCCTTTCCACTTCCCTCCTGATCCCTCCTTAAACTGTCCCAAACCTTACATATGCCTGCATGTATGAGTGAGCATGTGTGCACACAGTAGCAGGATATAGAATTTGTTGAGAACAAAGAATTTGGGTAGATTCCCTCCCTCGAGTTCCCCTTCCTTTTATTCATCAGTTGCTGTCTCATCCTAATGTAATCTACCAGTAGGTGCATTACTAGAAAATGGTTTTCGCAGTCTCAAATCTCTTCAGCTGAGCCCAGAACTCGGATGCCATTCATACAACTTGACATTAAATACATAATCTTTCTGTCATATCACCAGTTTTCTTCCCTTGCATAATACTGCATTGCTATTATGAAGACCAAGGTTCCTGGCTGCAACCTGTCTCCACTTCAAACAAGATTTTTGATATTGTATTTTATTTGTTTTACACTCAGTTGCTCACTGAAATTGTTAGTGACTTTTTGGGTTCCATTGTTTAACATGTTTTTTACATTTCATCTCACTACAGTATTGTATAATTTGTGTTATTTGTTTTAAGATTTGTGTAATAATAAAGCAGCAGTTTTGTTAACTTTTGATGTTATCAGGTAGTGCAGTTTTTTGTATCATAGTGGAAGTAGACCAATTTGAATGCCCAATGGATATGTGTTCGACATTACCCAGGGCTGTTAAAATTGCTTGAATTTATCATTAAGCAAGTATTTTTCCAACAACTTGGCAGATATAATGGAATCTTTTTTGCTTAACTTCAGAAATGAGAACAGTGGGGCCAACTTGTTATTGAATTCACTATAATACAGCACTCATGTCTTCCATGTATTATTCTGTATATCTTAAAACCTCTGAAGTGTTCAATACCATAGGTTTTATATTTGAATGATAAAACTTATGATTTGGGATAAAATGTTTAAACTTTAGAGTGGTAGTGTGCCTATCCCATATCACTGGAGGGGTGGTAGATTTCCTGTTTCCACTGTTCATTAGTCATATCCATAAGCACTAAGGTGAAGATCATAACTTTCCCAGAAGGGCTTTTCATATAAATTAAAGCCCCAAATTGGTTTTGAAATAACATTATACATAAATCTTAAACATGCAAGGATAAAGAATGCTTATTGTTCTTTCCTAGCATTAAATTTATTGGTTGTACTGAAGGTTGAAAGATAAAAGACTGCAGTTTAAATCATTGTGAGAGAGAAAAAAACGTTACTAGTTTTCCATTTTAACATAATTACTCGGTATGTAGTTTTTAATGGATATATTGCCCTTGAACCTAATGCCTTAGAAGTTGGGTGATAGAAAAATGTACATTTGGGTGAACAGAGAATAAATTGTTAATGATATTATTAAAGCATCATTTTAGCAGCAGTAAATAATTGTCCTATATGGAACTGTTAAGGCAAAGTCTGATTACTAACAGAGCAAACATTTGAATAGCAGTTCTCTATATTGTAAAACCCTGGACAGAGAACAATTTTAATACATTTTTGTAAATAGCATTCCTTTAGAAAGATCTGAATTTTTTTCTTTTATTTTATTTGACATAACTGTTGAGGAAGGAAAAAAGTTGCAAGAGTTTCAGTGGTCTAATATTACATGCAAATGCAAAAATGATCAAAACTTTTGGGGGTTGTTTAAGAAATACAAAGATTAGTCATGTTACGAATTTTCTCAGTTCATTCATCTCACATTTTACATGAAAATGTGTTAGTGCAAATTTCATATTCCATTTGCCTAGTTTCTATCTTTCGGTTTAGTGCTGAACTACAGCTTTAACATTTGGCACAGATTTAGAGTACTGCTAACACTTAATAATCAGTTTATCTTTGGTGATGTTAACTTTTTTTCTATAATACTGTCAAATCATGGGTATGTTGATGAATATTTGTTATGCAGTTTCTACACATTGGCAAATGGCAGAAAATGTGTATTTTAGATACTTCATTGTTAAGGGTCTTTGTTTTGTTTTTATTCTCAAATGAACTGGCCTAGCAGCTGAGAGCACACATTTGGCATAGTACAGTAAACAGCTTACATTTTTCATAGAAGATGTAATTTCTCCTTCCTGAGTCATTTCAATAACCTTAAAGGGATGAATGTTTGGCAAATTTATAGCAGAATGTTTGATGTACACCCTTTGACAAAAAAAAAAAAGTCATCTCTTAAACACTAAAATTCCTCTTCGTTACAGCACACAGTTCACAAGGTAACCAGCAAGACTGTAGCCACTGCAGCAGTTGTGTTATATGGCAAACACTAAAGACGCTGTCTAGTATGTGTGTTGTGTTAGCTCTGTGACAGAGTGTGCAATGATGTCATGATTAAGAGAGCAGGCTATAATATACATATACATGTATGTTATAATGAATATTATAATATTTCCTTCAATATTTTTTCTATCTAAATGCAATATGCTACACATGTACGAAGGAAAAAGGATGGCTTATGGGCACAAATTCAAAAAGCCTGAAATGTTGTAGCCTCTCATCTACACTACAGAAGAAATCTGACATCTATGCCTCAAAGATTGAGAGCAGTTATACCTGCTAAGGGTTCATACAAGATATCAAATTGTGTTTTTACTTTAGAAGACAAATTTTTCTGTTCATATATTTATTGTTTGTAAAGAATACATTAGTTTGTGATTTTGAGTGTGTGCGCGCATAGGTAATGTCATAAAACTCAAATGATACATTAAAATATAATATAATATTAAGACAACATAATGTTCTAATATACACTTATAAAAGCAATAATAATTTTAAAAAAAAGTGTGGCATTTGATCCCAGGAGCTTATGCGAAGAACAATGCCAGTATGCACTCACTGCATGTGCTTGTGAATACAACATTTACAAGCATTCCTGAAGTTCTCTCATCTATACATAGAATCTGATTTCTTCTTCTTCTTCTTCTTTTTCTTCTTCTTCTTCTCCTTCTTCTTCTCCTCCTCCTTCTTCTCCTCCTCCTCCTCCTCCTCCTCCTCAAAGGGTGTACAGCTGATTCCCACTAGTGTTAAATTGACAATAGATTTTCATGATGATTGTTTGAATTGAGCAGCAAAAACACCCAGATTTTCCTCTGTTAACACATGACACCAGCATCTATTTTTTGTCCAGCACTGATCCTCTTTTGAATTTAGGCACTATTTTATGAACTGTAGATCCATTAGATTAATGAACTCCAATAAAATATTCTTAAAATTCTGCCTGACTCTGAGCAACTGATTCATTTCTTAAAAGATACAGCAAATTAAAATGCATTGTTTTATATTAAATCCTTGAACCATGGCAAACTGGGAAATGGAACTCAATAACATAGTAACTCCTCACTCTTCTAAAACAAAATGCAGACTAACTGGCATTATTAGTAACAATATGCAACTGTTGAGGTGTGCAGCTGTTAACTGCCAGCTTCAGTAGTTCATGTGCAGGGGAAAAACAAATCTGGATCAAGTGTTTAATACACAAGGGGGTAGAGCTAATGACATAACAGGTCTTCATCCTCGTCCTCTTCTTTAGTGTCATTTTCATTTTTAGGTTAATAATGAAAAGTTTTAAAGTTACTTGATATCCTATTTCTTTTACGAAGTTCACTTCTTGTAAGGTCTCAGTATGTTTTGCTCAAACATCGCAGTCTTCCATGATCATATTATGTAACTAATGCTTTCTCTTCTAAAATTGTGTATATATATGGATTAAGCCAATTTTCACTTTAGCCCATAATGTCGCAATGCACTGAAGTACAACACAGAAGCAGTGCAAGCAAATTGTTGATTTATTTTATTTGCAGACACTCTTTAACATCTCAGGTCATAAACGTCCCATTCAATTTTTACACCTGAAAAATCCATTGATCCCAGCTGAGATTGTGTGCAAGGGGAAAGTAGTACCGTGTTAATCTAAATTTTAGGATGAATTCCTTAAATAAGGTATATTATAAAAAATAATGTGTATGGCATAAATTTAAGTATTGCTGACTTTTAATTAAACTTGAAAGTAGCATATTGCTGCAGTACAACTCCCAAGGAGCAACTCATGTTCTTTCTCTCATTTTCTTTTTGCATTATATGCCGCATGTGCTGTTGAAAATGTGACAGTATTTCTGGCACAGATGTTAGAAGGATACATTATATTGTTGTGTTGTTCTGCCATCTGTATTTTACTCTATAGTTTTGGCTCACCCATGTTTTGTCGAGGTGAAATAAAGGACAATCTTTCCTGCTGCTCAAATATTATGTATTGTGCACAGGAATATAATTATTGCCACAATTATCAGTTCATTCCATGAGAAATTTTTTTTTCTCTGAACCCCCTCCCTCAATTTTTTCCTTTCCCTGAGTGAAAGCATTAATTATCTTGGCAGAGGGAAATTTCCCTATATCATAAAATTCAAAATTAGTATATATTTATATTTCTTTTTAGGCATATTTATATTCTTTCTAAGTGAGACAAATCCAGTTTCTTTACCTTCTTAACATATGCAAAACATAGCTGATGCATTTACTGAACATGCGTCACCTGTTAGTTCTTGAAAATTGGAAAAATTGAAACTTTTTTTTTTCCAGTAATTGTTAAAGAAATTATGGACACAAATTATTTTCTTCACTTTGTTTTAAATCCATTCTAATGATCACTAGTGCCAGCTTTGCTGAGTGGTATATATAATAGGCTTTAAAATATTTGCTAAAACAAAAAAACATTTTTTGAATGCAATCATAAAACACAATAACATTCTTGTTTCAATGGGCACTTGTATGTTTGTTATGAAAGGGCTCACTGTTAAATATTGCTGATAAGAAGGTGCATATTGCTATGCAGCTCTAAAAACATACAGAACAACACAAGTGTTCAAAAAACACAACAACAGATTGCATCATCAGAATTTATTTCCTTCACCTTATAGGAAGCAATAAATTACTATTAATCTATAATAATATTAAAGAGTATACATAATTTGTCACAATTCTATTGTAAAGTGTATTATTTTAGTAATAAACACAGCTTTAATTATTACCAGAGTCCTTCAAAAATGAATGATACTAAAATCATGAAATGTGAACCACTTGGTGTAGAAATATAGTTTTTGTTTGCACATATTCAGAAAACATTTTGCACAAAATTCTAACCAGTTGCACAGTCTATGTTATTAAATGTTTTTTTAGCACATGTGGCAAGAAATGCTTGTCCATATGGGGCAATGTTGATACACTTTATTAACTAGTGCTGTATCAATGGACATTCCTTAAACATCAAGAGCTTTAAATCACACAGTGGGTTGCCAGATCAAACCTAGGAATATGCATAAGAAATTAAGAACATTTGTAAAAATTTTCAAAAAAAAATATAAAGAAACAATCGTTAGGTAGAATCTTTATAGTCTGTAGAGAACTATGAAATTGTGGAGATAGCTACTTTCATACCATCCAAGCAAAAGGCTACAATGCTAAAAATTAGAATGGACATCAACCAATCTTCCAGCAAAGCCTAATAGTCCCAAAGTTCCAGTACTTGAACCTGAACTGCTAGCTCATAGTGAGCTTGATGATGTGATAATTTTGTATCAAAGAAGCAAGTTTATTGGTTCAGTACTTAAAACGAATTGTTCATTAGAACAAAAATTAATAATCTTGATTTAGATAGGGAAAAAGAACAAATGGTTTTCAAAGAAGCAGTTTTATGTTTGGGAATTTATGAACTATATTAAAAAGAAGATATAATTTGAAAATGAAAATTTATAAATTCTTAAAGCATTAGTGTTAGTCATAAAAAATAATGGAATTACCAATCCTTCCCTTCCTATAGCTAATTCTGTGAAGAGGATTTGGAAGTCATCAATTTTTTATTGCTGAACAAAATAATTTGCCAAAATATCTGCTTTTGCATAAATGGGACAGTAGTTATAGGTCTTAATATTGTGGGAGAAAAGAATTAACAAGAGCAATATATTATCTCCCATCAAATTTTTATTACTGTACTTTCACATTTAATTGGGTCTTGTGAAGTAGTTTACTAAAGCAATGGACAAAAAAATTGTGTTAGATATGTACATTTGTAATATAGTTATTCATGTACTCATGAAAAAGTTATAGCTTTTATTTTAGGCGCCTTTTATATAGAATAATATTGAGCAATTACCTTGGAAATGAGTGATTTATAGAAACATACTATAACTTGTAAAAGTTTTGAAAAGCAAGTGAACAATTGTCTTAGATAATTATAAAGACTACATTTTGAAGAAACACTCTTTTAAGTTATGTTGGAATTTTCTGATTTTTGGGTTGCAACATATATATATATATATATAATATTTATAATTTACTTAAAAGTTAGCAGTAGTAGACCGCCACGGGTGGCCGAGGTTGTTAAGGCGAGGACTTGAGTGGGAGGTCTGGGTTTTGAATCCCACCAGGACTGTCCTCCTTGAGGTTTTTCTCAGGTTTTGCTCAATCCTCATAAATGGCAAATGCCGGAGAATTACCCCAAACTTGGGCCTGGAACAATTCCTTCCTTAAAAATAAATCCTTTCCCAATATATCATTTCATCTCATGTACCATCAGTGTCCATCACCTATGGTGCCTCTGTAGCAAAAACAGGCATTTAACTTCATTCATTCACCCACTCACTCACTTTTTTTTTAAAGTTAGTAAATGTGAAGTAAAACAAATATACAAAATAATACCCTTGGTATTTAGTAATACTATACTTCACTTTATGCAAAACTTGTTTCAATAGCTCTTGCTCCCATCAGCTGTAGACAGACTAGCATTGTTGGAGAATGATTTGGTGGCTCCAATATGAGTTAAAATAAATCCGTTAGTTGGATTTCAAAATTCATTACTTTATTATTATTTTTCAAAATAAAAATCCTCTCCCAAATTGTAAGTTCCATGGGATTCTTTACAGCTTTCAATAATTTTGCTCTTTAGATGATTTTTTATGCAAAAATGTTCAGCAAGTGCTAGTTTATCTGTTTATATTAAATGTTCTTTTGTCCTTGTTTCTAAATTCCATTTTTTTCTGCTTATGTACATTTGCTCACAATCCTAAGAGTTGATATGTTCAACTCCTGACTTCATGATTGTTGAGAATAAATCTTTAATTGAATTTTTGGTAGGTTTTTAACATATTTATTATCTGGATGCAAAGCAGTAATATATTTATTAATACTCCTAAATTTATTATGTGTCCATGAATGGTAAGTAAATTATATACATGTTTTGATCTCTTATATAATGGAAAGGGTGCAGATTTCTTTGACAGATTATTATAAGTACTTGCTAATCTTCTTATTGAATGTAACATACCAATGGTTGAATTTTGCATAATGTACATAGAAGCTCATTTTCTGCATTCCCATCTGAACCATTTTCCAAAGCGAAGTCAGTTTTAGTATTGCTTTTGGTGAAAGTCTTCCCTAGGAATAGAAACAAATAGAATCTAGATATCAGAGGATTGAATACTATGGGCAATTATTGTTAAATGCTAATTAAGAACTTTTTAAAAATTTCAAGAAAATTGAGCTGCACACTAGATAAGATTACCTACACATAATATGCACTTACCAAGAATAGTATATTTGTTTTGAAAATAACCCCAAAAGGATCTTAATGTAATAGGGAAAACGTGAGAATAATTTTTAACTATGTTTTAAAATTATCTTTCATATCTAAGGCATAAGATAAAAGCTTCAAAATGGAGTCCAGTGGAAAATGAACAGTATTCATTTAGTTATATGTGTGTTGGTACTATTTAGAGTTGTTGCTCTACTTCAGGGATCTTAAATGCATGGCCAGAGGTGACCGCGGAGCTTTGTGAATTAATTACTTAATGTGAAGCCCAATTAAATAAATAATTTAAATTAAGTATATTAAATTATAAACAAAGAAAAAATTCATTTGTACAATGCCAATGAGAAATTTAGCAATGCTTTCTCTTGGCTAGCTTGTCATGGTACCGATGTGGGAAGTTGCTATTTGCAAAATATTCCTGAAAAGTTTATCTATAATTTGGCTTTTTGTCTCGAATTTCACATTTTCAATTCATTCTGGCAAAAATTATGGAATGCATCCTGAGAAATGTAGTCTTTGTAAAATGTAAAAGCATGAGCACATATTTAAGAGGCTTTCTCTGAAATAAAAAGTTGTTTGAAGTTCAAGCGGATCCATTTGTTCTGATACTGGTATGTAGACATTGACACTAAATGGTTTAAAAAATAAATCTAAAGAAGAGCGCTAAATCCAGTTTCAAGTAATATAATAGAAAGCATCATAAAAAATGTAGTGGACAAGCTTGTAGTCACTCATGGACATGAAGTATTACACCTTCCCTGCCACTGCATGCTAAATCCAATGGAATTGATATGGGGTTCGGTTATAATATGTTAGAAAAAAAACAATATAACTCCTTCTATGAGTACTAATGTGTGTTGGTTGCAGTGGTGGAGACAAATTAATTCCCAGCTTTGGTCATACCTGCAGGATTGAAAGGCAATACTTCATTCATGATTCAGATACAAACCAGGAGAGTTTTGTGATTAATGTGGGAGAGAATAACAAGTCAATTAAATAGCGTTGATTCACAACTCGCTGCTTTTTTAGATGTAAGGTATTTGTAATAAAAAGTTGTTTGAAGTTCAAGCGGATCCATTTGTTCTGATACTGGTATGTAGTCATTGACACTAAATGGTTTAAAAAATAAATCTAAAGAAGAGCGCTAAATCCAGTTTCAAGTAATATAATAGAAAGCATCATAAAAAATGTAGTGGACAAGCTTGTAGTCACTCATGGACATGAAGTATTACACCTTCCCTGCCACTGCATGCTAAATCCAATGGAGTTGATATGGGGTTCGGTTATAATATGTTAGAAAAAAAACAATATAACTCCTTCTATGAGTGCTAATGTGTGTTGGTTGCAGTGGTGGAGACAAATTAACTCCCAGCTTTGGTCATACCTGCAGGATTGAAAGGCAATACTTCATTCATGATTCAGATACAAACCAGGAGAGTTTTGTGATTAATCTGGGAGAGAATAATAAGTCAATTAAATAGCATTGATTTGCAACTCGCTGCTTTTTTTAGATGTAAGGCATTTGTTGCAATGAATCAGTTGGCATTATGAACATTTATTATCTTGTTCATAACAACTTTAATTAGAACTGAAACATTAATATAAAATGTTTTCCAGCCTTTTCTATATAGAGCCCTTAGTCCAAAAAATGGAAAATATTTTTAGCAAGCTGTGGGAACAATTTACCTCCAAAAACCCGTGCACATTTTATTTATATGACTTTCAAGGTGATAGAGGTAAGCAACAAGTGTTCTACAGCACAGAGGCTACCAGCTGGGAATGGAATAAACGCAATCATGAATACCAAATTATTTTAATTATTTGTGACATATATTAAATTCTTCTCTCTATAAAACACTCTAACTTCCAATGTGTTTGAAAGAAATTTTAAAATGATGGCCAACAATCCATGCTCCCTACAACTATTAAGCATATTCACAGCATCAATGGCTCCTAAAGGAACCAACAAACATATTACAAAAGAGCAATATTCCCATATGAATCACAATTTAATCACCTCCAATGCTTATGTGTTTTTATAAGGGTTTGCAGCTATCCACTGCAAAATGGTAATCAATGGTTGTGTGTTGGTATGTCCGGTGATGTCAATATAATATAAAGCTCACTGGTTATTCTTAGTATTCTGCTCTTGCTAGTTATTCATGTTTAAACAGACAGATATTTTATTCACCATAATATTCCCGTACAGAAATTTAGGCTTCATTAAATGAATATACAATATATAATGAAACAAAAACTACAAAAATAATTATAATTATATTAGTACGTACACAAATCTTACTATAACATAGTGACACTGAACCTTCTGTTCCCTAGTACCAATTTGGCATAATTTATATTTACGTGGCTTAAGATTAACACACATTTTTGCTATTTAGATGTTCCAAGAATTCCCTTACAATATGAAAACAGTGTTGAATAAAAAACTTTTTCACATTTTCCTTGAATCTGCTGCATTTAGCTCTATATATATTTGTAATTAAATTATAAATCACAAGACCATAATGCAGAATTGATTGATGATTTTTTGCTTTCTTTCTTTCTTTTTGTTTTTTATTTTTTTTCCAATAATATGAATTGTATTAATACTTTGCGAGATGTTCATGAAATTATTTTTGCATTTAAGACAATGCATCGATGAAATTTGAGCCAAAATTTCGTTTTTTTAAGCTTTCATCATTTCATTGTGTTTGAAGTTTCCATTTTCATATGGCGCTTTCATTTTCAGAATTCATCACATATTTAGGGCATAATGCGGTCATTTAAAGGGACCTGTAAGAGTAGCCTTCCCCATTTTAAGCCCTAGTCATAGTACTGTAATTTTCACGAAGTAATTCGGTTTTCCTATTTACTGTTTCCATTTCGCGGGCTTTAATATTCCTAAAGGTCCTGTGAATTGGTTACATGTAGTGTTGGCTAATCTGAAAACAGCCGAAGGCAGACTAGGGAAAAATTTACCAAAGAAATCAGATTCTTGTGTTTCAGTGATTGTGATCTAGATTAAGTGTTGTGTGTTCTCTTAATAAGAAGAAGTAATAAGCATTATAAGTTGTAAATATTAAAGTTTGCATATAAATTAATTACACATATAGATAGTTATAGATGGTTTAAATCGTAATCGTACATAAGCTAAGTTAAGTTCTATATACAAGGCAAATAGAATCAATATCTCTATTGCAGTGTTTGTTTATAGTGTAAATAGATACCTGTAAATATGAATCGTATTAATCATCGTCCTGTACGAATGAGAGCCAATGAGAGTGTAATAATGTGAGAAATGTGTTATTAGCTAAAAGACGATAAATTCAAACCAACATATACAGAGCTGAAAAAGGATTTTCTCTGACTGACTCTGAATCTGAAATTTTGTCCTCCAGTAAGAATTTTGCACGTTTTAGTAAATGATTTATTTCAGGCTCTGTAAAAATTGACAACATTCTAACGATAGTGTTGGTGAAATGTGCAAGCCATGTTATGTGATGGAGCACAGCAGCTTGTGGGGGGAAGTTTTTAAAGGTTGTGTGTTGTGTTTGTGCAGTTTGTCAATCCAATAATTTATTTATAGAAACGCAATATTTAAGGTTGTTTTGTTCATAATTTGACAAGTAAGTGTAGTGTTTGCATGACTGTGTGTAATGAAGTGTTTACAAGTCTTCGTATCCCATCAAGTGAATAGAGTAGACAACCATTCGAAGTAAATCGAAGAATAGTGAGTGAATTTCTATAAGGATCGTGAAGTCATTGAATAATTTTTTGCTGTGATGGGTTTGCCTGTTATGAGAACGTCAACGTACATGTTCATGTAAAAGGTTTAGCAGAGGAGAATATAAAATTAACGGGAGAAATTCTGTAATTGTCTTATTCTGCTATACGACAGGCCCATATTGAAACAATACCTAATACATGCATATAATGATGAAGCACTGCCACCAACATTGTCATATGATGGTACATGGTAAAAACGTGGCCACACGTCCAACTTTGGTCTAGGCATTCCTACTGATGTACTCGTAGGATTAGTCGTAGACTTTCATGCATTGCCCCATTATTGTGGTACGTGTGAGCAATCCTAAGTATGGCTTCCTTCGGAAGGGAAGTAAAGCCGTGGGTCCCGTGTCGTACATTTACGGCACGAAAAAGAACCTCAAGCCTGAAAGAGAGGCCTCTGAGCAAAATTTGTCGGCCGTTTCACGCCCTGAGTTGAATGGGACACTGATGACCTGAGAAGTTAAAGAGCGTCCATAAATAAATCATTCAAAAAAAAACAAACAAAAAACAAAAAAAAAAAAACGTGTGAGCAAAAGAGGGAGACCATGAATGTGACAATTGAAAAATTTAAAATTCGGTATAAAGGCCATGCTAATGAATATGAATGCTACTTTACTGAATCAGTCAATGGTATGTAAGTAACATGGAAGAGGTCGCTTAAATATAAGTTCAGGTATACTACCATGGTGAGTGACGGTGATCCAAAGACATTCAGTCATTTACAGAAGCTGTCAGTTTATGTCCAGGTGGTGACTGGGAAAGAAGAATATCTCAACCATATTGCAAAGAGAATGGAAACTGGCCTGAAATTGTGGTAGGTGAGTGGAGAGTGTAAGGAGTGACATTAGGTGGAAAAAAAAAAACAAAATCCGGCAACCTAAAATAAGACACAATAGTATAGTCAAACTGATATTGTTGTGCAGTCAAGAAAAATATCCTTAAAGTACAACAGATGAAGTCTACCATATTTGCAACACTGCAAGTCGACAGATGAGAACCATGTGTCAAGGATTATTTTGTTGATTTGATTTATTTATTGATATTCTTTAACATATCAGGTCCTCAGCGTCCTATTCAATTCAGGTCGTCAGACGGCCGATAAATTTTGCTCAGAGGCCTCTTTTTTCAGACTTGAGATTCTTTTTCGTGCCGTAAATCTACGACACGGGATTCACGGCTTTACCTCCCTTTCTAAGGAAACTGTCCAGGAAGAGAAGATTTGTGGCGTTTTTATCATAGAGCCATTGCGGCAGGTAATGAACTTCCTCGCCGTGATAGAACCACTATGAAAATAGTCCTCAGTACACAAGTGATAAAGGATGATGATGATTATTGCTTAAGGGCGCAAAACTTCTATGGTCATTAGCGACCAAACACATCAAGTACTGTGTCAGAAATACAAAATAAATAAACAAAGAACGCAAATCCTGCGCATAATGAACTAACAGTAGTACTTTGTGCAATAAAATTATACCCAAAAACAAATAACAAGGGTATAAGGCGCCACAAACATAAGGGTGTTACTAAAACACAGCCGCAAGAGCGGAAAACACAACAGTCCTGTAATGGACTAAAATCGTAGCAATAAAACCCCAAAGCAAACACAGGGTAATATGGTCAACAAACAAAGACCGGTAGGAAAACAAATCAGCAAAAGCTGAAAACAAACCAGTCTTATAAAAGATTAAAATGGTAACAATAAAGCCCCCCCCCCCAAAAAAATAACACGGGTAATGTGCAAAACAACAATGAAAGACTAGTTAACACTATTCAGCAAAAGCTGAAAAAACAACAGTCTTAAAAAAGTCTAAAAATGCCGTCAATGGTAAAAAGATAAAACCTCACACCTTGCTCCAAAAACCACAAACACGGATAAAACGGAGCACTCGCTCAACTGCAACCACATCATCTGCAAGTAATTCCTCAATAGAGGAGGGCAAACCTAGGCTATGTCTAAAAACTGCCAGATGGCATTCAATTAAAATGTGACGCACTGTAAAGGGGTGATCACAGTGATGGCAAGCTGGAGCGGGTTGACGATTAAAAAGGTGAGAGTGACTAAAACGGCAATGCCCAATTCTAAGACGAGCTAAAAATCACTTCTTCACGACGAACAGCGCGAGAAGAAGTCGACCAGTTAATAGGGGCGGATTTACATTCACGGAATTAGTTGGGAGTAATTCCCACTCCTCGCGCCAGCGCGAAATAATGGCTCTACGTGAAGAATGTATAAAATCCCCGAAATAAAAACGCTGCTCGTACTCAGCAGGGTCTACAAGAGCGGATTTTGCTGCAACATCTGCGGCCTCATTACCTGGGAGTCCGACGTGCCCAGGCATCCATAGGAGTGTTACCCTGACGCCAGCGTCAAAAAGGGTTAACACTACATTCTGGACCATCTGTACAAGAGGGTGGGGGTTGTACAGGTTTCTAAAACTTAAAATGGCACTCAAACAGTCGGAACATATAACACTGTTCCCTAGCCCCTGATCAGAAATAAATAAAACCGCCCAATAGATACCATAAAGCTCCGCCATAAAAATAGATGTCGCAACGTTAAGACCATATGTAAAACTTGACCCATTAAAAACAAAAGCACATCCTACTTCTGTGTCACATTTCGAACCGTCGGTATAGATAAAATTCCAGCCATTAAAAGAGGACTTGATCTCGCTAAAATAACAACGAATAATATGTGCTGCGGTCGAAGATTTTGGACAGGACGTAAGCCCAAGATGAACGGGGGCCTCTGCTAAAATCCAGGGGGGAGAAGAATCTTCCCCGGCTAAGAAAAAAGCAGGTAAGTCCAACGTCCGTAAAATCTCCCGAAAACGAAAGCCAGCAGGCTTAGGAGTAAAAGACCGAGCAGCATAAAAACTATCCAAAGATACATTAAAAAAACGGCTCGTTCGTTGGATGACGAGGTTGCGCAGCTAAGCGACAACCGTAAGCAGAAAGTAAAACATACCTACGATAAAATAACGGAGGTTCTCCAGACTCACATAAACTTAACACAGAACTGGTTGGGAATGCTCCAATGGCTACACGGATACCCCGGTGATGAATCGGGTTCAGGCGGCGCAGAACAGAAGGCCGCGCAGAGCCATAAACAACACTGCCATAATCCAGTTTGGACCGGAGAAGAGAGCGGTAAAAACGTAAAAGAATAGTCCGGTCAGCTCCCCAAGATGTGCCGCTTAAAACACGTAAAATACAAAGAGAACGTTCACACTTGCCGCGGAGTTGCGCTATATGCGATGACCAGCATAATTTTCTATCAAACACCAAGCCAAGGAATCGAACTTCGTCTGCGAAAGCAAGAGTGTCTGGGCCAAGACGGAGCGTAGGTGGAGGATACTCCTTGTGGCGCCAGAAGTTCATGCAGACGGTCTTCTCTGCGGAGAAATGGAACCCGTGATTCATACTCCAAGCGTAAAGGTCGAGACAGCATTGGAGGCGGCGTTCCAAGAGACAAGTTCTCCGAGAGGAAAGAATAGATAGCAAAATCGTCTACAAACAACGACGATTGTATTCCTGGCGGTAAACACTCGGTGATAGAGTTAATAGCAATGGCAAACAGTGTGCAACTAAGTACTGAGCCCTGAGGTATGCCATTCTCTTGAATAAAACTAGATGATAAAACTGATCCCACGCGAACATTAAAAACCCGGTCTTTCATAAATTCTTGAATAAAAACTGACATGCGCCCACGTATATTCTAATCGTGAAGCGTTCGGAGGATACCGCCTCTCCAGCAAGTATCATACGCTTTCTCCAAATCGAAAAACACGGCAACCGTTTGGCACTTCCGAATAAAACCGTCCATTATGTGGGTTGAAAGAGATACAAGATGGTCGACAGAGGAGCGGTGACGACGAAAACCGCACTGAGCGTCCGTCAATAGATGTCTGGACTCCAAACACCACATAAGCCGTCCGTTAATCATTCGTCCCAACACCTTGCAGACGCAGCTGGTGACGGAAATCGGACGGTAACTGGAAGGAAGATGTGGGTCCTTTCCAGGCTTAGGTATAGGAATGACGGTAGCCATTCGCCAGGCGCTAGGAAATGTGCCGTGACACCAAATAAAATTAAAAGTCTGTAATAAAAATGCCTTGCCTTCCGCTGATAAATGCTGCAACATAGCAACATGAATGCCATCCGGCCCTGGTGCGCAGTGTCTAGAGTTCGTAAGGGCAAGCTCCAATTCCCTAGAGGTAAAGGGGACATTGTAGCACTCCTGATGGTCGGAGGCAAAACATAAGCCCTTCGACTCGACCTGCTCTTTAACTGTGCGAAAAGCAGCAGGATAGTTGGCCGAGCTTGAAACATCAGCGAAAGTACGTCCTAAAATATTAGCCACATCAATCGGAGTAATGACAACCCGATTTAAAATCCGAAGACCGGGTATGGGCGAAAACCTAGGTTTGCCCGCAACGCGGCGTAGTCGTTCCCAAACTACGGATGAAGGCGTTTTGCGGTTAAAAGACGAGGTAAAAGCAATCCAAGAAGCCATTTTGCTATCCTTAATGACTCGACGGCATTTGGCGCGCAGTTGTTTATAGCAAATCATATTTGCAGAAGTAGGGTGGCGACGAAAAGCTCGGAGAGCACCCCGGCGTGCACGCAACGCATCCCGGCATTCATCGGTCCACCAGGGAACCGGTAAGCGCCTGGGGTGACAAGACGACCGGGGAATAGCCTGATCTGCGGCTATGATGATGACCGTACGGAGGCGTTCGATCACGACGTCGATAGATGGAAATTCACTCCCTGAAAATTCGGCCATAGATCGAAAGAGAGGCCAGTTCGCCTTTTCAATGAGCCATTTTGGCGCGCGCTGTGAATGTGCGTTTGAAGAGAGTATATGAATCTGACACGGAAAGTGGTCACTAGAGTATGAATCGGAGAAAACATTCCAAGTAAAATGTACAGATAGTGAGACAGAACAAAAGGATAAGTCCAAGTGTGAAAAACTCTGAGTACTCTCTGAAATATATTAAGGTTGACCAGTATTGAGCACTACAAGATTGTGACCATCCAGAAAGTCTGCTAAAAGGCTACCCCTTGCACACTCCGAGGTGGAACCCCATAGGGGATGGTGTGCATTGAAATCCCCCAAAAGTAGGACAGGGGGTGGTAGCTGAGACAGAAGATTGTCTAGATCAACCATGGTGACTGTACCAGACGGAGGCAAGTAAACACTGCAGATGGAAAAACTGAGGCCAGAGAAGTGAACGGTAGCTGCAGAAGCTTGTAAAGGATTCTGGAGCTGTAGTGAAGCACTGTACACGTCATTACGAATTAAAATTAAAACTCCGCCATGAGCGGGAGTGCCATCTTCGGGAGGGAGATCAAATCTCACCGAAGAGTAACCGCGTAAATTAAAAGAATCCTGCGGGCGAAGTTTGGTCTCTTGGAGACACACTAGCGGACAGTCAGTAGAACGTAAAATTAATTCGAGGCCAAGTCTTCGACTACGGAGACCACGCACATTCCACGAAAGGATAGCCATTTTTAAAATTAAATAAAAATAAATTAAAAAATCTACCACCTCAATTTTTGCTAGGCCCAGGACGGATCAAACGTCCTTTCTTTTGTTGCGTGGGGCTCGGTGGTTTGCCTGGAGCAGGCCCATCTTGCTCCATGACGTCCTCAGAGGGAGGGCTCTCTCGCTGAGAGGAATCCACCGATCCCAGCACCTGGAATCGGTTGGATGTATATAAGGGCGGTGACGGCGACCAGCCAGCGGGTTTGCTCCCATCGTGGGAGCGGGACTTCCGAGGAGGAGGAGAAGGGCTCTTTTTCTTCTCCATAGGAGTTGACGATTTCATAAAATCCGTCCGCGTATAACTTGTCTTAAATTTAATTTCTGGAGCTTTAAAAACAACCGGTTTCGGCTTCTCGGTAGAGCATTTTGGAGAATTGGGCTTAGTAGGGACCCGTGTAAAAACAAAGTCACAAGTCTGCGTACTGCTATCGCACTTCTTGGGCGCAAAAAAGCTGCTGCGCTGTAGGTGCCGGTCTTAGGCACGACAGGTTGGCGAGATTGAAATCGCTTCCGGGCCTCAGTAAAGGAGAGTTTTTCCTTTACCCGGATCTCCTGAATACAGCGCTCCTCTCTAAAACGAGGGCAGTCGCGGGACGAGGCTGGATGGTCGCCGCGGCAGTTGACACAGACAGGAGCGGATGGACATGCTCCCTCATCACTTACTTGAACGCAGCTAGCACAGATGGAAACGGCGTTCTTGCAGGATATGCGAGTGTGTCCAAAACGTTGACACTGAAAACATCGCAACGGGCTCGGGATATATGGGCGCACTTCTATCAACTCGTAGCCCGCCTTTATCCTCTGCGGCAATTCGATCCTGTCAAACGTGAGGAAAAGAGTCCGGGTCGGCTGTAATTCCCCCTCTCTCCTCGACTGAACACGATAAACAGAGGTGACCCCTTGGTCTTCCAGACAACTCTGGATTTCTGGGTCGGACATTCCGTCTAGAACATTGGTGGTAACAACTCCTCGCGACGAATTCATGGTCTTGTGTTTCTCGACACGGGTGGTATAACCGTGGAGTAGCGTCGCCTTGAGCATTGAGTTGCTTTGAGACAGCCCAAGTGTCTCCACCAAAAGTGATCCATTACGTAGACGGGTACAGGATAAAACGGGTCCAGCTATGGCATCAATGCCCTTCTGAATTTTAAATGGATTTACCTTAACAAACGACTGGCCATCTTCGGTACGACTGATAATTAAGTAGCGAGGAAATGACTTCTCGGATACTTCTCTTACGTCAACTCTTTCGTTTCATTTGAAAATGATTATTATCATGTGCCATAGCGATATTATCCTCCACCAATGCAACTGTCTCCGATGGCAGGCTGCTTCCTGGGCGCCACCCCGGCTTAGGTTACTGGCCCTAGCCTGAACAAAGTAACCTCAGGGTCACACCTTCCTGTTGTTTGACAAAGGGACCCAATCGCCTGCAGGAAGTCAACAGCTCATACAATGGCCCTTCCCCGGGCCTGGCCTTTACCAGGGGATACGCTCCCGCCCTACATGATAACCCTGTGCTGGGGGTTACGCAGTTACCCAGTCACATTTTACCGTGTCAAACACGGGGGCACCCATCAGACGAAGAACAGGGAAGTAGGACAAATAAAATAATAAAATAGGCGAAATAAAAAGGAGTCAAACGCGCTGAGCACGGACCTTAGGCAGCAGCTCGGGTACCTCTGGGTCGCCACGCCCCGTACCCAAAAAATTGGGCCCCTGAGGGGGTGATAAAGGAGATCAGCCAGTTTGTCAGAGACTTACTTCTAATGAATTGCTGCAGCGTTGGACAGTAGGGAAGCCCAAAGCTAATGAGTGCCTTCAAAGGGTTATTTAGTCAAAGTTTCCGTAAGATGTATTTGTTTCAAGGAAGAAATTGAATGTGCTGTCACTTCTGCAATTTCACAATTTAATATGATATGTGGGGATTTTCAAAGTGTGAAATAAAATGTAACCGAACCAATACAGAGTAACTCAGGACATGAAATTAGTGTAGTGAGAGACAAACGTCGGGTGAAGCTGAGCGAGTTGGAGGACGTAAAGCAGCACGTAGAAGTTGAAAATGGTCAAAACTATTGGAGAGTTGGAGAAGAGAGAAACAGGAGGAATTTATGTGGCTGCCCTGATTTAGAGTAGCAGGAAGTTGGTAAAGTACAGTTTTTCACATTTTAATTGTAAAATTAATTTTTTCTGCATACATTTCATAAGGTTTTACTGCAATTCAAAATGCTCTACGCAATGCAATTTTCACGCAATTCTTTTGAAATTTTCAGGATTTGTGTATAAGTATAAAGTTAAGAAACTGATTTCAGCTTTGTACAGTGTAATTAATGGTTAAGTAATAAACAAAGATCTTTGACACATAATAGTAAAATTTGGGGAAAAATTATAATATCTTGACTCAAACTTATATTTGTATGCTCACTTATTTGGGTATTAGCTGTTTTGTTTATCATATTCCACACTGTTTTTTTTTCCAGTATTTTTGGAAGTATTTATGTTCTTTCCTCCTTGCACTGCCTTTAAATTAAGCAACACTTTCCTGTACTTTTATACATATTATAGGTATTATTGTAAGTACTCAGTTAAAATGTTTGGAAGAATTCATACATACCTTCCATTTTACTTTTTAGATTTATTAGTTTAGGTGACAAAGTTAAAGTGTAATTTTTTTTATGCTTCGCCAATCTTTTTGATTGGGAGTAAGCTTCATCAAAGTGGGAAGATTTTTTTTTTTTTTTTTTTTTTTTTTTTGCAGAAAAGTTTTCCTTTCCTTTTTTTTTTTAATGAGTATTGCATGAATCTTCTGCCCATTCTTCTCTGGCAAGCATATGCTTTAGATGATCTAAGTTACATTTCTTTGTGACCCTAATACACCAACAAAGATTGTATTTTGTTTGGCTATGATAGTTGTAAATATCTATAATTTGTCCCCTATGAACTGATACATGAAATTCAGTATTTATTGTGAAAAAGCTGCCTTCTTTTAGATATGTTATTATGTAATCTATTGTGCTAACTGAGTGGTCCGTGATTCTTGTGGGCCCTGGAGAACCAATTTTTAAATTGGGGCTTTCGAAGATGTCACTTAGTTCCATATTGTCCTCATCAACATTAAAGATGTCACTTAGTTCCATATTGTCCTCATCAACATTAAAGATGTCACTTAGTTCCATATTGTCCTCATCAACATTAAAGTTGCCTAGGATTATGTTGGTTAATTGTAATTTTGCACAACATGTTTTCCAGGGGGAGTTGGAAATCTATACTTGAGTTAGGGGACCTTTAAATGCTCATAAGGAGTATTTTCTCCACTTTGGTGTTTAGTTTTATTGTGGCTACCTCAAAGATCATCTCTAAGCTGATGTTTTCTACCCAATGTATCCTATTGCCAATATTATCATTCCTGTCATATAATAACGCTCCTCCGTCTCTATGTGTCACACGGCAATAATGGGACATGAGTTTATAACTTGTAAATTTCACAAAATGTTCCGGCCTTAACCCATGTTCTGAAAGTACTACAACCTAAGGATTTGTATCATTTAGTCCTATTTCTAAAATCATCTTTGTTGGAAACGTATAGTGTGTTCTGGTGGTATACACCAAGGATGAAGTTATTATGCATACTGTTTATATCATAATCATAGGATGGGAGTGAATTTACAGTTTTTCATTGCACATTAATTACATTCCCTGTAGAGAATATTTTTTATTTGCTCTGAGAGAAGTAAAATTAAGTACTTTTTTCATTTATTGATCAAATGTAAGCCATGCCTGGTATGGTATTCATGCTTGAGGTTGTAGATGTCCTCTATATTTATATTTGGGTACACTGAGCGTAATAGTTCCTTCTATTTTTTTTCCGAATATTTGTATGAACACAAATGTATTATAATTAACATCGTACCTGTAGGGAATGTTCGCCAATATTACGTCAGTTTTCTTCATTTCTTCTCTTTGAAGAATTTTTATAGTATTTATGGCACTGTTTACTTCATTCTTGTACGCATCATTTGCGCCAGTCACGATAATTTTTCTTTCACTTACACTTTTCAAACTGTTGTTAGATATATTCGCTGTAGCATCTATGAGTTTCGCATTAGGCTTTACATAACCTATAACTTCACAATCAGATTACTAATATTTCACATGTTGTCTGAGCGAGGTCTCTTTCATTGCTATCTCCATAAGTTGAGATTTTTTTTCTCTTTTATCTGATCGACTTGTTTTCTTTTGTGGTTTCCATCCGAAGGTCTTCTGGCACTAGATAAGCTCCCTCTTTTTCATTTGTTGCTAGGGTGGGGAATTTGTTTTCGAGTATGAGCGCGCGCTGCCTCTTGGTATTGTTCTATTTTCTGACCGCGGTATTTTGCTTCCATTCTGCTGCATGATGAATTTGACCTTTAGTCTGTTTATTTTCAGCCACGAGTCTCATTATTTCTCAACGAGCTTCATTTAAGTCTTTGTTCAATATACTTATCCCCTTGTGTAGAGATTTTAAGAATTCACTCTCGCATCCCGTTGTTTGGTAATTTTAATCAGTTCATATCTTCAGATTCTTTTGTTGACCACTTTTATCTTCCTTTGCAGTATTTGTTGCACGCTTGTTTAAGCTCTTTCTGTTGATTTTTTTTAACTTTACCTTTAATTCTGTTATTTTTTTTAATAATACAACGTAATATTACGGAGAGTCATACTGCCAGCCATCATCTTACATTCGTCTGCATGCAGATCTGCAAGTCATAATAACTGTTACCTTTTAATTTAAGAAAGATGTCATCAGCAAATTCAATTGTTTGAGCAGTTATAATGTTAAGTGATAAATCATGTATATACTCCAGAAATAATAAGGGCCTTAGGTTTTAATTTTGAGGTACTCCATATTCATTTGTTTTTAAAGATAGTGTATTATTTATCATAACTTGCTTTCTATTTGCAAGGTAGGATTTAAACTAACTGTAACTTACTCCTCATATGCCAAAAGTTTCTAGTTTAGACAATATTATATTGTGGTATATCAAACGAAACGCTCTATTTATGTCGACGAATACAGTCAAATTTCTTCTTCTTTTTGAATATATATTTTCCAGAGTTTCTTGAATGAGTACAAAAAATGTTCAATACATCTGTTTTTTCTAAATCTATTTTGCACTTTTGAAAACAACATTTTTAAGAAAGGGTGAGATTTTATTATATATGACTCACTCTACAATTTTTGAGGCCCCAGAATGTACTGTGATTGGTCTATAGTTATCTAAATTTAATCTATCCTTGTCTTCAAATAAAGGAACAACTTTTGAAATGTTGAGAATATCTGGAAAGCTACCTGTAGAAAAAAAAGCACTAGCATGTGTCAGTAAGTGGACCAGTTAAATGTACACTGCACGCTTTTTATGTGCTCAGATACTTCATCAATTCCAACCGAAAACACTCTTCTTTTTGGTTTTCATTATTTTCATTGTATCTGCTTCAGTAGATGGATTGAGATGAGCAATATTATAAATATGATTAATCTTAGTTCTTACATTTGTTATATTTTGACTAAGTGACATTTTCTCAGCAACTGTAATGAAGTGCATGTTAAAAAAAGTTTGCAACTATTACAAGATCAGTCACTGTTAAATTGTTTATTATTAAAAAGCATATTCCCAGCAACATAGAAATTATTCTTACAGAAACAAAATGGCAGTGACAAAAGGGGCTCGCGCGGAATATTATGGGAAATTCATAAAAGCCGAATATCCCACCCCTGTCGCAACGGAATTTTTTAGAAATGAAAAAAATGTTAATTGCCAATTTAGAGTGACATAGGTCCAGCTATATTATGAAATCCAATTCAGGTATTTATTAAAAATAGCTTGTGTTTTAACGTCGTTGGTTCTCTGCATGCTATCCACTTCTCCTTGACGGTAGCTCTGGGGAAAAAGTAAAAAGTAAAACTTAAGAATAGAGCGATCTATTCTCAAACTAAGACCCAAACATTTCCTCAATAGCAGTAATTAAAGGAGGAGTGGTTAAAGAGTATACATCGTGCTAATTTTGAATTATAATTATGTAACTGTAGTGAGCATTAAAATATTCGCACATAATTTTGTGGTTAGGAAGAACATTTTCCCCAGAAAATGTATTTAATTTACCTTCGTATTTGTCGGTGTGGGTTAACAAAGAAAGGAAAATCCGGAAAAACTATGGAGCGGGGTTTGAATAGAGATGATGAGAGTTTTAGTGAGCCTGGAATGTTTCGACGTTTGCAAGTAAGGTTATGAAGAGACAGGTACGCTCACAGTGAAATCCTTCATGTTCTACTATTAGCACGTGGTTTTTGTTTGTTTTGTTGCAATAACCTTGTTTATAATAATGGTTTATATTTGGAAGTAAATCAACAGTAGCATGTTAGTTTATTATTATTATTATTATTATTATTATTATTGTTGTTGTTGTTGTTGTTGTTGTTGTTGTTGAAGTCTACTGCATAATACTATATTTACATTTCATAAATAGCAGTAATCAAAGGAGAAGTGGATAAAGAGTGTACATCGTGCAAGATATAAAGTAAATCATGTAACTGTAGACTGTATTAAATATTCATTACTAACATTTGTGTTTGAGAAGGACATTTTCTTTGTGCAATTTTCCTTAACGTAATATCTATCTCCTATGTGACAGTGAGGTTTACCAATGAAAGATAAGATCTGAAAGAACATATGAAGCTGATTTTGGAGCGAGATAAAGAACGTTTTAATGAATGGCATTAACAGCTTATTATGTTCCGACTCCTTTGTAAGTGAGATGAAGGCAAGAGAGCTACACGCGTTTATAACTATTGCCAATGATGACTTTGTGTTTTTTCCTTAAAATAGACAATAACTATGATGCTGTTCGAACTACCTCGATTAGTTTTAAGTATCCAGTTATTTAGAAGTTCGTATATTTTATAAAGAGCTGAGTTTACCCGTGGAGAAATTCATAATTCAGTTAATATTTCGTTTACATATAAAAAATATTGTTAGCAAAAAAGTTCTGTTTCTCATTGAAATATTTTCTAATGATAAGTAATGTCATGTTGTTAACATAATACTGCTTAAATATTTCGTATTTGGTATTGGCAGTAATAAGACCCCTATGGCCGTCATTTATTTCGTATTGGGTTCTAGTAAATAAAGTGGACTTTGTTCAAATACTACCTAAAATAATAAGCCCATTGTTTAGTTAGGATCCTAGAGCATTCCGAAACAGTCACACAGACTTACGAACAAAGAATTTGTCATTTACAATTATTACAGTAGTATAATTTTGCTACATATATAAATAACGGTATATAACAATGCAATTAGCTAACTTTGTAAATTATTTCACAACGAGAATTCTGGAATTGTTGGTTAGGGCCTGGGTTGAAATGAACACTCCTGAAGTGATTGAGGTACTACTTTGCAATGGCTGGCTACCTTACCAAATTCTACATTGTACATTTTATCTACACAAGGGCCGTCGAAACTTTGCACTTGTGGCTATTCAGCGGTTGTGACATTGCAACATCGACCACTGCTTAACGGTATGATAGAGCGTCCACGTAACACTTCGAAGCAAAGTATTATATATCACTCCATGAATCACTCTGCAAATGACCTCGTTAGGAAAAATTTTACTACAAATGAACCAATGCATTAATCACGGTAACCAATTGCAAACACGTGATAGAAATTAGCTGCGCACACAATTAATAAAAACGGCAACAGAGCAGTTTCCACGTCACGACTATTGACCGATAATACAACTTTGTAATTAGTTCAGAAGGTGTAACGGGTTGCATTCCTCATTTTTTCATCTGTAGCATTGCCAACTGAATAAGTAAAGTTAAAAAAAAAATCAACAGAAAGAGCTTAAACAAGAGTGCAACAAATACTGCAAAGGAAGATAAAAGTGGTCAACAAAAGAATCTGAAGATATGAACTGATTAAAATTGCCAAACAATGGGATGCGAGAGTGAATTCTTAAAATCTCTACACAAGGGGATAAGTATATTGAACAAAGCTGTAAAGTATTTCAGAATTATATTACCCATTCACTTTAATTCTATCCTAACGTAATTATAACTATGAGCTGCAGTAGGAAATCTGTGGCTGAAGCACTTTTCTCAATTACTCTAGGACGATGTACATCCCTGATGTTGTGCACAGAAGTCCCTAAAGAAAATTAGTGTAAACTTTAATATGACTATTTTCATAGATAAAACTATATTAGTGAACATAGTAATAATCTTGAGAGATGCATTCGTTATAATTAGTTTATTAAGCATTTTAATTGTTAGTAATTCAAGCACATGTTGCTCCCTACAGGGGTGATCAATCTTCGTGGACAGTGCAATCGGTTTCAATTCAATGGTGTCAATGCAATGAGGCACCATGGTGGAATCATGTGCTAGTCCTGGTAGTATTGTTAAATACTATCAAGGAAGTTCGTTTTGAAAAGTGGCGACAACGTTATAGTGTAAAAAAATTATCAATGACGTGTTTTTGAATGGTAACAAGAGCATTTAAATGCATTGCATCAACTGTTTGTAGGAATTACAGGTCTTCAAATCGGAACCTTGCGCCGCGGAGTGATACATTCGTATTTATTTATGTCGGGATAGAAGTTACATAAAAACGAATTTGTATATTTACTAGCGTACAAATGGAACACGATATTTCTGTGTGTTTTTTTTTTTTTAACAAAACACTTTGTAAAAAATACTGAACGTATATTTAATTGAGTGATAATATTTGGAATTGTCTATAGCAAAATATCGGCAAGAAAAGGATTCATAATTTTGTCAGGCTTCAACGTGTGCCCCCAAAGACTGCAATTTATTTGTTACAGCCGTTGCCTACTAGATTAAAAGGCCGGGAAATGGCACGAGATAACTGTCTGAAATGGTTTAAAGAACGGTCATTAGAAGTCTCGACATCGCGCTGTAAAGTTCTTGCCAATTCAATTTATGCACATTTTAAAAGATTAAGGCAGATAAAAATTATGAAAACTGCATCTTAGTGGCAAATAGTAATATACTATTCAAAACTTAATGCAGTAGTAATATAAGAAGACTTACCTTCTGAGTAGATAGAATTCATATTTTTAAAATTGTTCGGTTAAGAGGCTTTGTTCTGAAGTTCTTTTGCAGATCACGAGCATCTGTAATTGCACGTGCTTTACTATCGAGATTTTGTTTAAATTTTTTTCTAAGTATAATGTATCCAAGTTTCTGTTGAAAGCAGTCATTGATTTAAATATTTCGATAAATTTTGGAACTACAAAAACTATAAAACTTTTTAACAAGCTGCACATTGCCTAGATAACTTAAGGCCCAACGCGTAAAGCCGAAGTGTTTCTCAAAAAGTAAAAAACATATCTTACGGGGCAGCGTATGACCCTTCTACCCTGAGCCTTGATGCGACACATCAGTGGACTATCATTCATCACTGATGATAAGTGCTCTAAACATTACTCGCGTTTTGAGTTCTCTTGTGCAACTCTTACAAAATAGCCACCAATGTTGCCTAGGAGGAGAGCTCCATAGTGACCACTTGCTCTAAAATTTAGCATTTACTTAAATTAGAAATATATATTTTAAAAAGCCGAAAATATCTATAGATTACAGCTGAAACATAATAAAGGTATAGAAATCTTGTTTGTCTGTCCCTGGCGGACCCGGTTGTATCCTCGGTTAGAGAGACCTATCTGAGGTAGCATTTGTTTCCTTCTTTTTTCCCTTTTGGTTTTTATTTTCCTTTCGAAGTAAAATATTTGCAACTTTAGCGATGGATTAACCCCGAACCCATTTACATTCTTATTTAATTACATTTAACTTCACGCTTCAGGAAAAATAAAGAAAAGATATTGAAAGCTGAAGAGAAAAAGATAGAGAGCAAAGATAAAACTGTAATAAAAATGAAAGCGTAATGGTGTAGCTTACCTTTCCGTGGTTCATTAAATTGCTGCTGTATTGTTATAGGCAGGGCATCCGAATGCTGATCATTCTCATTCACCTGCTTCGTTGTTTTTTAATTGTGGACATTGCAAGTTTTTGATCATATCAGCTATGAACGTTGTTTTCATGGCTTAAATACAAGACCTTGTCTTCATGGATGACAAAAAAGAACCTCAATGTAGTCTCTATTCAGGTTGCAACTTAGATTATAATTTAAACAGACTGATCACAAGTGTTTAATGCATTTTACAGTTGGCTCTGTATTAAGGACAAGTGCTTAATATGTTTTTGGACTAATCTGGCGATTTTTTATAATTGACATCAGAATATCTTGCATATAAGTTAAAAATGTATCTCTCTGCCCCTTTAATCTCTCACCATCAACAGTGAATATCTGCTTATCCGTATTTTTAGATGTGTAGGAATACATTTGGTTACACACCTTACGTACGTCGTACCATTTTCTATGTATTCTCTATATTCAATTATTTTATTAGGGCTATCCACATCTGTTTCTGCTCCTGCAGCAACAAAGCGTAGTGTCTTAAGCGCTCCTATAACACATACCGAAAATAAGTTCTCTGTTCTTTGAACATTCACTTTTTCAGGATTTGACGGAAAAATTACTTTTTATGCTTGACCAGGAACGGGCTTTACAGTATGCTGCTTGTGCATAGTGTACAGTTTCTTCAAATAGGCACTCGAAATTCTTTTTTCTCGTGGAAAAAACCTTTTAGTAAAAAAGATGCACGAGTGTTCTTTATCATATGAGTAGAATCAAAGCTTAGATATATATAGGCCCGTTTCGATTGTTTGCTAACATTAACCGAACATTGTCGATTACAAATTGTTATTTTTTAATCCTTGTTATTACTTATGTATTTTAGTATTATTGGACCAGGATTTTTTAATTTGTAATGAACAACACCAGTTTCTGTTCTGTTTACAACTGAACAAGCAATGATCGAGCTTTATTTTCGTTCTAACAAATACTAGCTACACAAATATTAATTGTCTTATCTATAATACTTTAATACTCACCCATAAATAAAACAATTAAATTTATTGATACAAATATGTAAGTATTAATGGATTACCGCACCCTCTCAATGACTTGATACAATGAGCTCTAGACATTATCTTATTTCAAATTATTTAACTTCAAGGAGTAGTTTGGTTTAGTAACTTGCATGCTAACACTTAATTGTTAAATGGATTATTAGTAATATCACCATTTGACGCCAGTCATTCGTTGCTTTATTTTAAGTCTGTCAAATGTTGATCTTAGAAGTGGTTTTGCTAGTTTATCAGTTATTTGATCTTCTGATGGGCAGTAATTAATTTTTACCAACCATTTTTAATTCACCAATTATGAAATGGTGCTTGTAATTAATGTATTTGCTTGGTGTTGACATTTTTCCTTACTTGATCATCTTGATTTCACTCATATTATTTACATAGTGTGTTATGTTTACAGGTTTGTTCAATAGCTCTTCAATAAATGTTTTGATGTGCTTCATTCCTTGGCAAAAATGAGCTCATGAAATATAATTCGCTTCGGCTGTAGATTGTGCTACTACACTTTTTTTTAAGCACTGAGTTACTGGTCACCAGCTTGTAGTATCATGTACATAGCCAGTAGTAATTTTACCACCAGTAAAATCACCAGCATAATCAGCTCCCACATGATTGCCCTCTTTCTTAGAACAGTATTTAAGACTACTATATTGGGTTGTACTAAAGTATTTTAATGTTCTAATCACATTATATAATTTTTGACTGGTACGATTAGTCATAAGTCTGCTTTCATAGTTCACTGCATTTATCATGTTAGGTCTTGTCTTACATGTCAAATAGAGTGAACTCCCAATGGTTTCTTGGTGTGGAAAGTTGTTATTATTTCCTTCTTATACATTATTTTTCTCAATAGAAGTCTTAATTGATTTACAGTTTTCCGTTCTGTATCTGTTCAAAACTTGAGATCTGTATTTTACTTGATTTATGAGTATGCCGTCTTCATTTCTTTATATTTCTAACCGTTGGTAGCGGGTTGTATTTTCTGTTACTGTGATCTCTAAATTCTTCTTCAGCCTTTTAAGCAGCATTTTCACTTGTGTATCTTCTCCATTCAACGTTCCATCATCAACATGAATTGCAAGAATCATTGTGTTTGGTATATTATTAATTTTGAAAACACGTTGAACAAATTTCAGTTGCATAAGTCTCTCTTTCTTCAAGAATTCTGTGAGACGTTTAAAGCACGTTAATGGAGCTTGTTTAGTATATAGAGTGCTTTTTAACAAGAATATTTTTCCTGGGGATGGGAATCCTTCAGGTACCCTCATATAAATTTATTCTTCTAGTTCTCCATTTAGAAATGCAGTCTTCACATTAAATGCCATAAGTTTCAGATTTTTCTGTGCAGCTACAGCAAGTACTTGTTTGAGCCGCAGAACTAAAATGTCCTTGATTTACAAATGTTATTGATTTTTCTGGCAGCCTATTGCTACCAAACTGGCTTTAAGCCTTCCATTTTCCTGATCATAAAATCCATTCTCCTGTTATTTCTTTCCCTGTTACTCACTCATCATTTACAAATCTCCGTGTGTTATTCTTCTTTAATGGTTCGTTTTCTTCATTAATGGCCTTCATCCATTCTTCTTTATCTTGACTTCCCATGCAGTCATTGCAGGTTAACAGTGTATCACCTTTACTTGCATTTTTATTATACACAATAAAGTTTTTAAATACGTTTGCCATTTTTTCTCTCTTATTGGTCTTGGGTGTACATTTTCTTTCCCCTCAATGTTTTCTGCTTTTATTAATTTTGAATGTTTGCATTTTCTTCATCCTCGTTTTTAACTCTTTCTTTATTTTCATGCTTTTCTTCTTTACTATCATTTACTATTTTACTATCATTTTCTCTTACTGCCATTTCTTTACCTTCCTTTACGTTCTCAATCATGATGAAGTTTCTTTTCGTTTTTGTTTTTTTCCCTCACAATTTACTTTCCTGTGCACTCCTAGAAATACATCTCGACATACAAATATATTTTTTTTTTCTTCTTTTTTAATTTCTATCCATTTTCCGCATAGCCCATGAATACATCTTTTGTAGCTCTTGGTTTCAACTTTACCCTTCAACCTTATTTTTTAATCCTTGTTATTACTTATGTATTTAGTATTATTGGGCCAGGATTTTAATTAGTAATGAACAACATGCGTTTCTGTTTTGTTAACAGCTGAACAAGAAATATCGAACTTTATTTTTGGTCCAACAAAAACCTACTATACAAACATTGATTGTTTTGTTTATAACATTTTAACACAAGACTTAGAAATTTAAATCCCGCTTCTTCCACTGAAGATAGTAATTTTAGGAATAGCTTGTATGATTATGGTCCAGTTAATAGACGAATGAAGTAAATAGCCACAAATATTCGAAAGGGCGCGGAAAATCTTCTAAACTAAAAGCAAAGAAGCCTGTTTTCAATCTTCTCATTAACACCAAATTTTTCAAGTTCAGTTTCCGAATATCAAAAAGCTAATCCAGATTTCAACCATATGATTTTTGGGTTTGATGGCCATTTCATCTTTGACGAGGGGCCCAATTTTTCTTCATCGTTTGTCCGATTCCTGGCTCCGTAATTTTTATCTATGTTCAATCATGTAAATTGTTCCAGGTCCTGCGTTTGAATTACCAATATAATTCCTTAGTTTTCGCTTGCAGAAGCCTGAGGCATTTAAGAGCTCTTAAATATCTGTATCCTAACGGTATTTTTCTGTGCCAAAGTACACATATTTTCAGTGTGGTTTCTCCATACCTTACGTACTTCTTTATGCGAGCCTATATTTGTTCTAATAAGTACAACTTCTTCATATCTCCAATTTCACAATTTTTCTTTGTCTTACTTACTTGCTTTTCAAATGCAGAGGGTTTCCATCTATATCGAGGACTTCGTATCTCTTATTCTACATTTCATTTCGTATCGTTTGCCTCTAATTATCATTTGAATTTTGGGGGAGATTAATTCAGCTTTTATGGTTTCTATTGCTTTCTTTCCTTTTTTTTTTATCGCCAAATCATATAGGGGCTTGGTTTCCAATTTCCTTTGTTGTGCCTACATCGTCTGGCGGAGTAATTTCATTTTCACAAACATCATTTAAGCAATGTTTTCCAATTTTATTTGTTGCTATAATGGCAGCTTCTGGTTTTGGAGGTGGTATTTTCCTGCATTTCAATTAGGACATAATTGTTTTCATTTTATGAGCGGGATAACCTGTATTTACAGGTTACTTTATGTTGTTGTTGTTGTTATTATTTTTATCATTATTATTATTATTATTATTATTATTATTATTATTATTATTATTATTATTATTATTATTATTATTATTATTATTATTATTATTATTATTATTATTATTATTATTATCATCATCATCATCATCATCATCACCATCACCATCATCATCATCATCATCATCATTATTATTATGTTATTATTATTACTTTATGTTACTCATGTTACTTTATTAAGGAGATCTACTTTTGTACTTATGCTGAAATCTAATTAAATGAAATGCAAACTACATATTCTGGATGGTCGACCAAAGTAAACCTAGTATCTCACCCTGTCTCGAATTATCAATTGTCTATTTCTCTTTGAAAACTGCGTCGGGGGTTAAAGAATGAAAAGTAATACCTTCTTCTTTCCTCCAGGAATCGGACTTGCAATATGGCACACAACAGTCAGCCATAATTAATGCTATCAATATAACAATTATTCGAAACTAATTTTAGGTGTTCACAATGGATAAAAATAACTGTAGGAACAAAACCAAACACATTCTACATTTATTATAGCATTACGCTGGATGCAAACAACTAAAGCCTTCTTATAATAGAGGGCTTTACTGCCAACAACGTGATGTCGAGACATCATGTGAATAAATTGCTAAACTGGTTGGGAAAATATTTATACGCAAATTAAACTGGCATTTCCCGAACTTGTAATCAGAGTTGCCAAATTGGTGCTTTTGGCATTTGATCTGGTTTTGGAAAGCTATCTGATGCCAAATAGCCTTATAGTCAAACTCTGATGCTTTTGTAGTAAATTTAGGACGTAATCCTGAGCTTTCCTGGAAAAAGGGGAGAGGAGAAGAAAGAAAAAATATGCTTACATCGAAGGCTACAACATTTTTTACTGCTTTCAACAGTATAATTAGTTGTAATGGAAAATCTCTTGAAGTCGCAACTTTAGAAATACCATAGTATTTGTTAGTGTGGCTTACAAACGCTCTGGTCTTTCATTTCCTGCGCTGAAAAGTCTATTAAGAACCCTAGTTCTAGTTGTATGGAATGTACAACAAAATTCTTCGGAAAGCTGACATGACGCTTCGACAATCGAACTCATATTTTTGTCGTAATATAAAGCGCATCTAGTTACAGAAAACACAAACTGGGGAATTTGTATACTAAAATTTTTAATAGCTCTCCACCTGCCTGCTTGATGATTTTAATTTTTATTGATTGATGAAGACCATGTGAATTAAAAGGAGATTAAACTTAACACCTTTAATATTAATATTTAGTTGAGCGTTGAGTTTTAGTCTGCACAAATCAGTGAAATCGAATAATTTGTTTTTTCCTCTCTCTAAAGAAGTATTTACACTGGACATTTCTGAAATGTTGTGAACTGAACATTTAAGGAAATTGATTTTTTTTTGGACAATTTAAGTTGGATGATTTTCTAGTTTTTTTGGGGGGGGAGATTTAATTTTGGTTCTTTTCTTGTGTTTTTGTGCTTTTGCGCTTTCTAATTTGTATCGTTGGCAACTCTACTGGTTATTTCGCGATTCGTAGTCTACTTAAATGGGTTAAAACTACAGGTATAGATAAGGAATCAACGGCGAAAAAAATGGAATTGTCGGAGATTCGTCGTGTGCTGGATATTGATTGGAAATTCGGAGGTAATCCAATAAAGTGTTAAGGATTCCCGTTAATGCAAAATTAAACCGAACGAAGCTACAGATATTGAGGTTAAGATTGAAAAGAGCTCACAAAATGGCATTTTGTTGCTACGAAGTACATAGCAAAAAATACATTATAAAATAAGAGTTGTTAGGCAGTGCAAGAAAACACCTTGTCTTGTGGTCATATGAAGAAGTAAAGTATATACAAGTCGCTGTCCACCCGAAGGAACTGGGATTACGGTGCTTGGAGAGCAAAGCAATTTGCGGCCTGTTTCATCAAAGTTGACAATTCGACAGGTGACAGGCAATAGTTCACATTTCTATAACTTCATAATTTTCCGTTTTATATATTTTTTATTGTGACTGATAAAATGTGACATGTGTCAAAAATATTTTTACATATTTGTAAAATTGTCAAACAAATTCGACAGAAGATACTTTTCAGTCATAACATTTGCGGTAGCGACGTGCAAAATTCAATGTTAAAATTACACTTAATGCAATATTCGATAGTGCCTATGAGATAAACAATCAATAAGTTTTTAACATTTTTTCTTCAAAATGCGCATTAGAAAGAGACGATTATTATATTTTCTTCAATGCTTCCGTAATTTTTAAATCAATGCAAAGAATATATATAAACAATTCCCTGTTACACTTGTCAATTTTTATGAAACCACTCCATAAGACCCAATTACACATATCATTCCTTCATACTAAGGGAGTGTTTCAACTGAGCAGCAAACAATATCTGTAATGCAGTTTCTGCACTGGATATGTTTACATTTTAAAATTAAATCTTCCTCCTGTGTTAAATTAAAGCCTATATAAGCTTGTTACTAAAACATTAACCAAAAGTTAATATTTATGTAAACATTTACATTACAAGAGGTAGAGCATTATTATAAGTCTTAACAAAATATTGAGATTTATTCTCTGTGAAGAAAACAAAATTAATTATGTATGAAAATTAATACTTTGGCATTAGAGCATAATATTACATTTATAAAGAAATAGAAGCTCAAACAAAATTCCATAGGAGATGTTTGAAATTTTGGCACTATCTCTAAACTGACTTACAAGCTTGAAAAAACACTGGGAAAACTTTTAATCTCTCTATAGGCATCATGAATCCACACTATCAAGTGTCTTTACAGGGGTGCCATTATATAGCAAACTTTGAATATGACCCAATACTAAAGAGTGTGTGAATGTTAAATCGGCAGACCTAGCAGGCCACAAAACAGGAATCCCATGTCCTATCCACCTATTTGGAAACATTTTATAGATGCAATTGAACCACGATGTCCATCACTCTGGAATTGCATGTTGCATCTAATTCCAGTAGTAATGATAAATTGTCTCCACAAATAGGTACTCAATATGTCCATTTAAGGCCCAGTAGCTTGTCAAAAATGATTTCTATCTTACACATCAATACTAAAGCAGCAAACATCAAATAGTGAGGGGGCAGTGACTAGAAAATCATTCATTATAGATCCAGATACTTCTAATGAGTTTCCATTTGCTGTTCCATATACATGGATCATTCCTATCATTTCTGTGAATGTGTAATTGCACCTGTCCATTTAATAACAAAGTTAGTTAGTTCCTGGAGCATTCAGTGAGTTCATGGAGCAGTCACAGAGACTCAAGAACATAGAACTTGTCAAATACAATTACCACAGTAGCTTTCAATCTATATTTACAAAAATTTGTCCATCTACATAAATAATTACAATAAAAATAAAAAAAAGAACACTTAGAACAACTCAACCAAACAACAGAAACAGACAAGTCACTTAATCATACAAATTTTATTATATACATGTTTACATATACATTTATGTGTTGTGCAGTATAATATTGTCACTCATATATTCCTTTACAGAATAATAGGCCTTTTTACATAGGTATTTTCTAAGAGCAGATTTAAAGGAATTGTCATTGTTTATTAAGGCTTTTAGGCTAGAGGGAAGAGCATTGTGTACTAAAATGCATTCCTAATAAATGCATTTTTGATGTCATGAAAGTGCTGAAATTGGACGATGTAGATTTGCTTTTTGTCTAGTATTCTGTCGTGCATATTTTGATTTTGTACAAATTTTTGTTTCTTTCCCATATAAAAGTTCACAAGGGATAAGATGTATTCACAAGGAAGAGTTGAAATTTCATAAAAATGTTTCTGCATGAATTTCTGCTATGTGTACCAGCGATTATTCATATGAATTTTTTCTGTAACAGAAAGACACGTTCACTTTTAACTGAATTTTCCCAAAATATTAGACCATACTTCATTATTGAGTTGAAATAAGCATAATAAATTAGTTTTAAAGTCTTAATGACTCCAACATTACTAATGCATGTATTGTATAGCATGCACTGCTAAATTTAGGTGTAATAAGATCAATGTGATCTTTCCAATTCAGATGTTCATCAATTATTAAACCAAGGAATTTAATATATTTGTTTTGTGGAAGTACACTGTTATAATATCTTATCTGTAATTGTGGATCTGGAGATTAGTGAGTGATGAATTTCAAAACATTTGTTTATTTAGATTTAGAGACTATTTATTTTGCTTTGAACCATACAGACTATGCACTCAGAACCAGATTTAGTTTAATGGCACAATCATTAAGGCTCTTTCCATGTATATATATATATATCAGATAAAGAAGAGGGCCCAGAACAGATCCTTGAGGCACTCCATGGTTAATCATTCCCCACTCTGATGCATTGTTTTTATTTTTGAAGGGACAATTTATCACTACTTCTTGTTTCCTTTTGTCAAGGTAGGATATAAACCATTTTAAATATTGGTTTTTTATTCCATAGAAAGCTAATTTATCTCTCAGAATATCATGATTGATATAATCAAAAGCCTTTGCTAAGTCACAAAATATTCCTCCTACTTGTGCTCTTTCATTAAATGCAGTTGAAATTTCATTAGTGAGTTTATAGATTGGATTTTCAGTTGAAATTCTTTTTCTAAAGCCAAACTGATCACTAACTAGAATATTGATACTTTCGGGTAATGGTAAAGCCTGTTGTACATTACTTTTTCAAACACCTTAGAAAATGTAGGTGAAATAGCTATAGGCCTATAATTAGAGACATTTATCTTTGCTCCCTTTTTGAAAAGAGGCCTCAATATTGAATATTTTAGCCTCTCAGGAAATACACCCAATGTTAAAGATTCATTACACAGGTGACTAAGGGGGATACTAATTTCCTTTGCTCAGGCCTTTATGACTTTGCTGTTGATCTCATCATAGCCAGAAGAGTTTTTTGATTTTAGTTTTCTAATGATATTACTAATTTCTAGTGGGGTAGTGATACCCGGTTTGAATTCATTATTTCGACAGGGTGTTGATTGTAAAAATTTTAATGAATTTCTTTTATCACTAGAATATAAATATAAATTTTTTGTTACATTAAGAAGGTAACCATTAAACACATTTGCTACATCTGCAGGGTGTTGTATCTCTTGATTGTTAATGCTTAAGATTATTGCATCATCTTGTTGCAAATTTTTGCCTGTTTCTTGTTTTATTATACTCCAAGTAGTTTTTATTTTGTTTTTTGACTGACTGATAAGTGTTTGGTAATGGAGGTCTTTCGCTGCTTTTATGACTTTCTCAAGTATTTTATAATATTTTTTAAAATGTATTTTCAATTTTGGGTCTTTACTGAGCTTTTGCTCATTATATAATTGTCTCTTATGTTGGCAAGATTTTTTAATTCCTTGGGTTAACCATTCCCTGCTCATATTATAATTTCTTTTTTTAATTTTTAGTGGGAAATATGCTCTAAAATGCAATTTAAAATTCTGTAAAAAATTGTTGAATTTACTATCATTTGCGCTGAAGACACTATTCCACGATTTTTGTTTAAGGATCTCTGCCATTTTACTAAGGTTAGCATCCTTATATATATTATATATTATTAGAGATATATTTTATATATCTGTAACATTCTTTGAGTTGTATTGTAGAATTTTTTTTTACTATTACTAGAGCATCATGGTCAGAGAGACCATTGATCATTGAAGACACAATATAATAACAGTTTGTCTGAATTTATAAATATATTATCTATTGCTGTGCTAGAGTTTTTATCAATCCTGGTGGGAATGTTAATTGTATGCACCATATTATATGCAGTTAGAAGGGAATTCAGTTGATACATTCTTACACTTGGCATTAAGTAATCAATATTTATGTCCCCACATATAATTATTTTATGCTTAGGCTTAAATAAAAAGTTTAAGGTATCTTCAAGTTTCATCAAGAAAGTTTCAAAGTTTCCTAATGGTGAGTGATTAAAGCAGTTATAATTATTTTTGTATTTTTGCTATCCAATTGGATTATGCATAATTCAATGTCCTCTTCTGAATTAAATTTTGATACATCTATTGTTTTATATGGTACATCCTGCCTGACATACATGCAAACTCCTCCATCATTTAGATTTTTCCTTGAAGCTCCTGCTCCCAGGCAATAACCATGTAATGACAATTGTGACAATTGCTGTTGTTTTAAATGATGTTCAGATAGGCAGATAATATGTGATTTTATACTGTCACAAGTTAAGCTGTTTAATAATTCATCTGTTTCACTTTTCAGTCCTCTACTGTTTTGATGAAATATATAGAGATTTTTTATTGCTTGCCAAATACTGTTCAATTTTACTTCATTTTCTTTGCAGTCATGATCATTGATATAATTGTTATTTGATTTAACATTAACTATTATTAAGTTTGGCTTGATGAATTTCTGGCCTGGATCAGGTGTCTTTATTGTAAAAATGGGACTTTGAACTATTAATAACCAGTGGAATCTTACCCTTGATTCTGTTAGCAATAAGGAGCGAAAGCTGCTTTTTGCCTGTGGAATTCAGTACAGTAAAGTTACCTTTACCTAGGTGATTTATATCTATCCTATAATTGTGGGAGTTTATGGGTGTCATCAATGCACGCTCAAGCCTCAGATTCATGCCCCCCATCCTCCTACAAAGCTGAGGCCTATCTAACAGTTCGAGAAACTTCACATTGGTATGCCTGCTTTTAGCACTGATGTCACCAAGACCTTGCTCAATCAGATAATTATTATCTATATCTAGGCTATTACGTGCACCACCAACAATTACAACATGATCATTCTTACTGAAATCAGCAGATCATTTTCCCAAGTCTTTTGTGACATTGAGTTCAGCACTTAGCTTGAAAATGCTCACAACATCATAATTGCTACCCAAGTCATTCCTTCAGTAGGGATGCCATGCCCCTCCCATGACTACTACCTAGCAACAAAATCTTACTCTTCCCCTTAGCTAAGTATGGCTTCCTTCGGAAGGGAAGTAAAGTCGTGGATCCCGTGTCTTACATTTATGGCACAAAAAAGAACCTCAAGCCTGAAAGAACAGGCCTCTGAGCAAAATTTGTTGGCTGTTTCACGCCCAGAATTGAATGGGGTGCTGAAGACCTGAGATGTTAAAGAGCGTCCTTAAATACAACAAATCGAATCTTCACCTTAGGGTTAGCATCTGCTACTGAAGGAGGACTTGTGCTCTGGTGAGCTTCGAATGTTCCAAGTACATTGAATCTATTCTCCAGAGGAATAGTGGAAGCATCATCAGCAGAGAATACTCTCCTCCTCTTGTGATTGTCCCTTGGCACTACTTTGAATTAAGGTGAATTACTGTTTACTTTAATTGGTGAGCAATAGCTCTCAATCTGCATCTTTGCAAATGCCAGTTCCTCACACAGTTGGAGAATAGTTTCCTCTTCCTTAACAACTAGGAGTTTATATTTACAAAGCTCACAATACCACAGGACAGAAGTAACAACCATATCACTGTTAGTTTTAGCACAAGTCCAATGAAACCATAACTGACACCCATCACAAAACATGCCTGAACTCACATTCTTACGACAAGTACCACATTTACCACTCAAATCACACTCTTTACAACTCATTTTCACGCTTAGCACTCAAACTTGGACACAAAACTTGATTAAACTATGTAAGCTACACTTAACTACATGCAACACAAATCTCCTGTACATATACTAAACTTACCCTTCACACGCCACACAAAACTGTCACATGAGCTACACTTAACACATACAGCTTTGCACTCAAACCCGGACACAACACTAGATTAAACTCGTAAGCTATACTTAACAACCACAAGCAACACAAAATTCTCGTACGTAGGCTAATCTTACACTTCACATGCCACACAAAACCACGTTACACGAGCTACACTTAACACACACAGCACAAAATTCAAGGTATTGTTTCACACCAACTATAAATCTGATTTAACTCGAAACTAGCAAATCATTAGCTACAGGTTTAACTTTACTTAACGTGAATGAAAGAGAGACAGTATGAAAAATAGAATCTATACCTAGATACACAAATCAAACCAAACCAATATGGCAGACAATCAGCTAGTTTTAACGGTCATAATAATATGGTTGTAAGTGTTAAAACTATTCAAAATAATATAGGGCTAAGGCAGGAATGTGAGCTAAGTCGTGTACTTTTAATTTGTTCATTGATGACTTTCTAGAGACAATTAATATGACACGTTCCAGTAATTAAAAACAAAGAAATACCTGGTTTGTTAATTTTGTATAATCTTATAGGGGGGTCAGTAAACAATGTTCGATTAATGAAAGGAATTGAAGCACCAGATAATTTCCACACAAATTACAATATAAGAATTAATATAAGTAAATAAAAAACTATGGTATTTAAGATGTGTAGCAAGTTAAGGGAAGATGAGAAGTGATATTGGCAAGGAAGAGAAATTGAGCTGGTAATAAATTTTAATTACCTGGGAGTAAATTAAATAGCAATGGTGGAAGGCCGTAAATCTATGACATGAGACCCATAGCTTTCTTCTCTTCCAAAGGAAGGAATTTTTATGCCCAAAAAAACCAATCAACCCTGGCCAGGATTGAATCCATGATATTGGGTTTAGGAGGTAAATATGTTAAATCAAGGAGAAACTTGGCTCAATAGGATTGAGGAAATTTTGGGAAAAAATTGGTTTTGAAGAAATTTGGAAAGCTAGAGAAGCATTAGAATGTGGTTTCAGGAAAAAAATTAAATTAAGAATTGAAGAAATTGAAAGGCAAATTATTATCTCCAAATTTAATTTCAAAACTTCATTGAGTATGCATAGATATCTGAAATTAGGGTGGAATAGAAAAGATTATGTTGGTTAATGTTATAAAGCAGCAAGTGAAGATTTTGCATGGGCTAGAACAGGGATTATGAAATTGAAAAGGTTATGAAAAAGGGGGGGGGGATTTAGAAAAATGCTCATTCTGTAACTTAAAGGATAATAATGGACACTTATTGTTGGAATGTGAAGAAACCAAAATTTTTAGAGAGAAACTAGAAATGAAGAAGCGGTTTAATTTGTCAAGAGAAATTGTGGGGAAAAAGACAAGCAAAAAAATCAAGATGGAATATAAATGGTCAGGAAAATTAGTAAAAAGATAATGATGTAAGGAAGAAAGATCATTAGATATAAAGGGAAAATAGGGCCCCATACCTACATAACTACTATGTTAGAGAATATTGGGGTCTCAACAACTTAGTATAGTGATTTATGAGTTGATTAATAAGCGAAGTATTATAAAAAGTTTTTAAGTATTTTGGTTAATATTAGTTTTGATAAAGTTAAATTTTTAGATTTTTTATTTGTTTGTGCATAAATAGGTAATTTAGAAATAAGTTAATTACTGGTATAGAAATTGTAGTTAATTGGTTAAAATAATGGTTTATGTATAAAATATTAATATTAGTGTGTTTTTGGTTGCATCGGAGTCTGATCCCTTAGTTGAACCAGGGACTGAGGTGTGAGCTAATGAAATTGGACAAATTTTGAATTGAAGTATTTAGAATTAAAATATTGCAATTTTTATGTATTATATAATTATGAAATGAGTAACAAATATACTGTCACCACCACCACCACCGCTGCCATCGCCACCATCAATTTTGGATTGCAATAACTGTGCTTCAGTCTTTTAAAGCTACTGTAAAGATTTCCATTTGCTATGGTTTTTACCCTCCAGTTAGCCATGATTTCTTAACACATGTATCATCCTTGAACCAAACCAAAAGAATAGAGGAGAGGAAACTTCTAGGTTCTTAAAATTTGGACATATGTTTTGGGAGCGATCCCGAAACATATGTCCAAATTTTATGTAAGTGAATGGAGTTAGTGTGAAAAAAACTGTATTCTAGGTTCTTATTTGTTTATTCACTTGCCACGTGTATCATTGTTCACATCTGAGTCCCTCCCTGCTAACCTAAATAGTAACTATAATGTAATTTTGCCTAATATTTTTGGATTCTCCTAATGATATATTTCCATTTCCTGATAATGTAAATGCCTTCAGTTTTAACCTTCTTCCCTTTCATTCTGCAGCAATATGTTTATTCACACACATACACGCACTTGCACACATATTTTTGGTCTTTTTTAAGCATCAATATATACTATAACAGAAATGGTGTGCTTAAATGACTGTCATTACTGTTCCACTATTCAATTGCATAATGTTATTCTATATTGTGTAGGGGTATCATTCCAGATGGAGGTTATGTAAAGGTTACAAGAAATGCTATTCCCTGCTCTAGTCCCATGGCAAGACTCCATCTTGAAATTATGCGTAAGAAAAATGTATTACCAATGTAAAGCATGATTAACAGAATTGTGTGATTAACAGAATAAATAATATATAGCTTTGTAATTGAAATATCATGAGTTTGTTAAATTTTTCTGTACACTTGTACTTTACATGTAACATGTTTTAAGATTTTATTTAAAAATGTTGGATCACTCTTTTTTTGGCTTATTGAACTTTCAAAATTGTCTAAAATTCCCAAAATTTATTCACCATCATACATAAAACTTATTTACTATTGAATTCTAAAATTCCCAAAATTTATTCACTATCATACATAAAACTTATTTACTATTGAATTATGATAACTACACACATGATAGTGTCATTTTAAAACTTTTGAATTGGGCTTTAATTTGATGCTCAACATGATTTTTTTTCTGGTTTTTTCCACCCCAAATTTTACTGTTTCTCAAAATTTTTTTTAATTTGAAGTTTTCAGAGAAGTGAAATTTTTAAATTTTCTAAAAAAAAAAAAATAATAATAAGATTATGCATGACAGTATTTATGTTCAAGTTAGGTAGCAAACTTGTTCTCAAAAGAGCAAGAAAGTTTCTTTGGTAGCCACAAACATATGAGGTTCATATTTGAAAGTGGTATGTCAATGATACACAAAACTTTAATTTTCTTTTTGATAGTAGCAATGAATTTTCTAGACCTATAACTCAAAAGTAGAGATATTTCCGTACCTAATGACAAAGAATGTATTTTTTTCTTAACTAGCATACTGGATGTTTTGTCATTTCCTGGTGGATTAAATGGTATATTCTTACTGTAGTTGTTGTTTGATCCAGTTTGCAAAGAATGAAGATTCTGGGTGTGGCTAGAACATACGGTTTCCTAGAGTAAGGAAAGGATGTCGCTGGTCCAGATGGGAGTGATTTTAACATGATGTAAAAAAATTTCCTCAAAAGATGAAAATGCTTTGGTTCCCTAAAACTTCAGTTCATAGGCATGAAACTAATAAGTTCCAAATAACAGCATTTGTTTCATCCAAATGCACTTTTAAAAATTTCTCTCCTTTCAGGTATTCTTCGTTAGTGATACACAGAAAACTTATTGTAGATAGGGATATTTGCTTTCTCCCCACTCAAACCGTTGTCAAAGTGTGATGATCTGATTTAAGAGATTGAAGAATGCCTTTGCTGCAGACCTCTTAACTGTGCCTGCAACACTCCTTTGTCATGTGCAGTAGCATAAAAAGGCTTATGAAATCATATGGTGGTAGCACAAATTTGAGAGCTTTTTCATTGTTTGTGATCGGCTGCTGAACCATTGAAAAAGAATATCTTTTTCAAGTATGGTAGCAAACTTGTTCTCAAAAGAGCAAGAAAGTTTCTTTGGAAGCCACAAACAAATACATACCTTCATACACACATTCTGAGATGAAAACAAAACTTTATGTATAAGTTCATCATTTTCCTTGTCGTGCACTACAAATGGATGAACAGTTATTATTCAATTGTTCCAGTGGAATGGCTGAGCTTTCATCATGCACAATAAATGAATAGTTCTCAATTAAATCACATGTCACCACTGTTTCATAAGTGCAAAATCAATTTTCTTCTCTTAAAATAAAAATCACATTGTTTAGCAATGAAATAATACTTTTTCAAAATGTTTAGCTTTACTGAAAAATCCATTACAAAATCTTCTGTATATTTACAAATAATTTCAAATGAACAGCAATCAACTGAAACCCATTGCTTGTAGGTGATCTTATAAACCATATTTTCTTCAAGATTTGTCAATAATGCTTCCTTAAAATCCTCAAAGATAGGATAAGAATTATAGTCATCTAATAAAAACATTTTTGTGTCGAAGGATTACACAATGCTGTATAAGTAGGTATAAGTAGGTTTGTATGTTTGAATACCATTTCCTCGCAGGAAAACATTTAAGAAACAAGTGAGAAAATGCAGACAATGCCTTATTTTAAAATGTTAAAATTTTCTGATTTTAATATAGGGGTATCTTGCTCTTAAAGATATAATTTTAAAATAAAGAAATGAAAAACCCATTGAGCAAGTTGATATTATGTACTCACTGAATGCACTGAAACTGATGATACTTGTATGCTACTAATGCTGTTTTCAATTCAATTTGGGCTCCCTGTTCATCAGTTTATGGAGAAAGAGTTTTTCTAAATATAAGTTAAGTTTAATGATCAGGAAAGATCAATGAAAGAGAACTCTGTTTCAGCATGTGCTATGTTATCTTTCTAAAAATAAATCAGATGAAGTGAGAAGTACATCCATTTACGTTTAATTAAGATTAAATTAAGGGAATAGTAAAAGTTTATTAATATTGTTATTTATATATCTACAATTATAATAAGTTAAAATTTAAATATAAACAAAAAACCACATAATAAGAAGCATCTTATGAAATATTTTAATGAAAAATAAGAGCAAAAATAAAGTGATAGCATAGGTAATAATTTGAAGAAACATTTTTCTTGCAATTTTTTTTAAAAAAAAATATGTAAAAAAATAATGCCTCTAAAAGCTTCCTACTTGTGAAAATGATTCAGAGGAGGAAATTCATCACAGTGACTGTTTAGAAATGATGATAAAGAAAAAATTTGAAACATCTAGCGGAAGTAACTGATGATTTTGACACTTTTACCAAAAAGCTAGTTCTGTAAGGAAAGTGAAAAATAGTGTGTAGTAAATAACTTTCATACATTGCAAGGAGGGCAAAGAAACTCGTTTAAGAAAAGGGATATTTTTTGTCATCACCTGATCCCAAATCTGGAAAAGCATTATCTGATACTATAACTGACATAGTAAAGTAATTTTACATAGTGATGAAGTCAGCAGGCAAATGCTGCCAAGTAAATTGAAATTGAAAATTTGTTGAAAATATATCCCAACAGACTGCATAATATACTGCACTCCAATATACATACTTTATCATTCCATTACAAAATGAGATCTAAAATTAAAGTAAAACAATACTAATCTTACTTATCTTCTCCAAATATGATAAGTATTAAATATAACACTAAGTTATAAATCCAGGTTCATATATGCAGATGATTTGTGGGTTAGATCTATTTTGATTATAACTCGTGTTTTACAGAAAATCAAAAGATACTGCGGAGATTGGGGCTAAAGTAGGAATCAGAATAAGACTTAAATTATGGTATTTAAAGGGGATAATAAACTAAAAAGAAACAAGAAATTGTGTATTCATGACAAAGAGATTCTAGGTGATGAAGGAATTTATTTATTTAGGAGTCAGGTTTAGCCAGACTGGAGGCTGGGAAAAAAATAGATAGATGACATTTGCTAAAGGAATTGGCTATGAGTGTGGTGAGATGTCCATATTTAGCACTGTTATGGATGTACAAGAGAATCTATTACTGTACTTTGCTCAAGTTCTGTTGGATATGTAGTATAGAAATTTTTGGATAGAGGAAGGATGGGTAAAAATTGGTTTATAATGGAGATCTTTCTGTAAGACAATGTTAGGCATCACACTAAGCACTGCTAATGTGGAGGTACCACCAAGGTTGGCCAAGGTTGTTAAGGCACACACTCATGAGCAGGAGATCTGGGGTTCGATTTCTGAGAGGTTTTTTCCAAGTTTTCCTCAGTCCTCATAAATGGCAAATGCCAGGGAGGTGCCCTAAACTTAGGCCTTCCTTTAAAAAATAATCCTTTCCCAATTTATCATTTCATCTCATGTATCATCAGTGTCCACTGCATGTGGTGCCTCAGTGGTAAAAATGGGCGTTAAACACTATTAAAAAAATGCAGAGATGTTATTGGAATTAGATAAAGTTATATTGAGGGGAATAATAGAAGGAACATTGAAACACTTATTCCAGATTTTACTATTACCAGATAGTCACATATTGAGAATTTTTTTAAGATATCAAGAAAGAAATTTAAATAGTTTGTAGGTAGGAAAGATCAGGAAACATTTAATCAGAAATAACCAAGGAAATTTGTGGCAATTTTGTTAAGGGGTTTTAGGTGGAAGTGAGAACGATATTTGAGGATATAGATAGACATTTGTCACACTGGCATATCAGGGAGTAAAGTTATGGTTTTATAGGGAACAGATATCAGGTTTTCAGGGAGAACTGTATATAGATATGTGAAAAAATTAAAAATGATTGAAGAGGAATAAAGTAATATGGTATGGAAAATCTTTAAAAACAAGAGGCAAATAAAGACTCTAAGAAAAATTTTAGCATAAGTCAAAGTAAAGTGGAAGAGGGAAATTGAGAAGAGACAAATAATATAAGAGTAATGGTGTAAGTGGTAATAAGATAGTTTGTAAGATGAAATTGATGATACAAGTATGGAAGGAGGAACAATCCTATTCCACAGTAGTTTCCAGTAGGTAATTACTGATGGACTGTGGAATTGGTTTTATGGAATTTAAGAGTAATTGATTATTAAAAAAAATAAAATAGAAATAGTTTAATGCTTAAAAAATTTTGTACTTGTTTTATGTATTGGGATGTACTATGGACAAAATGATCAGGGTCAGAATTCACAGACATTCCTAATTTTTTGTAATCTACTTAGTACTTAATAAAATTCATTCATTAAATTATATACTTTCATAATTATTATTCATATCTTGAACTTATTTCTAAAGGCATTCACAATACTGCAGGGTCATTTGTCTTCTCTATAGAAAGATTGGCTTTAAGAAACATACTGCTGGGAACTAGAGAGATGGCTAGTGGCATAAGTGAGAGGGCTTTATCTACCAAGTAAAATATGCACTGCATGTGTATCATCAACTATTCAAATTCTTAAGAGTTAGTCCATGTCTTTGCATTAACAAAAACAGAATATTAATAGTGAACAGTTGGACGTTATCAACACATTCCTCTGACTAGCCATCTCTCCAACCCCCAGAATTAACTTTATCTTGAACATATTCCATATTTTCAATCTTATCTTTCTTTTGACTCTCAAACAAATATTCTAACATCTGACACTTTGATGCTGACATGTTTAATATACTCTTACAAATGTTTAGCACTGTATCTTCTTTTTCTGTTTGATATGCCCATCACAAAACTTGCTCATTAAAATATTGCTTTCTCAAATGTATAAACTGTGCTATGCAAACTGACTCTCTTGGTATTTAAGGCCATGGTTAAATGGAGAATCCCCTTCATTTCCCCATTGTTTTGGCCATGACTTGGGGGAAATCATCAGTGATATGCTGGATATATTCTTCTTGGAGACAAGGCAATAACTGACTTGCTAATCAAAATTATGGCGGTGTGTGCATGCGTGTGTGTGTGTGGGGGGGGGTACTGATTTTGAATGAGTCGGTCACTGCCTTGAGCACACCACTGATTATGTTCACTGCAGTCACAGACCAAACAATTGGAAAATGAAGGGAAAGAATGCCATTGGACCATGGCTTTAAAGCCCGGAGGGCTCAGTTTGCATAGTGACACCAGCCATAAAAGCCTATATTCTTTAATGTGTAAACCTTCATTAGTAATGTGACAGAGATTGTCATTGTGAATCTACACAACTAATTACAGGAACATAACTGAACCAGTAAGAGATAGGGTAATTCCAATACCTGCCACTATGAGTGAAATCTGTACTCTCCAAACCTCATTTTGTAACCTATCTTTTCAATTGGCCAAGAGCTAAAGAATTTCCAAGAGTACTGACCTCTTTTTCTCAAGTTAGAAAATGTTTACCATCGTATTATTTCTTACTTCTGTATTCTTCATACATTTTAGCTAAAATTTAAAAAGTTATAATTCCTTATTTCAATCAACAGTTCTGTAATTTTGTATTTATTGATAAATTTGTTTGAAATACATCTTGTTGCTATGATTGACAAAAATAAAATTTATATATTTTTATCACAATCATGTAATTTGTCAAGTTAGCACAAGATTGCTGTAGTAAATTTCTGGTTGCATTTGTCGATAATGCAAAATTAGATGTCTGTCTGAAGGTCCTCTTAATCTTTATCTTTTGTTTGCAATATTTCTTAGATCTTTGTTTCTTCTTATTAACTGGAGATTGACCAAAGGAGGCGAAAGAGGATTTATGTAGCTTAAAACTGGAGGGAACCATATACTTCCAACTCCTTAATATGACTAGGACCTGGAATATCTAAATCCTCAGCAGGAATTTCTTTTTCAAGTATATTGTTGTCAAACTTGGAAGTTTTCTCCTTTCTTAGAAGCAACTTAACCTGAAAGGCATATTTTCATGTGTGGTTTTGATTTCATAATTAATGAAACCATCCATTTACTTACATTTCTCAAGTCTTATTAACCCAATGATCCCTCTTAATTAAAGGATTGCAATAGTTTTTGAGCACTTATTCTCTTCCATATCTAAACCAAGCAATTATCTTATCCCAAACTGATTAATTAAACTTAAAAAAAGAACTAACAGAGCTTCACTTAAGAAATTAAGTACCTTTTTATTATATTGGACCATAATTCTTCTAATTGTCATAGTAAATACAAAGAATAAACACACACCTTTTCACTGAATACACACTGTTCAAATAAATTGAAATGCACACAAAGAGAAACAGATCTGAATTGTTGAGCTGTGAGGAAAGATGTTAGAGGAAGGGCATATAACATGTAGGTATAAACAGTCAGAGCTTGTTTCACAGTCTTAGGACAAGATAACCTCCACCACACCAGTCTCTCTTATCTTCATCCTCTCTCACCCTGTAATAAATCTAATTTTAGCTTTTTCATTATTATTTCCTGAAACTCCTATGTGGAGCATAGGGCATCAACAAACTTCTGTCATCGAACCCTATTCTGTGCCATGGTCAGCCTTGATTTCCAGCCAGGTTTTTCTTCCCAACGCTTTGCCTTGCTCTTCCGGACTTCATCTCCAGGTGTTTTCTGGTCTACCTCTATGTGTTGCCACTTGTGGATTTCAATCTAAGGCATATTTGGAAATATTTTTTCCTCATCTTGTTACAATGTATGCCTAATTCATCTCCATTACCTTTGGCATATCTCTAACTCAATTGGTGCTTATTTTGTTATTTTCCACAATTCATGGTTAGCATGTGAAAGCCAGTGAATTTTTTCAATAACCTCTTAGTAATATAATGAAATAAAGTGTTTCTGCAGCTTGTGTTGCAAGGTTATTAATGAAAGCTTTCTTATCTCACTGAAAATTCATCTTAATCATTCTATTGAGTTTAATATATTTCACTCTAGCTTCTCTCTCTTTTTCTGCCGAGTTGATTTGGTTTATAATTTCTTTTTCTCTCTGTTCTATTTATAACTTTATGGATTTATTTAAAGTATACCATATAATGTTTTCTATGAAATTGCAGAATAATCAACTTGAAGCATTTAATTCCTAGTCACTACAAACAGTGCTGTGCAATTTAAGTGCTGTATGATATCATTCAAATACTTCCTTGAAATTTGCAATGAGTAGCCAGAAGACCTTGTTTAATTTTTTTTAGAAAGAATACAAATTTTATTTCTCTGAAAAGCCACAATTAAAAAAAAACAAACAACAGGAATTTTGAAAAATCTACAATGATGTCAAATAAAGCTCATTTCATATGCTTTAAATTAAACATGTTCCAGGTTCACCTGTTATAGTTTTCTAATAGCAAACATTTAGGAATATGAGGTTAGTAATTTGTTTTTATTTTTATGATAATATAAAAATCTATATCATATAAATGAATATTTGCAATTAAAAAATAATACTTTTTACTCACGGTAAGATACAAATGTACAAAAAATGAACAAAATCCCTGATTTCATAATTTTTACTTATCTTATAGTAAGGTACAAATGTACAAAAAAAAAAAAAAAATTCCTTATTTCCTGTTCTAAAATTAATAATTTGTTGATTGATTTGACATGAACTTCCCCATGTGAGAACTGTAATGTACCTACTAGCTTCAAAACAATTCCTCTAATAATTACACTTTCTTCTTACTCCTGAAACTACACCTACAATATGTTGAAGAAACAAATTTGAAAACCATATCATGTCATTGAAAACAATTTTCCTTAAAGCACCAAAATCCTTTATTTATCTCGCAATAATAACTAAGTGTAAGCCAGAAAGAAAATTAAAGAATATTGAAGTACAAAATTATATAAATGTTTACATACTTGCTTATAATGTCGCTGTCATGACACAAGTATGATGGAGGAAATATGGAAACAGTGTAGTACAGATTTCCCATTTTCGTATTAATTAATAAGCTTTGTCTTCCTAATTGCGCATGTATAATATTAGCAAGACAAAACTTAGAACTAAAGGTAACACATGCTCAGTCCCTAAGAGTGACCTAACCACTTGTTTTAAACCCTAACACAATTGTGATACTTAAATCTGACCTACAGGCTACATTTTTTAGGCAGTTTGATGAAATGGGCCATGATGTACACAATTATGTAAATTGGCATCATAACTTGTGGCAGATTCACTATATTCATCTTCCATTTGAATTAGCAGATAATGCCGTCATTTCCATGCAACAACAAAGGAACTGACAGTCATGAAAATCAAAGTACATCAGAATAGTTTTAAATAGTAGGAATTTTCACATTGAATTATTGTATAATTTTTCAATTTTTAGGAAAAAATCACTAAAATTTCACTAATTTTGTTCCATTTACCTAGACATGTTTCAAAGGCTGTTGCTTTCATCATCAGTGAATCTTGTCCAAATAAGAGGAACAAAATTAATGAAATTTGAGCAATTTCCTCATAAAAAGTTGCAAATTTATATTATATTTCTGAACAATTGAATGGAAATCTTTTTATCATCTTCAGAAAAATATACTGAAATGGTTTGGTAATCACATGTAAAATATCTAGTACTGTAGAGTCTAGGCCTAAAAGTGCTTGTTGTAAGAAATGGAGTACAATAGATGATATAGTAGACAGACATATGTGAAAAATATTAAATGGTAATATAAGAAGAAATGAATTTATCCTACATTAATGTGTTCAAAATGTTAACACATTAATGTAGGATATACTACCACTCCATTGTCTACAGCTTCGTAAGTACATTTTTTACTTAAGAAATGAATTTGTTTTCATTCAAAATGCTAATGCCCATGCACCTATAAGTTTATAATTAAAGGCATTTCTAAATGAAATGTAGGAAATGGTAGAATGCATCTATTCGGTAGAGTATCTCAGATTTTGTTATTATGCTCAAGATATCATGACTGAATCTAATTCTATTTGGAGATAATCAGAAAGACATGGGAGAGCATTGGACTCACTATTCACAATGCATATATATTTTTGTTCATATACTAAGAATGCAATTTGTGAAGCTGTGTTGCCCAAGTACAAGAATCATGGTTCTATGCATGCACTGTTTGCAAATACAAATTGTGCTGTGCAAAGCACATGTGCATTGTATGATTGCGGTTCACTTTCTGTTTGGTGCAAGAATCTCAAGATATGGTGAAAGTTTCTAAATATGAGTGACTATGCAGCACTTTTCAATCTTGAAGCTTAACACAATATTAAGAGGTTCCTGAATGCCCTGTCTCTCCAATGATAAAATAGAGTCCGTAGAGTGCAAGTTTCCTCAGAATCTAAGAGTTGGGGGCTGAAATGTTTGTAGATTATTTATGAAAGCTTTGGCAATAATTTAGCATGGAGATTTTTTGAACTATGCTTTCATTGTAGACATTTTTTATATTTATATGTAATGGCTTTTTATTGCACTTTTGTGTCATTTTCTATATGTAAATTCCATAAAACTTATTTTATTGAAAAAAGGCTATCTTAAATTAAACACAAGTATTGGTTAAACATATCCTGAAACTTTGAAGCAAATTGGCATATTAGATTCTGAAAAAAAGTTGCATTTTGTGTGATAAAAACAGAATTTTAGGAATTAATTGATAAAGTGTAGAATATCTCTCAGTGCATTTCAGCCCCATAAGTTAGCTCATGTTATTTTTCTACAAACTCCTAATTAGAAAACATCTTAAGATTTTATAAAGGTACTGCATTTATTTAGAGGCTTGCCACATCATTCCCCGCTCCTCATAAAATCATCAAATATATCTCTTGGGTATTAAATTTGGAAAGACATTTGTCATTAGTTGGACAGTTCCTAATTGAAGCATGCCCATACAGAACATCTACATTTTTCAATTTTCAACATAGAAAACTGCATAAAATATACATCATTATATAGAGAAGATCCCACAGATTTTAATATCTAAAAAAACAACAAGTTTAACTTTTCCAGAGCCCCTTAAATAAATAAATAGTTCAGCAAAGAATGAAAAATATTTTTTCACCCCATCCTAATTTTTAACTGTTTTCCTCATAAAATATTTGTATGTTTCTTATTATGCATCTTAATGCAAAAATACATATCAACAATGAAATAAACAAAATATAAGAACCAGTAAACAGCTTCATGCTTATGTGATCAGAGTATTGCGCAAGATATTTGCTATTCACACAGTACATTGTTATTACTGCTACCTTGCAAAAATGACAATAGCATCAAAGTTATATGACCAATTGCTTGTGAAGAAAAATTGTCATCCACAGTCCAGAGCGCAGTAGGCGCAAGTACATACATATATAGGAAGAGTGTGCTTATTATGTCACTCACCTTTTTTCACTTAAGAAATTCAGTATTGAATTTCAATAGCATTGGAGGTTTTTCACCATTTTCACAACAAAGACAATTGGTTTTTTTATTCTGCACCATAAGGGAGTGAAATATGGCGATATTGTTTTGAACCTGAATTGAAGTGCAAAAGCTATCAGCAGACACATATGCTGATTAACATAATTAGGTCAACATGTCCAGGAAATCAGGAATACTTTCCAAAGGGGTGCAGCACACCATCCGCAAATTAAGAGGTAGACACTGAATCACCTTGCATAAAGCCCAGAAACTGAAACAATTTTGTATAGTAAAATATACACATTAAATAATGCTGAGAATAATGCAATGACAAAATAGTTCCAGTAGCAACCCATCACCTTTTATTATATGCTATTGGCCAGTTGGTGTTGCAGTGCAACAAGTGTCTCAAATCTCATGGGTATGACTTTTTGGGTTGGTCATTGTTTAATAGCCTTTATAGGCTAAATTTTGATTTTGTCAGTAATTAGTGACATGAAGGACAGCAGAATATTGGTAAGATAAGTTCAAAGGCAGTAATAGAAAATTTTTATTTCTGCACAATCTCTCAACTATAGCTTGTGTGTTGAGATTGTTGTTGATTTGGTTTATTTATGGACGTTCTTTAACATCTCAGGTCATTAGCATCCCATTCAATTCAGGGCATGAAATGGCCAACAAATTTTGCTCAGAGGCCTCTTTTTTCAGGCTTGAGGTTCTTTTTCGTGCCATAAATGTACGACCTGGAACCACAGCTTTACTTCCCTTCCAAAGGAAGCCATACTTAGGATTTTTACACCGGAAAAAATAGTATGGTTGCCACTACACCACCAGGACCGACCATGTGTGTTTAGAGAATAAATGATTACATTCACATGGATTCTAATATGTGTGACTTCTTCTGAAGTCTAAAAAAAGCTAATGTATTGAACCTTTAAATTAAAGTGCTAACTGACTGACCTATACTGTGAAATGTTTAACTTCAGGCCAAGGGAAATCAGTGGAGTTATTGCATACTGCTCATCAATTCCTTTTCCTTCCTTCTGTTGCCATTCCAGTGAACCATCTGTTACAGCATATGTAACAGCTGACTCTGGTGGGCCACAATCCAACCAAATACCAATGTTATCAATTCAAAACTGTGAAGATGTGTGCCCTCATGATAAGAATGAAACATGCATTGGTGAGTTAATATTCATTTTTAATTACATAAACATCTCTGTTCAAATGTTTGAGATATAAAATTAAAAATTTTTACAATAATGTCAAGAGATTCTATTAGCTTTGATCAATAATAATAATATAATTTCTACAAAATAAACCAAGAATTTTCCCAGTAATGTTGCTATGAATTGGAAGGAGTTTCCTGCAATTTGACATTTTTTTGCTGTTCACAACATCATGTTCCATGTTAGAGCAGTTTAAACATAATAAGCACAATATGTTCAAGACTAATGTTATTCTGCACATTATCTTTTGGTGGTTTAGTCTGTATAAAAGATGTTTACAAGTGTGTGTAGAACTAAAGTTGACAAAATGCAATTAATAAAACAACAAAGTTGTCATTTCTTTAAAGATTAATATACCAGGTCATCTAATTATCGGATGACCAACATGATGATCAGATGACTTTTAAGCAATTACACTAAGGTTGGAGGAAGCAAATGGGTGGTTGGTGTAACATATGAGTTGGTGGTAGAAAAACTAGAATGACATTCTAATAAATTTCAATGCCCTTTAAAGTTATGTACTCCCTGTGTAACACAAGGAGGTACTGGAATTCCCTGCCTTCATATTCCATACATTTCTGGCATCTGCTTATGGAATTACCAATTATATTTCTGGATTGTCTGTGAGAAATTAAATTGATCTCTTGATGAATGTTATTCTTTAATTCATCGAAAGTGTGTGGACACTGTTAATTTATGAATTACGTTGGAACTCTGAATTCAATTGCATGGGAATTTCTCTTTAAATAATCTCCAGATAGCAATTGGAGACTCAATAAGGACATACGAATCACAAATAAACACGTGTTATGGAATTGAATAATTAGGGCTAGTGTTTGACATTTGGTAATCTCAATGGACTTTAGGATTATATATTTGTTGTTTTTTTCACTGTTCAAATGACTGACTAGCTTGATTTGCAAGACCAACATGGCAATTTGGTAAATACTACCCACTCAAACTCAATCATGTAGCCAAACTGACCTTGAGCAATGGCTTATTGGCTGGTACAGCCCCTGCCACTACATCAGTCATATAATTGGATCATCCTGTAGTTAAACTTCTGTTTAAAAAGAGTGAAAATAGTAGTGCTTTCAGTTACACACATAATTTTGTAAACTGATCTTAAGAAGTGTTTGTGTAAAAAGTGAGTGGTACTTTGTAATGTACCTTCTGTGAAAAGCATATTGAAATAAAAAAAACTGCAGTTTTGCAGAGTTGTTTTAGTGAGGAGGGATGATTGCCAAAATCATGTGGCAGTTACAGTGTTTCAGTAAAATGTATAGATTCCTGGCTTATAGGTCGTGGTCCAGTTGATGAGATACTCTGATAAGTTATCACCTGATGTTTCACCGTGACTCCTTCAGGCATCTAGTTGTAGCCAGTCAAGAGTATGCTGGAACATGTCTTATGTACCACTAAACTACGCTTCTGTGCAAGAGGAATGAAAACCTCTGCCAAAGTGTGGAAATGGAATGATGATCCCAGAGAACTCTTGGAGCTTTGTCTTGAGCCTTTTATCAGTTTGATGCTTGAACTTTACTATTTTGTCAGTTGGTCAGTGAAAAGAGTTCTATGCACACGGTGTAATGGTGAAGGTATTTCAATTTTAACTTCTCCTGGAGCTGCCATAAGTTCTCAGTTCTAGGTCAGTACTCAGCACATGAGGTGTTGTCTTTTCAAAATGCCAAAGCTCACAAGTCATCATGGGCTGTTTTCTGACAGGACTTTGCCGAATATGAGCTGCCATTGCATCCACCAGTTTCATCTTTATGGTGCATGGGTGACCCCGTCTTAAGCAATCATCTAATGGTCACAGTCTCAATGAAGCTATTAATTGTCTGGTACATAAACATCCTACTTGTTTTCATCTTCTTGAGGGTTGTAAAAATCTCAAATGCTGAGTTTTGAAACACTGTAACTAATATACATGCTTAGGCTTTCATGGTTGGTGTTGATCCAGTAGAATGTAGATTCTGGGCTTATAGGCCCTGGCCCAGTCAATGAGTTATCACCTGATGTTTTGCCCATTACTCCATCAGGCATCTTCAGATGGTAGTGACCCATGGCTGGCTACAAATAGATGGCTGATAGAGTCACAGGCAAAACATCAGGTGATAACTCATCAATTGGACCATGCCCTATAAGCCCAGAATCTACATTCTATTGAAACACAATAACTGCCACACAATTTTGGCAATCAGCCCTATCCATTAAAACAATTCTGTAAATCACACACACTCTTCTGCAGCTGAACTTGCAATGCCAGCCCCATTGCTTTATTGCAAGTGTGGCGAGTGACCACAGCTAGTTGTACAATCTATCTTGAAAGTTTGTGACTGTTATCTGTTTATTGTTACTTCTATCCTAATGTAGCATAACCATGTGGTGCAGCTCTTTTCTCATTGGCTCGAGGACAACTTATACCCCTGATGTTATGCACAGCACCTTATTTTGTGATTTTAATGTGTTGGTAATTTACACACATGTTGCTGTCTGTACAGTGCAACCATTTTCAGTGCAAAGAGACATCGTGGAGGAAGCATGTGCTGGTTCTGATAGTAATTTAAAATACCATCAGGGGAGAGTTTGAAAAGTGGTGACAAGGTTATCATGTTTAAGTGTTTTAGATAAAGTTTGTGTGAAGTATCCGGAGCAGACAATTAAGTACAATTGCATCGGATGTTTGTAGAACTAATAGTTAAAATAGTTCCTACTACTATGGCTCCAATTGGTTCTACAAACCAATTGGAGCCATGCACCATGGAGTGATGCATTCATATTTATATCTGGATAGAAGTAATGGGAATGCAGTATAGGCATAACCTCATTGATACTATATTAATTATATAGTGCATACATATCATCTTTCCATGCTCACTTATGGGACCTGTATTGGTTATAACTAGTAGCTTGTGCTGTCATTCAAGTATGTGCATTGCTATCATTGGAGAGTTGTCTTATTGTATGCATTATTGCATTAAGTTTCAGAGCAGAACTGTAATTTTATGGGGCAATTTAAAAGACAGGGTGTGTAAATTAAATTGATGAACTGTAAAACAACACATGAGAAGAAATAGCAAACATTTCTGAAGCTGAGCGGTAACATGTGAATTCAAAGTATTTGTGTTATAATACTTGCTTTGCAGCAAATAGGAAACATGTTTGGCATTATCTTTGGAAAAGATAAGCATATTTTACCTGTGCTTTGCTAGTCACGTGGTAAGTGGGGTGTGTGCAGCTATGCTATGCATAGTCACTTCCACTCTTCTTCCGTCGATCCTGGTGGTGTAGTGGTAACCATACTTGCCTTCTAAACCCAAGATCGCGGGTTCAAAACCGGCCAGGATCGATGGATTTTTTCGGATCGTACATTTACGGCACGATAAAGAACCTCAAGCCTGAAAGAAGAGGCCTGTGAGCAAAATTTGTCGGCCATTTCACGCCCTGAATAGAATGGGACGCTGATGACCTGAGATGTTAAAGAGCGTCCGTAAATAAATCCAATCAACACTCTTCTTCCATGAGTATACCGCCACGGGTGGCCGAGGTCGTTAAATCGCGGACTCGTGAGCGGGAGGTCTGGGGTTCGAATCCCGCCAGGACCATCCACCCTAACTGAGGTTTCTTCCAGCTTTTCCTCAGTCCTCATAAATGGCAAATGCCGGGGAGGTACCCTAAACTTAGGCCTGGAACGTTTCCTTCCTTAAAAAAATAAATCCTTTCCCAATATATCATTTCATTTCATGTATCATCAGTGTCCATCGCCTGTGGTGCCTCTGTAGCAAAAACAGGCATTAAACACCATTCATTCATTCCGTGAGTATGGAATGATAAAATGTATGCAGTGTATATAAATTGTTTTGTACTGTTTTCTAACACAAATGTAAGTAGTAATGGTATAAAATTGACCGTTTAAATGTTCAAAAGTCATAAGGTATTGTTTGAGCATGTGGGATGCTAATATACCTTATTTAATGATTGGAAAATTATGCTCTAGGAGAGATCTGTGTATATTATACCTATCATTAGCAAAGGTTACTATACTGTAAATTAATAAACTCAAGGTGCAGTATCTTTGGAGTATAAATAACATTGCAAAAGAAAGGATTATGAAAAAGCTTCCAATCTTCATCTGTTACTTTTAGTTCTTGAAATTTTACAGTAAACTTTTAAAGTATACCCTTCTCAGTGCATTTATACTGCAGTAAAATATTGTTTCCTACTGTACATTGGATTTTAGAGAACAGAAGTGACACTATTCCTTGCCGTTTTCTATACGTCCACAACTGAACTTCACCCATGAATGCACTCACAAGGAAACCTTTTCTGTTGGATGAGGCCAATCTTAATGAAACTTAGTAAAATTATGAATTTAGTCATCCTGAATTTAACTGTAATGATCATTCTGCTGCCAGATAACACATTCATACTATAAAGGTAATTAACTTGCTACCAATTTTAATGTAACTTGGTCTGTTACCAGCAGCTCAGTATAATCCAGCCACTAAAATGTCAAACAACTGGGGGCTACAACACTGGCCACACCACCAATAAGATTGTGACAGAACATGATAAGATGAGTAATACTGAACAGGAATCTGATGGTTTCTTATTTAGTATTGAAAAATATTGTATTTATATCATATTTATGCTCTAATTTTTTAAGAATATGTGCATATGATTTCAGTACTCCCCCCCCCTTCTTCCCTGAAGTCCTCTATTCATAATACCTCAGTAAGATATCAGGTCTTTTGAGCCATTTCTGGAGACTACTTCAACTCCCATTTGTTTATTTTGTCATCTTAGTTTTAGCTACATTAGTATAGTCTTCCTGATATGTGTAATAATTTCCATCAGTGAAATTGAGTGTCATCTGAATATTTTCATGTAAGATATTATATTTTTTTCCATTATATTTTGAAGAATAGTTCCAAACCGTTGGTCATCAACACCTGGCTCCATTTTGTTTGCAAACAAATGTTTAACTGTAGTCTCTAATTGTTTAAAAATATTCATTGCATTAACAGTTTTCATTTAAATGGATACTGTATTAGTTTTTAATACTGTACATTCACTTAGCTTCATTAATTCTGCAACAGCCCGTAAATGTGTATCCATAAACATACAGATTGGCAGATAGGCAAATTTGCACTGTTTAATGTTGAAATTAGGACCCTATTTCCAGTAAGTATTTTAATACCATCTAAACTAGGTCAAAGAAGTTTTATTCAGGCAATGTATGTTCATACAATACCTTTTTTACATCCAAGAAGTTGTTGAATTGTTAAATGAAAAGATGATAGGTAAAGGAAACAATTCCACCTAAAACACTTACATGCATACAGCTGTTTAAACTTTATAATTTTTCAGGATAAAAGTTTTTTTTTTGTGCAAAATTTTATAAACATAAGATAATTAATCACTACATTAAAGACTAATTAAGTTATGTAATTTTTTATATATTGGTATTGCAATCATCAGTTTTGTAACACCCACTCTCTTGGACACTGGCAGTTAACAAAAAAAAAAAAAAAATTATCAATTTGATTACAGTCAAGTCTCCATGCATAATGCCTTATCTAATGGAAATAGAAACATTGTAACTTTTTTGAAGTCCATGACAAGGTTTGGCTACAGGAATGACTATAGGTAACGGAAATATGCCAAAATATTTTGTGATTAAAAAAAAAAGCCATAACTGAGGGTGTGTGTGTGTGTGTGTGTGCTTGCGTGCATGCATGTTAAAAAAATACCTGTTTTTAGTACTGAGGTACCACAGGTGGTCCATAAGTGGTGAAAAACAATGTTAATAAAACATAAGAATAAAATAAAATCATCTGCATTCCTCTAGTGTAACAGAGACAAACATTTTTTGAGACTGGTAGTTAGTAATTCAAGTCATCATTTGTTTTATTTATATAAAAATTCATTAAGTATACACCAAAGAGCAATATTTGCTGGACTAACTAATATAATTAAGTAAAAAAGGGGATGCAATTTGCATTTTCATGTGTGAGTGTGCACGCATGTGAGAGTATACATACTGCACATTCCACTCAAACATCAGCTAACCACTAATGCAACAGCCAAATGTTGTGAACCAAATTAATCCCAGCAAGTAGGACAGCACATAGCAGTGTCATTAATGATAATGTTATTGGTAACATAATAATTCTTATACTCCTATACTTATTCATAGTAAGCTAAGGAGCAGTTTTCAGTGAAATAAGACATTTTCATTAAATGAATTTTCAAAATTACATCTGGATGTGTGTTAACATGAATATGTCTAGTACAAAATTCACTTCTGCAAAGCAAATGCAGCTGGGGACTATTTTTAATTTCCACTTCATGTATTTGGCTGATTTTATGTTGCCATCCATATTGTATATGGATTGCTATTTTGTATTTTGGTGTCAGCAATGGCAGACTACCCTAATAAACTTCTATAGCAAACTACATGGCTGCCAATCACTATTCTCATTTATGTTGCATGGGAGTTCAGCTTAGCTTATGAGCTCTTAATAGGAATTAACTAACCATCTGCATTGCAATAATGGTACTGCAATTGGTTTATCTTTGTGTGTAAATAATGCTGCGTATAAAGTGAAAAGATTTTAAGTGTTATATTTCTCTAATGATATTTGTTTAGTCAAATTGGTATTTAATTTCAAGAAATCAAACAATTCCACATAGATTTGGATGAAACTCACTTACTCATAATTACAGTTTTTGGCATATCCACTAACATTTGCTGCATTTTAGAAGTCCCCACTTTGTTGCTCAGTGAAAACATTCCATCTATACTGATACAGGTGGCCAAGGTTGCTAAGGCATGAGCTATTCCATGGTTCAAATACCCCCCAGAACCATATTTCCTGACTGAGGTTTTTTCCATAATTTCATTTCCACTGGAAAATGCTGAGGAGGTACCCTAAACTTAGGTCAGGAATGTTTCCTTCCCCCCAAAAAATTCCTTTCCCAATTTACTAATTCATCTCATGTATTATCAGTGACAGAGGTTTTTCCAGATTTTTTTCTGTCCTTATCAGGAAAATACTGGGAAGATACCCTAAATGTAGACCAAGACTGCTTTCTTCCTCAAAAATCCCTTTACCAGTTTATTATTCATCTCATGTATTACCGGTGTCCAATATCTGTAATCCAACAATCATAATAATAATAATAATAATAATAATAATTATTATTATTTTTTTTTTAAATAAAAACCACTGAATGCCTTTTTCCCAAAAAAAATCCTTCCCCAATTTATCATTTCATCCCATGTGTTACCAGTGTCTACTACCTATGATGCCAAAATAATTAAAAAGCACTGCTAAAAAACTTGTTCTAGGGTCGTCGTTCTTTGGAAGAAAAACAACATGTTACACATATCTGCCCATAATTGGTTTCTTGAATTTTTTACTTTCAGCTACAGCAGTACTTCAGTCTTTCATTTATCATCAGGCATATTAAGACCAATCATTGTGGAAATTATTTCATATTTACTTGCAAAACAAAACTGAACTCACCAATGAGATCTGTGTTACCATGAAAAAAGCTTAACCTTCCAATAACTTTACATGTCTGACTAAACTTATATTTCAAGCAACACTGAAGAACATAAGGTATATACACCACTGATTTACATACTGTACATACCATGTCATAACTGCATAGGGATTCTTCAGTATCATATTTTTCTTTATTCGCACCATAATCAAAAAATTCCCTCATCTTGCAAGGAAGACACAATATAATAGAGGTATATGTTGTCACTCAGCTTCTGAATGCTTTGCATTACTTCCACATCAAAATTTAAATTTTAAAATTTTCACAAGTCTTTTAAATTATTACGATCATGCAGAAAGTGTAGCTATATTTCTGAGTTCAGGTTTTCAAATTTTTTTTGCAATATTCCAGGACTGCTTGCTGGAAGCTCCAGTCATACAAAATACAGTATTCTCTTCACAACTAGAATCAGTAATAGCTATCTGCTTTTGCTGTAATCCAAGACATGATGCTTGCTGCTCAAAATGCATAAGCTTGCAGAACACCTTTTATGCTTCTTTATGCTTTGTATAGATGTAGAAATATGAATATGTATGTTCACAGTAACTATTTCTGTATCTACTAGCAGCTGAATTTCCATGTGAACAATATTAGCTCTACATCCTACTCCAAGCAGATTCTCTTCCAAAGCTCTGTTCAATTTTCTGTAAACATTAAACTTACTCGATACATCTCCAAAATGTGTAGTTGTATTTTTTCCGTAAAGAGTTCTAATATTCTCATTTATTTTACTAGTTATAATAAACTCAAGCAATAGTCAACAAGAAATGTCTGCCAAAAGAAAGATATTGTCTGTCAGTAAGAAATTAATATGTTGATTACAAACCTTTTTCAGTTTTTTTTTTTTTCTTTCTACCATGTATGGTTTCTATTTATTCTTAATTTTCTTTATACTTACATTGTAATTTTTCTAATACCTTCCGTCTTTCTTGCACAGGCATGCATTGTTTCACTGTGTATGCATAATCTTATCTCGTCTATATTTCAAACGTCCAGTAACCCACGGGGATCATGTCAGAAGTATTTGGTGTGTCCACTTATTGAACAATGTGTCAGTAATAAAAAGTTCTGTACACTTATAGAGATTTAAAATTCATTGTTATGTTAATAAAAATTCTGCAGTTTCCTATGTCTGTGGATCAGCCAAAATATACCATATGGTAGATTGATTCATATGAAACAGGAAGTCATGAAAAGGAGCTAGAAATGACCAGAAATGTCTTCAGTTTCCAATGTACATAGTTTATCCATTCCATCAACCATTAATATAGAGATTCAAAGAAAAGAGTAAAAATTCTGTTGCATTTCCATTCTCTGTTATTTGTTATGAAATGTTATTAATGGTAATTACAGCTTTTCTGCTAGAATTTACCAATGACAGTATGCAGAATGTGCTTTCTGTAATGTTAAAAACCATTATATTTTTTTCAAAAGAGTACATTGAAACTCAGTTATTTTGATAATGGAACATTGGAGAATTTTTCAGTCTTTTTGGAGACATGGGAATAGCTATGCTAAATGGGGGCATCTGATCAATTAAATAAAAAGAAAAAATCTATTATTTGCTTTAACATGCCTAACTTCACTGCGACACATGACATGAAAATGTTAACATCCACTTACTGCAAGCCTAGAGTCAAATGTGGGGTATGTTTATATTTTGAGCACTCAGACTGATCAGTTATTCAAATCTTTACTTTATAAATATCTCTTATTTTTTATGTCTTTAAGTGTTTTCTAAACAATGTCTGAATTTTTTAAACTTGTTAGCTTTGGTTCTTTTTGTTTCAGTTACTGCAGCTAGTAGTGAAGATAAACGTGTAGGCACAACCTATGTTCACTTGAAATTGGTCCTGGATATTGGAGAAGGAAAAACCAGCAATGTATATATGGAAATGTCGCTTTCACAGTTCTATGCATTCCTTCATGAACTGGAAAAGGCTAAAGTTAGCTTGGAATACTTAAGCTGAATACAGAAAGTTGATCTTTGAAGTGTGCAGAATGATTTTCAGCTCTTTTGCAGTGACAAAGCATTAGTATCCTAAACTTAGGTATTCATTTTTTGAATCTAAACTCCACTTACTTACATAAAAGCAGTAGTAGTTTCTATATATAGGTTTATAATGTGATAAATCTTTTAAGACCATACTTTTTTTTTTATTATTTATATAAACTAGCTCACTTTTCTGGGATTGAAGATGAGTGTATCTCTGTTATATTTTGTATCCCATGTAAAATGTTTTCAGATTTTAATTTCATTTCATTTCAGATTTGCCTTTAGGGCAAATAATAAAAAGGAAAATTGTACTAAACATTGACTACCTATAATTAAAGTTTGTGAAAATCCCAAACAAAAGCTGCATATGTTAAATAATGTAATTTCCTCATTTTCTAGTTTCTAATAAGTTTGTCACAGTTATTTACTTCTTTCCTCTTTAGACAGTATATGTGCTGAAGTATTGCAAGTATGATATGTGTATAGTGTTACTTATAGTACTGATTCATTTGATGCTGCTGTGAGTTAAGGTGTGGAGAGTGATAGGTGAAACTGCTGACTCACTGCTGAGGTGTGGAGTATGTACTGGACAGTGTGATAATTGATGTGGACTCACTTGAAGTTGTTGCCCTATTATTACTTAGATGTTTGTAAATAGAAATTAAGTGCAAATATATTAATTTATATTATAAAATTTAAGTTATAAAAATGATTATAAAATATTTATACAAAATATATAAATTTATATAATTATGTGTCATAATATAATTTTCCATTTTGATTACACGCCTTAAAACACTGTATATTTTTTTCATGTTTGTTAAAGATTGGTAAACACAGATGTATTTTTATGTATTTCCTCATGTCAAACTGTTAAATAACTGATAGATCAGATTTCACATAGCAAAACTAGCTTTCAAAAAAGTGATGATGACAAATGTTTTTTTGTAATTGTAAATTTAATAGAAGTTATAACAGTGAAGTTGATTGATTATACACATAAAGAGGTTGGTAGTAGGTGACACTATACTTCACTAACTGATTAATTTATCAGAACATGTTTAGAGAGCATTAGCTCTCATCTTCAGCAGGGGATCAACTAGCACTGGCAGGTGATGATGTTACCTCTTGTGGTTCCAATATAAAGAAAACAGGAAGTCCAATGGGGGGATGTCAAAATTCATAACACAATACTTATTCTTTTAAATGAAAATCTTTTCACATATTACTAATTCCCTGGGATTGTTGGTAGCTTTCAACAGTTTGGTTGCTCTTGGAATGTCATGATTGTAAGTCCAAAAATGATCTGCAACTGTAGATTTAGCCACCAGTTTATATTTTACATTTCTAAAGGTTCTTCTGTCTTTGTCTCCAAATTTCTTATTGTTCTGCCTATCTAAATCTGATTGCAATTCAAAAATCTATCTTATACACCCCTACCTTTTTGTTGGATGGAATAACATTCTGTATAGTTCTGTTCAAAAATTTCAAATGTTAAATTTATTTTGTGCTGCCAACATAATATCAATTTTTTTTTAAACATTTTCATGAATGCCCTGTTTGACCAGTAATGGTATGTGAATTTTTTAAAACTCAAGTCTTTCCATATCATGGATTAATTTCCCCAGTATCATAACTAGCTTATCTTCATTCTTGTGGAAAAGAGAAAAAAATATCTTAAATGGACATAAAATAATCCTTCCCAAAGTGTGGAATAAGTAAGATATGAACACAAAGATACACTTTCTTAAAAAATTCTGAATTAGTTTTTCCTGCCATTGACCTGACCCAGTTTAATAAGAATGTTAAAGGTTCATTAATTTATAATTTTAACTTCTTTTGTATATATTATTTTATTGTTATTGATTATTAAAATCACAACTTCAGTATATGATAATATGAGATAATCCCATGTTGATGTAACTAAAACAATTCTAAATGAGTTGATCCATAAAAATGTTGTTTTAGTCTAAAGAACATAAATCAAGTAATCCTCCTACAGAAGTAATTGGGAATAAGGTAATGAATTTAAGCACTGAGAAAAAATATAAAGGAAATGAAATTATTTAGAGAAAGTGAGAAATAAATGGTTGAGGTGGATCAGTTAACAAATAAAAGAAATAAATGAGCAATAAATTATTAGAGATGACTACTTAATTCTGTAATGAATCCAGTATCCTAAAGACCAATGTATTATGGGTTTTAGAATAATAAGGCAGTCAACAACTAAATTGAGATAAAATATTAGTAGGAAGAAGAAATCATACTTAATAAATACAAAATGGTACAAGGGTGATAGATTGACTATGTAATTATGTATATTGTTATTTTACTTTGTATTTATTATACTGAATATTGAATAAATTCATCCATTCATACAAGGAACATGGTTTAAGTGGGGCAACCCTGATAAAATAACAATTAAAAACTGCAAGGAATAATGTACACGATAGTATTTAGTTAAATTTTCAAAGCCAAATGTTTTTTAAGACAGAAGTACAATGAATGAATGGTGTTTAACACCCATTTTTGCTACAGAGGCACCACAGACGATGGACACTGATGATACCCAAGATGAAATTACATAATGGGAAAGGATTTATTTTTAAGGAAGGAAATGTTCCAGGCCTAAGTTTTAGATACCTCCCGGGCATTTGCCATTTATGAGGACTGAGGAAAACCAGGAAAAATCCTCAGTCAGGGAAGACGGTACTGGCGGAATTCGAACCCTAGAACTCCCACTCAGGAGTTTACGCCTTAACGACCTCGGTCACCCATGGGGTAAGACAGATGTACACAATAGGCACCACATAATTCTGTACCAAGGTTTAGAATTAAACGTACACTTTTAAATGGCATTATTCAAATATGTTAAATATCAACATTAGTATAATATTGGAACAGATTAACATATTTTAACCAACTTTAGTTCTGTGGACCACATCTATAATGTTTTCTTAGTTTATAATATATGTATTGTCATACTGGCTACTAATCTGATATGTAATTGTTATATTCCTAGGAATTTTGTGCTACCAGAAAATATTTGCAGAACACAGAATAACTTATACTACATTAATGTGTTCAGTTGTTTACACTAACTCCACTTACTTATTTAAAACTTTGGACTAGTTTTGGGGGAGGAACCTCTCCCGAAACTAGTCCAAAGTTTTAAATAAGTAAGTGGAGTTAGTGTAAACAACTGAACACATTAATGTAGTATATATTACCACTCCATTGTCTACAGCTTCGTAAGTACAATTTTTACAGAATAACTTATCAGTCATACTTCAAAGGTGCAAAGGTATATGCGATAAATTGTCAATGCACCTATTGCAATTTCCAACACTATCAAAATATATGTTTCTTATATTGCAATTCATAAACAGCAATGTTTTACCAATAACATTTACATCACACTTCACAGTATTCAAGGGATCGTGAAAAGACTTGAGCAGTAGCAAAAAAATGTATAATTAAGGTATACAGGAGAATAATACATTGCCAGCAGCTTTTGGGGACTAGGATTGGTAGTAAGGAAACTTGTTTGGTAATAATCCATGGCATACCAAGGAATTGGATAAGAGAATTGAAATAAGCTAAGTGTTGGAACCACTTAGGAAATTCAAGAATAAAAGCTGTCAGTTTAGGTGATATTTTTTGGAATGTTTGGATTGAAGATAAAAATAGAATGATACTGTAGGCTAAATTATTACATGTAGTGGTTTTCTTTTTTTTTTTTAATGGTGCTTAATGCCCGTTTTTACTACTGAGGCATCACAAGCGGTGATCACTGGTGATACATGAAATGAAATGATATATTGGGAAAGGATGTTTTTAAGGAAGGAAACGTTCCAGGCATTAGTAATTATCAGTGATAAAGAAGGTTTGTAGGCTGTCAGGAAAGATAAACTGTCAGGATTTCATACTGAATTAAGAAATGGAAGGGAAACACCTAAAATTTTTGTAATAAAATTAACTGTAATTAAATTTATAGAATTTGTAAAGGTCTTTGATACTGTTAATAGGGAGATTATTATTGTGGAAACTATGAAAATAGTACAAAGTCTAAAAAGAACATGCCCTTATAATATGTAGTCTGTTGTGCACACACATATACATAATTATGCATTTCCCAAATATAACGTAATCAGACAGCACTTGTGTCTGCACACTACTGCTTTAGGATATCAATTGCTCAATTCTGCTTTCTACATGTTTTTTCCTCAATGATGCCTTCTAGAAATGCAAATGCAGCCATGTCGTCCACTGTAATGGGGTCACATGGCATTCTTCCCACATCATCTTCCACAGAGAATTTGCTTTACAAAGTCAGCAAATAAACAATGCAAAACCTGCCAGAGGGTGCTGTCACAGGAGGATGAGAGGGTCCTTCTAACAGAACAGAAGTCACTGACTTAGGAAATAGTGTTGTTGGTAACTGTTCTAGAGGTACAAGTTTGGGGTATGATGCATATGATGCGGCTGACTGCTCTGGATCTCCAGAGAGCAGGTATGCTGGTTTTAAACAATTGTGGACATTGTGACCGGTTATCTACGTATTGTCAGTGTGAAGTTTTTACGGCCACTTAGGGTTTTTTGCAAGAAGTTTCAAGTGGCACTGAACAGCATCATGTGCATAAACACTTGTATGGAATCGGCAGGTGCCACTCGAACAAAAATAGGTTTTGTGGTATTAAGTTCTTTGGAACTGGTTGGAGTTTGCACATTGGACCATCTGTGAAGAGTTTGCTTGTCTGGAAGAACAGGGCAAGAACTCCAGGACTTCAAAGCGCTTCTCCATATACAACAGTTCAGCTGCTGATAACTTAAGATCTTGGCACAAAGCAGCTAGAATTCCCGGAAGGTTAGGGCCAACGATTCAGTCCATTCAGTGTGATTGCCTATGATGGCTGTGGTGGAAGCACTCTATATCTTGTTTGCCTAAGGAAAGTAGGCGGACACAAAATGTAAGGGAAATCCATGCATGATGAGGATGTGGGGGAGCTGTGACTTTTATGTCCCATGATCAGTGATGGAGTGTTTGAAACGCGCAAATAAGCTCTTCAACCTAAGAACAGCGTTTTGTTTAACTTCCGTAATTATGACAATTTGGTATGACTGGCCATCTGGTAAGGCAGTAGCAGTATCCTTCAGAAGCAGGCAGCAGTTAGATACCCAGGACGTGAAGAAACCGGCCTCTGATAAAGGAAATGAAAACTGTGTTGGGACACTTTGGAATGCTGACAAGATAAGTAGGGCCGTGCCCTTTCGCGGCAGTCCTTCTTTATCAATGGCCACACGTAGCGCTAGTTTGAGGAAGTTTCACGGAAGTAATGGTTAATGGTTCCTGAATGAAATTGTGCTGGGTTAGAAAGACGAACTAGAACATAGAATTTTGCGACTTGTAAGTCGATAGCAATAAAGCTAAATAATACCCGAAACTCCACTGCTAGGTGGAGACTATCCCCAACAAGATCTGCGAGTTCTTCGTATTGCTCTTATAGACATGGGAAAGGTGATTACATCAACTGGGGCAAGGATTGTATCAAGACAACCCATCTATAACTTGTACGTTGTCCTTTCCGGTGATGTAGCGAATGTCAAATTGGTCAATGTAGTCGAGGTGGGGGGACTGGCGATGAGAATGTGTATCGCTTATCTGCTGTAAGACATAGGTATGTGGTTTGTAGTCTGGTAAGAATAAATCGTCTTACCGTCAGATGGTGACAGGATGCTCAATAGCTTCATATACAATCAAGAATTCACGATCGTAGCTGCTGTACTCGTGCTACGGAAGGAGTATATGCTTTGAGAAGCGAGAGACTACCACAAGCGGTGGATCTGTTGTATAACCGCATTAATAACTGTGTTAAAAGCGTCGGTGACAATGGGAAGATGTTAGCCGATTGAGGATGGAGACTATAAATCGAACTTGCCGACCTCTAATGCATACAGAAGATCCACAGTCCATTTAATTTGGAAACCTTTGGAGTTTCTGACCAGAAATAAAGAGCAGTCTATTTTCACGCGGATATGAGAGCAACCGCCGGTAAAAGCCCGACATTCTCGAATTGCCGAAGTTTGCATCTGGTTTTAGGAGGCGGATATCTCTGCATACCAACAATTCTGTCGTGTGATCGGGATCTCTGACCGGAGACGGTGTAGACTATGAAGGTAACTCCTCATGCCAAAATGCGCTTGCTGTGTTAAGTAAGATCCCATCGGTGGATAGCCTAAGGAAAGGGTTGTGAATTTTTTTTGATTCGTTTTATTTAAGGACGCTCTTTAACATCTCAGGTCATCAGCGTCCCGTTCAATTCAGGGCGTGGAAAGACCGACAAATTTTGCTCAGAAGCCTCTTCTTTCAGGCTTGAGGTTCTTTTTCGTGCCGTAAATGTACGACACGGGATCCACGACTTTACTTCCCTTCCGAAGGAAGCTATACCTAGGATTTTTACGCCCGAAAAAAAATGCATCGATCCTGGCCGGGTTTGAACCCGAGACCCTGGGTTTAGAAGGCAAGTATGGTTACCACTAAACCACCAGGACCGACAAAGGGGTGTGGAGGTCCTCTTGGGGTTGGTCATGGAATGAGGAGAAGAACAAAATGTCCAGATAGGAAAAACTGAAGCGGGCTTATGCAGTACTTCGTTCATAATTCGCTGAAAGTTCTGAGTGGCATTTCCGACACCAAAGGGCATGTAAGGAAATTCAAACAGACCGAAAGATATGGTGATAGTATTTTGAGAATGTCGGGATGAGCCACAATATAATGGCAAGATCGATAGTGAATAAGATAGAACAGTCACTAACGTAGAAGAATAGCGCAGGTATTTAGGCTCAATAGTCGCCGCAGGGTCTCCATACATCATTGCTACAAGATGGAACGGGAAAGACCAGAGACCTTCCGAAGTGCGATACAATCGTGCAGTATGTTTTCGCACTCCGCCATTGCAGTGTCCTGACGGTCGAGATCTGATTTAATGTATCTCATCGAGTAGCAGTCTGCAAGACGGGTATTCTGCACTCAATAGTCACTGCAGGGTCTCCATCAATCCTTGGGTATAAGGTGTAGCGGGAAAGACTAGGATCCTTCCGATGTGTGGCACATTTATATGAAAGTCAAATAACGACAATACCTAGAGTGTCAAAAAATATATACACACTTTCACAATAGATATCTATTTAACTGTTCTGTAAACAGATGTGACCGACATACTTTATGATATCGTTGCTACGTGACAGGTAAATCAACAATGAACAAATGAACAAGATTGTCGTATAATGTTCTTTAAACAGGTGTGACTCATATTACATTATGCTAGCGTTGCTACAAAAAATTGCAGCCAAGATTATCGTTTAAACATTGGAAAGCAATTTTGAAGTAGGTATTGGAAAACCGAGAATGTTGTTGAAGTACAAAGGCTATGGTGACGTGTGTACAGAACAGAACCACCAACGCGAGTAACAATTGCATGCATTCGAGACAAATTTGATACTCATGGTACTGTATGCGATGTTCACAAGGCAGATCTGGGAGACCTCGCACAGCAAAAAGCCCCACGTCCTCGGATATGGTTTTGGAATGTTTTGAACACTCACTGCATAAATCTAGGAAGCAATGTCTACGTGAGACTGGGATTAGCAGAACCAGCGTAAGTTGTATTATTAAAACAGCAAAGTTGTAATTTTTCATCCCAAGAATTTTGCATGCATTAAATGCAGATGATCGGAGAATAATGCTGTGAGCGAATTCGGAACATGGTGCAAAAGGATGAGGCCTTCGTAAGGAAAGTTATTTGTTCCGATCAGGCACAATTTAACTTGAACGGAACTGTTAACCGGCATAACTGTGTACTGGTTTGCAAACAATGCACACGCTATTTTGGAAAAGGCTGTTAATTTACCTGGGATTAATGTTTGTTGTGGGTTGTCATCTAGGGGCCCAATTGGACAACTGTTATTTGAAGGAACAGTAACTGGCCCAGTGTACCTGAAGATGATACGCACATCCGTCTTACCCGCAATTCATACACTCTATGGAAACGAGAAAATTTACTTACAACAGGATGGTGCACCACCACATTACCATCGAGATGTACGTTCGTACCTTGATGACAATCCTCCAAGGCACTGGGTAGGACGAAGAAGTTCGATTGAGTTTCCACCGCGTTCTCCGGATCTAACTCCGTTGGACTCATACCTATGGGGAACCCTTAAGGATATTATATACCGTCGAAAACAAACTACACTGGCAGCACTTCGGGAAGAAGCTGAATCGGCATAAGCTGCAATCGCTGAGGATACTTTCGCAAAAGTTGCTCAATCAGTAGTTCAACGTACTCAGAAGTGTATCGAGGCCGCTGGCGGGCATTTTGAGCAACTGTTGTAACTGCAAAAGTCTAATATGATTAGTGCTCATTTTCTCTTTGTGTGAATTCAGTTTTATTATGTTCACACAGTTTTTTCTTTGCTTGAAGAATGTTTACATTTTTGACACCCTCTGTATGTAGCTGGTGGGGGAGAGTGGGAAGTAGATTGGAAGAAATCTGCAGTAGTTTCAAGGATAAAAATCCCTTGAAACTGTACAAAGTAATAAAGCAGAATTTGGATTAATGAGAAATATAATAATTGCTGCGATTGGTTTGGGGGAAAAGTTTTTTCTTGGATGTTTTCAGGGACATTTTTGTTTTTAAAGCATATGACCGCAGTAATAAAGAGAGTAACATGTTTGGTGTAGCGGAAGGAAAGTTTCGTTGATTAGTAAAATGTGAGGGGTCCTACATAAAGTTGGGGAAATCAAATCCGAGAACCAAAATTTGATAAATTGCAAGTCATTGTTTTAGCTTTTGAAATGTGTCACTTGTCGAACAAATGAGTAAAAAGGAAATTAATATAGATATATTTAGGTGAATGTCCAGAAAAACGAATATTGAAGGCTGAGAAAAGGGAGTTCTAGATATATAGTAGATGTTAGTGTGAATTATAGAGATTAAAATATGTCAACGGGTGCTTTAGTGTAGTAGATTTTTGGTTAAAATTGTGTTTGATTATTTCAAAAGATAAATGTATGTTGTATTTTGTATTGTTATATACGCTGTTTAGTATAAAGTACATATAGATGTAGTTCAACTCAAGTTTTCTGGATATTACAGAGGGAAACTGCTGCTGAGCCTAAGTCTTGAGTTCAGCTGGTAATAATCAGAAGCTCCACCTTGCCTATTTTTTCTTTGCTACTTTATTGCTGTATAGATTTTTTCCTCAGTCGCTGCTTTCGGAATACTGAGCTGATGGGGGAGATGAAAGTTAAGAATGGTCATGGCTGTGAAGCTCTGATTTTCACTCTCAAAAGTAGCTGCTTGTATAGGTAAAAATCATTCTTGAACGTGTTTTCTCGGCCGCTGGTTATTTAGATTTTCAACACTAAAAACACCCTCTGTTAGCACCCTTGTAGCCTCTTGAGAAGATTAAATTAAATTTTTGGAGAAAAAAAAAAAAAAAACAAGATCATTGGAAAATTTCTATCATTCTTCCACTTGGAGTAATTGTAGTATAAATTATGTGTGTTGATAAATAAATTAGTTTTCCATTGTTCACTGATGTTTTGATTTGTATGATGATAATTTTTATATTTACTTAACAATGAGGAATGTATCCTCTAAAACGGCCCTGTCCAACGTGGCGCCATATTGCCCGTCGTGTATTTTCATACTTCATAAGCTAATTTTTATTCCGACAAGTTCTAATATTAATTCAAATTTCAAGACAATACTATTTCCTTCCGAATATCCTCCCAGTGCATGCTTCCCATGAAGCATGCTTTTGTACACTAAAAGCTGCATTCATTATTTGCCTAACCAAACAGCGGCAGCTCTTTCCTTTATTTTCCTCTCAAAAGAATGGTACTTGCCCTAACGGTGTTTTTATCCCTTCAACCAGCTGTGCCATTGTGGTGTTATTAAACTTTCTGCTATAGACAAGGCCGACAGATTCACCGATACCCACACTTTCCTATCGTAATTTGAGCTTTCCTCAAACCTAATCTTGTCGGGAATTGGAGACAAAGTTACTTTAATCCCAACAAAACTATGCCGCAAACATTAAGTTCGATCTTTGGAACATTGTTATTTCTACCAATAGCGAGGGAAGGGCTGAGTTTTTTTTAACAAAACATTCAGTTTGACTTCAGAGCTTGTGAGTGTAGGTTCAGTTATGTGTCTTGTGTTGTAATTTATTATTCTTAATACAAATGGCTAAAAGGCAAATAACATACAGTTTTAACGGTGATTGGGAGGAAAAGCATTGTTTTGTCGAATTCAGAGGAAAACCCGTGAGTTTACTGTGTAAGAGCAGTGCGTCTGTTTCTAAGAAAAATAATGTAGAATGGCATTTTTCGGCTAATACACAAACTTCAATAATGAATTTCCTGTTAATTCCGAATTACGAAAACACAATATTAGAGACTTAAAATCTAAATTAACATTACAGAAAGGCATGTTTACAAAGCCAATTCAGCTGAATAGCGAAGTGATAATGGCTTCTTACAAAGTTTGTTACATTTTAGCTAAAAGGAAAAAATCTTTCAGTGATGGGGAGGTTCGTTAAAGAAGCAATGATCAGTGTCGCGAAATCTTTGTTCGATGGTTACAAAGATAAATCTGCAATTATGTCTTCCGTAAAAGGATTTCAATTACCTTACCAAACTGTTGCTAGACGGGTTGAACAGATTTCCAACAATTTAGAATTCCCATTATATCAGGACCTACAATTGTGTGAATATTTTTTCGCTTCAGTATGATGAAAGAATTGATATTTTCCATATAGGATAGTTGTATGTATGTATGTATTTATTACAGTGATCTTTCATGATTTTGCGGTCAAGAAGGAGTTTGTAAAAGTCCTGGCACTTCATGAACGTACTAGGGGAGAAGACATTTAATGCATTCCTGAAATTTGCGAAAGATAGTAACATTAAACCAGTTGCTATAACAACAGATGGGACGCCTTCATTGATTGGTAGGAACAATGGGTTTCTTTCTCTTTGTGCTAAAGTTGATTCATTTCTAAATTTTCTTTCTTGTCATTGCATTGCACCTGTCACTTGTCTTCTTGCCATAGAAGGACTCCACGAGTTCGAAATATAGCGATCTCAAGTGTGACTTTTTCTTAGTATTTTATCCTTTTCTACTATTATAATTACTGTTAATAGTGTTACTTTATTTTTATTTATGTTTTATATATTCACTATTACCTATACAGCATTTTACAATGCTTTAATGTCTATGCGGCGTGTTTGTAGTGATTACATTTTTCATTATATCTTAATTTTTATTTATATTCACTACCTGAAGAGAAATGGAAGGCATGTGTGGAACATATAGTATGTTAACCATTGTAATCTTAATAAAGATATTTTTTGTTAAATACCCATCGAGATTTGGTTGTTTGGGTCCATAACACTTGATACTCCACTTCTACCTATATAATATTAACACCTTTAGAAAGATGGCTGGATGCGGCCTTAAATTATGCTAAAGCATATACGTCAAATTTTAATAAAGCGGTAGCTATACCTGAACTCAAGAGATACTATATTTATCCAGATAGCTGCAAATACTCTTTCAACCTAGGTAATTAAGGAGAATTTCGTTTAGATATGCCTATTTATTTATTTATTTATTGTTTACCAAAAAGCAAATATGCTACTGGAAAATGAATCCAGCTCCTTGATTGCTGTCATCTACTAGCCACATACTGTGCTAAAGTAGTAATATAAATAAAGTCGGAGGTAATTTGTTTCTGTGTCTTTCAGATACATTTAAAATATTCCTGAAAGTTGGTTATTTTTATATAATACAAAAGGATCCTAAACATAGTCAATCGTAAACCACCTCCTAAAAGCGCACATATTTTCGTCGTGTCCGTGGCTATTGTTGCTTTCTGGTTGTCAAGAATTTTGATTATTAATATAAAGCATCTTTAGTGTGTAATAACCATTAAGTTTCACCAACCATTACTTTGATGATTACAATTAGGGTTGCCTTTTAAGTTGTTACAAAAACTAAGAAAGAATAACAAAAACTGCTATATTGTTTTTCAAAATATTCGCCTTTATGATTTAAACACTTTTGCATGCATTCAAACTAATCTCGATTTTTTTTGTCCACTCTGCAGTTTGTATATCCAAATCATGATTTTATAATCAACAGTTTCTTGAAGTGTTGAAAATAGTTGTCCACGCAATTTTGTTTGGCATTCGGGAATAAAAAGAAGCCGTTAGATGATAAATCAGGTGAATAATGGCAATTAGACATTGATTCCATTTTTTTCTCCTTCAAATAATCGACGTGAGATGACATTGTCAAACGCTGATGACCTGCGATGTTAAAGAGCGTCCATAAATAAATCAAATGACATTGTCATGATGAAGAATGATGTGATGTTTTCTGTTGTTTATTCTGGTTTCGTCGATGATTTCTAGCAAACAAATTGTTGAATACTATTTATAATTAACTGTTCTCCGATCCTCTAAAGGAATTGCGGATCATCGGTGGAGTTTTTTTTTTTTTTTTCATTAACGCCAATTAATACGAGTTTATATATATAAAAGCTTCGGTCAAATTATGGGCAATCCACGGGAAACAGGTCTTTTTCACGGTTAAATGTTCATGCAAAATCGAATGTACTGCAGTCTTCCATATACTTAAGGATGCCTCTCTCTCTCTCAATCTTTTTCAATCACGTTGCACACAATATCGATGCTTTTGGGGATGACAAGCGATTTTGGTCGACCTTCAGGAAATTCATCACTGGCGGACGCACGACCGACCACAACGAAATTCTGCAAATGGACTGTAAACAGTTTTTTCTTATGATACTTTACTGCCAAAAGTATAACGAAACGATTCTATGCTTTGCTGTTGAGTTAGGCCTTTAATAAAATCGTTAAAAAAATAATGGAACGAAAACCTTTACGTGAAATTTTCATCCCCCCCCCCCGCAAAATTGTCTTCTTTAAATGTACACTGCCAATAAATTCCTCTGTTCATTTCTAAACTGCAACTGTTTGCACAATATCAAATGGCAATTGTTTCGAAAATAGTAATGAAATATCTCTTGTGGTCCTCTGTAACAACTTAAAAGGTAGCCCTCTTAGTTAAACAGCGAATCAAACGTTTCGTGCGGATTTTTTTTTAATGAAAATTGAACCCCTTTGTACTGTTTTATGCTGACAAATGCTAAGCCAGTGTGTTTAATTTGCCATAGTCAGAAGCAGCATCAAAAGAATATAATATAAAACAACACCTTGTGACAAAACTTTCATCTAATTTTGATCAGCTTTAAGGGCAGCTACGAGCGGGCAAAGTGATTAAAATTCCAGTAGGGTTTGTTAAAAAGGGAGAGGGAAAGACCAAAATGTGTATAAATGTGCTACGTAATATCTGAGGGGAGATCAAATGCATTCGTGGAGGGCTAGTTTCATGAAAGATCATCTCGTCGGAGGAAATTCTGTGGCCAAATAAAGCAGGAGTGTTTAAAAAAAATTGTTTGCTTAGGGGTAGCCGTTGCACGGTGTGTTGGTCGAAGAACTTGCCATTGACATTGAAGAAGCTGTAAAAAAAAAAAAAAAGAAAAAGAAAAGAAAAGAAAGAAAGAAAGAAAGAAAGAAAGAAAGAAAGAAGGCCATATTACTTTACGGCATAATCACTCGCATTAGAGAAGAGCACTGATGTTTAAGGCAAAAGCACAACTATCTTTATTCATGGCGTTGAACAATACTGCTCTTGTACCCATGATAGGGAACGACAAAAGGCGTTGGTTTTCTTGAAGACGTACAGAAAACACTCCTGCGTTTCAGTCTCAGCTTAAGAAATGTTCAGGATGTGGTAATTAATGGTGCCTCTGCTATGGTGGGAAAGAAGAAAAGTTTTCTTACTAATCCACTACTTTGGGCGCGAAAATTGTTAGGTTTAAGAATGCCATGATATTTATTGTGACTACCGTCAACTATATTAGAGAATTATTGTTAATGTCAAGAAATTTATTTATTTATTTTTCTACCCTTTTTGCCCAAGTGTACGAAACGGACTAAGGCTACGTGGTTTATTACAGTGAAGTTTGTAAGTAACAGGAAGCTTTCACGGCCGGAGTCAGTTATAACTATAAGCTTCTTCCGGGCTTAGGAGCCGTGGTCTGTTGGAGCTAAGGAGTCCAAACATCCCCAACTGCCGAGGACAAGTCGTGTCTGGACCTTCGCCCAGAAGACTCAGACCGCGCCAGTGAAGATGTCCTCCGCAGTTGGGGATGAAACGTTTGGACTCCTTAGCTCCAACAGACCACGGCTCCTAAGCCCGGAAGAAACTTCTAGTTATGAAGTTTGTAAGTTGAGTAGGGGGAAGGCTCTTAAGAGTCTGTGACTTAAGGGCCGAAATACAGCAGTTCATGCAAAACAAGGGGAATCCGATTGAGGAATTCTGCGATCCGACAGACTTTGCCTTTGTGACCAACATCTTGTTGCATTTGAGATTCACTCTCTGTTTGATCACATCGAGATATCATTTTGAGCCACATCTCCCAAATTGTTTTAAAACATTTTAACCGAATTTTTCCATATTGCTGAGTCCTACTCTTCGCCTCTTGAATTATAATGCTATAAAACCAGTAATGTTACGAAGTAAGTCCATAGAAAAGTTTAGTGCTTTTAGGGACATGCCGTCTTCTTCAGATCGAAACTATTTAGTGTATCCGACATACCAGGCGCAATACACATGCAACCGCTGAAACTTCAAAACAATTATTTTTCATTTCATTGAAATAATTTTTATTCAATCGAGACCACGTGTTATATTTAGTTCTTAAAAAGGCCGGATCACGGCAAATATCTTTGCGGGTCAGCTCTGCCCATCGGCCAATCATTGAAGACCCTGATCTAAGTGCTGTTAGTAAAACACATTTAAATTTACCCTTACCCGGAGAAAAATTCTCGTAGATGATAAGCTGCTAGAGGGCCAGTCCCGAGCGACAGCGGAAAGAGGTACACTCCTCAGTTTTCAACGGGAGATAGCGGAATAGGTATTATTTTCTGTTTGCGTGGCCATTTGTAAAAGGGTAATTATTGCATGTATAACTGTTTTGTTAAAGGTGATGTAACATATGCGTTATTCTCTGCAACTTTTTGTCTGCAAATGTTGTTCCTTATTACAAAACTGAGTTTTTCACTTTTTATCACGCGTTGTCTTATTGGAATTCGCAATTATTTCTTATATGCACACACACTAACCTCAACGTTAACTCGGGTATATCCTAAAAACCAGTTGACCCAGTGTTTTGCTGCGGCTCGCTACGGTCCAAAGGCCTATGCTCGCCTTCTTTTCGTAAATACAAGTTGATAGGAGCGGGTAAATCACTGTAATTTTTACCGCGCGTTGCCTTATTGAATTAACAATTAATTCATACATGACGCACACACATATACTAATCTTAACGCTAACCTCGGGCAAATCCTAGAAACCGGTGGACCCAGTGGTTTGCTGCGGCGAGCGTAGGTAAATTGATAGGGGCGGGTATATTATTGTAATCGTAGCAAATATCCTTTGATTCTAGCAGGAAAAAAATCGTAAATATCAATGTATTACGAATTGTTTGCATGGTACAATGTTAGCCAGTAAATGTTGTAATGGTGGCAACTCAGGAAGAAAAAATAAATAAATAAAAATTACCTCAGAATGTGAGAATTTGAAACCACTACCTTCACAACTGTAGCTAGATGCTTTAATTGTCTTATCTATCATGCCATGGTGCCTAAGAGCATAATTATCTAGCTATATCTCTTAAAGTTGCACCACCTTTGGCTTTCTCTATCGCTCGGGAGTTACTCGGGACTGTAGCTCTAGCAGCTCCGAGAATTTTCCTACGGAAAGGAAGGAAAAGGCACGTTTAATGCTTCAAGTTCTCAATGTTGGTAAAAGTAAGCTATGGTTGGTGACAGTGTCATCTGTCAAGTCAGCGTGGTTAAAGTAAGACTAAGAGTGTTTAATGCTAGGACGTGTAAATTGTTGTTCTACCTCAGTATTCACACAAGTGGATAAATTGGTCCTGCGTTGTGCATATGATGTAGACCAAGAAAGCGTTCTCGTTAATAATAGTATTAATCAGTTGAATTTGCTTTTCAAATTTCGCGCAGATTCATGGTAATCGTGATGAGTTATGTACTAAGATGAGAAAATATTGGAGGGTGTTTATTGGAATATTTGTGTTTATATACATTTTAATTACTCTTATATCAATTTACGAGTTGTATAAAGAAAGTTTAGTGAATACTCGCAATTCTAAAGGTATGTAACATTACGACTCCCCTCTTTGTGATTATATTGAAATGATCTTGAAGTACAAAGTGACATGCTATGCAAGTGGTTTTAAATCAATCACCCTTTCACTCTTGCAATTAATAATATTGGTAAAGATTTTTAAGCATAATACATACCCAAATTATAAAATAGACTATTCTTTTATGCAGTTGTTCATAGTATTGAAAAAGTGTGACATTTTAGAAGTGTGATAACATTTTGGGTAATTACTGTTTAAGTTTGAGCATCTAAATGGCAATTAATTGATCAAATTGCAATGTGTTTGGTTGTGAAATACACAAATAGCTGTGTTGGAAATACCCCTTTAACACTCGGTATTTGATGCTTACTGGCAAAGGAAAAACCCTGTAAATTTTAGAATTTTATTCTGAAAACAGCTAATTATATCTGAAACCGAAATTTGATTAGGATTAAAAACTGGATCTTTGGTTCACTGTAATAATGTTGTACATTGTAGCTACCACAGTTCATAACCAATCATTTCTCTGAGCTTAATTATTATTATTGTTGTTGTTATTATCATCAATATTATTATTATTATTATTATTATTATTATTATTATTATTATTGCTGTTGTTGTTGTTGTTATTAAATTGCCTTTTGAATTCATCCAGAATGCTCAAGGAGGTAAACTAAATTATAGATTGTGTGTCCTGCAGTGTTACACGGAATGATATAAAAATTAGTTATTCATGTAAATAGACATACTATACACATAAAATATTCCTTTGTGCACACATCAGTCAATAAATGCACATGCATGAAGAACATAAGCTCAACAAAAAAACACTGGTATGCAAAGATTTATGTATTATAATATAGAAAATACCAGCAGTTCAACAGGATTATAGTTAGCTGTTGTATTTGTTTTTATTTATATTCATGTATCTATAGTACATGTAATAAATGCAGTTAACTGTTTTCATAGCATTGTTCGGCTATTTGCTTCATTATTTTTAATTGCAGCATAAACAGTATCTTATTTTATTTATTGTACTGTGTTAGTTCATGAATCCATTATCTATACAGAATATTGTGTTTAACATGCTGCATATCCTTGAGTTTGCACTCAGTATGGAATCTAAGGATTAGCAACAGATTGACTAACTAACTTATCTTTCAACACAGTTTTTGCCCCATCCAAAAATTTTGCCTGTACATTTTTCCTTTCCAATCTGTTCACACGAAGTTAAGTTCCAAGCTAGAATTTCCAAATGTAGGCATTTAAACTATGCATCTCTAAAATGAGGAGATTGCTAAGCCACAAAATGCTTTTTCTGTGAAATAATAATAATATTCCCACGTATTTTAACATCACACCAACTGCCAGGGTCTTTTTTGACAAATGACTAAAATGATGATGCAAATTTGTTTAAATATATCTGGTAATTACTAATTCAGATAAGGAAAAATTATAAAGAAAATCTTACCCAGGCACATCCTAAAACCCAGGTCTACCAATTGACAAGCTCTGGAAGTAGATCGTTAAGTTCATATTCAAGCTGTATATTTCTTCCACAATGATTCTGTGACATCTAAATCTTGGCATACTCCATTATTTGTACAGCCTTATATAATGCATTAATATTTAAATCTGTATTTGTTTGCTTCATCAAGTTCAATATCAGGTCAATTATCATTGGTGCATGACCAACTCCCTGTTTTAGTCCTCATGAATAGGTTGGTAGGCAGATTTTTTCCAATAGCTAGACCTGTTAGCAGGCATTTTATGTAATCTATGGTTTCATTTTTCCCTGACTTGGTAATAGCATACGGATAATTAGAACAATTTCCATGTCCATCAGGCAAACTGATAAATCCAACTTTCCGTTTGTCTTGGAGCATTTGTATACATCAGGTAGCATCATAATGTACCACAAAGCTTTAAAGCATATTTCTGCATGCTTAATTGTAATCATTAGCTAATATTTTAACGTACACTTCCTTTATAAATTTAAATCTGTATTCTGACCTTTTATTGACAGTGGTTGTTGTATACTTTAGTTTAGCAAAACACACTGTCAATTATAATCCAACATATAAAATTCTATGAATAGCTTCCTTGATGTCCTTTCTAAACAAAGTACAGCTTTTCTTGAAGCATCCTTTGGGATTACATACTTTGTCCTAAGCAATAAAATTGATAAGTGTATTAATAATAATAATAATAATAATAATAATAATAATAATAATAATAATAAAGTAACTAATGTAAGCAGTGAAAGTAGTCCGACATTTTCAATAAAAGAATAAATGACTTCCATTTATCAATGACTTAAGCCTTATGGTGCATTTAAATTTATTTTCTTATATTATTTATAATTAATTATATAAATGTTATATATGTATATACATACATGAGGGTTGTTAGAAACGTTTGGTAAAAGTACAAGTAAAAATTGTTTTTGTAACATATTCTCTTTATTTCTGAACATAGTCTCCATGATGACAAACCTGTAAAATACTCATTGCCATAGTGGGTTTCCAATTTTTTCATTCCATTGACAACTTCACTTCCCCATTTGATGAAAATTACTTCCCACCAAGCCAATTTTTCAAGTTTAGGTGTAGGAAAAAGTTATTTGGGGCTAAGCCCAAAGAATATATTGGATGAGGAATAAATTCTAAGTGCAATTCATGTAATTTGGTACTGCTGTGTAGGCTGGATCATTGTGTGAAAGAGCACATTTTTGTGTGGTAATGTTGTTTTTTTTTATTTTCATTCAATACATGTTTCAAATGATCCAAGAATGAAGCATAATAGGCTGCATTTATGATTCAATTATACCCTGCAACCCCCCCCCCCCCAGCCATCTTCTTTCCAGCCGACAAAACAGTCCTCACCTTCTTTGGCACGCACTCTCACTAGCTTTTGTTCATTGTTTTGACACCTACTTTGTCTCCTGAGTGTAAAGCAGACTCAAGTTTCATCCTGAGTCATGAATGGGCACAAGAATTGCTGCGGACTGCAATTAAAGAATGCCAGACACTGTGTTGAAGTGTTCTTCCACATGCATTTTTGGTCAAGAGTCACCCATCATGGCACCCAGCACACAAAAAACTTTCACCTTTTTAATTTTTCGTGAAGGATATTGTGCACTCATTCAGTTGAGATGTCTACAGTCTCGGCTATCTTGTGCACTTTCACTCAGCAATGTTGCATTACGATATCATGGATATTTTTTTAATGATTTCCTGTGTGGTGACATCAACTGGGAGATAGAGCGAGTTTCATCTTCATGTTTAAATTCATTTATCCAGAAAAAAAGTGGTGTTCAATGTGGTGCAGAGTCTGCATGAACTTAATCCAAATCTGCTTTGATTTATTCTTATTTAGACAGTGAGTCAATTTAATACTCTTGTGCTCCACTTACCATTAAATTATATATGAGTAGTTTGGAAATACACATCACCAAATCATTTCCATACATTTTTAAAGTATGGCACGGATAAGTGGATGATACCTTTGTGATTGTTAATAAGAAACAGCTGGATGATGCTATGAAATTACTAAACCTACAAGATAGGGATATTAAATTCACTTCTGAAACAGAATAAGACATTCTTTTTCTTGACTTACAGGTTATAAGAAAGGCAATAATTTGAAATTTGAAACATACAGAAAGGATACGCAGACTGAAAATTATATAAAGGCCAGTGACTTCAATCCAACAGCATACAAACATGCAGTTTTCAACAGCTTAGTACATAGACTCATTAACATACTCATGAATGAGTTTGAATACAGCAAAGGGTACTCTCGCATAATACAAATAGCAAAAATCAATGGGTATGGGCATGAAAATGTAGACAAGAAAATCAAAAAATTCAAACAAGAGAAGAGGTTAAAATAGGTTACAACACCATTGGCAAAAAAGAAACTACTATTCACAAGAAATTTACTTATCCTTTGGCCACCAAAAAATACTCCAGAAAATACTGCAAGAGTTTGGGATTGCTTTGTCCCCAGTGAACAAATTCAGCTTAAATAATCTGCCCAACTCCAATGATAATGATAGAATACCTGATGAGAAGAAGCCAGAAATATATCAAATCAATTGTTTGGAATGCAACTAGGTATATCTTGGCAAAACAAAAAGAAGCATTGGAATTCGGCTAAAGGAACACTGGAGAAATGTCAGGTACAGTCAGATAGATAAATTGGCGGTTGCACACCACTTTTGAAGAAATAAACATGATATAAAAATGGAAGTCAAATTATTGAAATATAAAAATGGAAATCAAATTATTGAAATTCATAGATAGACCCTTGGACCTGGCAATGTGGGAAAAATTTTATGGAAGTCAAATTATTGAAATTCATAGATAGACCCTTGGAGCTGGGAATGTGGGAAAATTTTTTTATAAAAATATGAAGATAAGGGTATGAACTTCGAGATCCCAATAAAAGACAAATTAATCCAAAAGTTCATAAAATGTCCACAAGAGCTACATCAAGTCCATTCAACCAGCAACAAATCCAGCAGTAAACATACAGCTGATGATGCAGGAGAAGACCTTATGAAACATGTTCTGTATAATTCAATCGTAAGTGAAGCATAAGAGTATTAAATGAACTCACAATCTAATTAAGAATCAGCTAATTGCTTCACTGTATTAGTTCAGGCATGAAATTTATTTTGAATTAAACTGCTTTGCTTTGCAGTACAACCCTTTAAATGGAAATGTTTGTGGCGAACTCAACTGGGAGGCTGGAGCGTGCTTCATCATCAATATTTCTTTGACCATGTTTAAACTCATTTACCTCCCCCCCCCCAAACAAAAGTTGTTCAATGCAGTGAAGAGTCTACAAGAACTTCATCCACTCTGCTTTGATTTATTTATTTTGCAGTCCAATCCTTTAAATGGAATTGTTTAATAACAAGCACAAAACTCATTTTTGTTTTGTTTTATTTTTTTTATTTTCTCTGGTACATATGACACGGATAACTTCAGATAGCTGTCAACAATGAACTGAACACCATATCTGGCCGAAATGTTGTCTAAAACTGTTACACAAATTACTCTTACCAACAATGGTACCACTTAACAGAATTTCCTGCCATTTCATGGAAATTTACAATTTATCAACCAAACCTCGTTATATAGCAGATATGGAATGATCCAATGAACTTGAACCAACTTTTGGTATTTTTCTACTGAGCATGCGCATACACGTTCCCTGTCATTGAGTCAGTCCTGGTGGTGTAGTGGTTACCATACTTGCCTCCTATACCCAAGATCGCGGGTTGAAACCCGGTCAGGATCGATGGATTATTTTGGGCATAAAAATCCTAATTATGGCTTCCTTCGGAAGGGAAGTAAAGCCGTGGGTCTCGTGTCGTACATTTACGGCACGAAAAAGAACCTCAAGCCTGAAAGAGAGGCCTCTGAGCAAAATTTGTCAGCCATTTCACGCCGTGAGTTGAATGGGATGCTGGTGACCTAAGATGTTAAAGAGTGTCCATAAATAAATCAATCAATCAAAATAAGAAATCCTGTCATTGACAAACAAGGTCATTCTAGCCTCTGGCTGTCAATATAGATCGGATAGGTGTTGAGTTGAGTTATAACAAGTGGTGCATTTTCTTCTCTATTTAACTGCAAAATGAATGATATCTCAATATATATTTTCTACTGCACAATGTGTCTATGATTCATATTTGTTAACTCAATCAGCTCATCAAGTTCAAAAACTGTTTGAAGAAAGATTCCTTGGAGTAAAAGTTTCAGGCAATCCATAATTTTTATAATAAATTTCTGGCCACGGGTAGTGTTCAATGTAAGAAACCTAACAGACAGCATGATGACATCAGTCAATGTACATTTCTCCCAAAAATCACAAACATTTCACAAAAAAACAGATATATCTTATGGCTTTGTGCAAAGAGCTACTAAATTGAAGTTAAAACCACATAAATTAACTGGCACATACTCCTCAACCAGGTGATCTTGTGCTTAGGTGCACATTTTGTGAGTTGAGGCCTGGTTCCACATTTATGGTTATGAATGTGCACAAAATAAGTGTTATTGGAATGTAATTTATGACATTCCCCTCCATGATGGTAAAATTGGTATATGGTGTGCCATGAGAGAAGAAAGAATTATAGGGCCATTTTTTCAAGGCAAAAGTTGATACCCTCACATACATGAATATAATCCCCCCCCTTTTTTAGAGAATTAACTAATAAGATTAATGTTGTTATGTTAACTGATTAAAAATGTAATCATAAGAAACAAATTTCTGAATGTAGTACAGTAAACAACTTCTCCCTGGTCTGTGGTTAGCACAGCTGGCTGCTGTCTGGGACGTTTTGGGTTTGATTCCCAGCAACTACTTAGAAATGTTCTAAGCTGGGGAGTCTTGTTCTTAGCCTCTTGAAGGTAATTTGAGAGCTGCCTGGTGGAGGATGCAACTGGTATATGCTGAACATGTACCCTTGTGCAGTACTGCCCTTTGCCAATGAAAGGCTGTAGTGAAGGCTGATGCACCACAGAAAATTTTCATTAAATGATGCACCTCAGAACTAAGAACATTATCTAATTCAGAGAGAAGTGACTTATACTCAAGAAAGCAGAAATACATTGTAAAAATTGTATATTTAGTATGCTATACATTTGTTTAGGCCTTGCTTTACATAGCAGAGCAAGCCCAGCAGTAGGCTGCTGATTGTGCATCATATTGCTCGCCCATGGTTGATAAAATACATACAATTTGCAACCAGCAAAAGGATGGACATATTCATGTTCTAATCAACTGAGAATGCACAAAAATCAAAACATTAACAGATGCATGGATATGGAGCTGAGCAATGTAAGAAGGAAGTAGATGAGTGTGCTACTGTGTGTAAAAGGAAGATGAGCATAAGAGGCAATGGGGGTGGATCCAGAAACATATAGAGGATTTTTTTTAAGAAAGGAAATGTTCCAGGCCTAAATTTAGGGTACATCCAACATTTGCCATTTATGAGGACTGAGGAAAACCTGGAAAAAACTTCAGCCAGGGAGGATGGTCCTTGCAGAATTTGAGCCCCAGACCTCGAGCTCACAAGTCTGTGCCTTAACAACATCAGCCACCTGTGGCAGTTGTATTTAGAAGATGGAAATAGTTAAGAATTAAAAATGAAAAGGAAAAAAAGAAGAATAATAGACTATGAGTTTATACCTTTGAAGGAATCCACACAGTAAAACGAAAATATAACTTCTTTGTTTATTAAAAAGTTAAAATAATCAACACTCATGAGCGTTTCACTCCTTTAATTATTAAAATAACATGACATCTTTCATGAACATATCATTCACATTGTCAACTGAGTACAACTAACGTTCATGCGGGGTTTGAATAATGGATGACTGTAAGGCGCTCTGGTGGATTCTGAAAGAATTTAAACAAAATATTATCTGCTTCCGGAATTTCAAAAGAAAAGAAACTCACACAGATAATTATATTAAGGCCAACGGTTTTAACCCTAAGACACAAAAAGAAGCAGCTTTCAACAGCATGATACATAGGTTAGTCAATGTACCACTCAACGGACTTGAATACAAAAAGGAATACCAACACATAATAAACATAGCCCTCTCTAATGGTTTCAAAAAACAGATGATTGATCAAAAGATAACAAGATTTCAGAGACAGAAAAAAAGCAAACAAATTACAACATTGAGTGCTTTATCTAAAGATAAGATCTATAAAAAGTTCACTTTCCATCCACTTCTGAATAACAGATTTCAAAAAATGTTTAAACAGTACAATATTAGATTGGTTCCCCAAAATAAATATAGTGTTGGTAAATTATTGAATTTAAACAAGGTAGACAGTAGATCAAAAAAGGAAAAATCAGGGATATATCAAATTAACTGCAAGGATTGTGAAAAGGTATACATCGGTAAGACTAAAAGGAACATAGGCATTAGAATGAAGGAACATATGAGAAACATCAGGCATAAACAGATAGAAAAATCAGCTGTGGTGGCACATTTCTGGAATGAACACCACGAAATTGATGAAGAAATAAGATTACTGAAGGCTGTCCAATTTCCTAAGGAGCTTAACATATGGGAGAACATCTTTATTAAGGAAAAAGAAAAAAGTCTTATGAATTTTGAAATTCTGGAAGCAGATAATATTTTGTTTAAATTCTTTCAGAATCCACCAGAGCGCCTTACAGTCGCCCATTATTCAAACCCCGCATGAACGTTAGTTGTACTCAGTTGACAATGTAAAAGATATGTTCACGAAACGTGTCCTATTATTTTAATAATTAAAGGAGTGAAACGCTCATGAGTGTTGATTATTTTAACTTTTTAATAAACAAAGAAGACTATGAGTGTTATCTTGTTGATATAATTGGTGATTGGCAGGGTAGAATTGGCAGGGACTGGTGGATAAGGTAGACAGTCTGGAAAGAATACTTAACAGAATGGATGGGATGGAAGAGATACTTGTTAGACAAGTAAATGTTGCTGTACAGGAAATCAAGCATGAAATAAAGGTGGAAGTTAAGGCCATTAGGATAGAATTGGATGAAATGAAAGTAAAAATTAATAAATTGAAGGAGAAAGGTTGCAAATTTAATTTGATATTTTTTGGAGTGGAGGAAAGGAGAGGGGATTGGGCCATACAAGACTTATGAGAGATTTTAGAACAGAAGTTAGTAATGAAAGTAAGAGGATGGGAAATTGCAGACGCCATCCGCATGGGGGAAAAAATGGGAAGAAGGATGATAATGGCTAAGTTCATGAGCATGAGTATAGTTTACGAGATCCTGAGCAAGTCGAAATTGAGAGGAAAAGATATGTTTATAAATAAAGATCTATTATTTAGAGAACTAGAATTGAAAAGAAAGCCTATACACATGAAGAAAGCTAGACTTGAGAGGAAGAAAGCATACATTTGTTACTTACATTTATGGGTTGATGTAGGGAGCAGAAAAGGACCTAAGCAAGTTGGAATTGGAGACAGAGCAGGAAATAGCACAGCAAAATATGTCATTAGAGAGGAAAACCAGAAGATCAAAGTTCCAGACAGAAGCAATGTGGTAGAAGGCTAGCATGAGACACATGAACAGCAAGATTTCCTAAGCAAAGGCAGTGACATCACCGAGCAGAAGGGTCATATCACCAGAGAAGTGGCTTTCAAGTGAGACACAGCAGCTGGCTGAGCGTGCTACAGAGATGGAGGGGCAGCAAGTGTGTGGTACCAAGATGAAGGGGAAGGGACTACTGAATCAAGCACAGTGCCATGGTGTCAACACCACACAAGAGTATACTGGAACTAAATGATGGAAAGAAGAAAAATGAATTTAGGGTAATGACACCAGGTGGGGAATTGGATGAGGAGATTCAATTATGAAGCAATAGAAGAAAGGTATAGAGAGAAGTTCAGAGTAGTTTGGAGTGGTTCAAGATAGGGATTGGACTGTAGTGTTAAGGAATGTTGAAGGTTTAAGATCAAAAATAAGAAATGGGAAGTGTTTGAAGTATTAAAGGAGGGAGAGCTGATAGTGATGGTGGAGACTTGCTTACATAAAAAAGAAAGTGTCGAAGTTACAGGATATGAATTTGTAGGAGATAATGGTATAAGGAAGAGTATTAAAGAGAGGGTCTCAGGGGGAAGAGGGGTATTTGTAAATAAGAGTTTTAATATAAGGGTGAGTGAAGTATTATATATAGAAAGAGGACAAGTAATGTGGTTAAAGTTAAATAAGGTTGAGTGAGTGAAAGTGTGTACATGTTTAGGCATAGTGTATAATCTGCCAGAGTTATCAGAGTTTTATAATGATAACTTGTTTATGAAATTGAATAAATGCATAGAAAACATAAGTAGGCTATTATTGTGGGTGATTTTAATGCAATAGTAGGTGACCAAGACATAAAAAGCACGGGTGTAGAAAATAAATACACATGGGAGAAAAGCCATGCACTGACAAGAAGAAGTAAGGATAAGGTGCTGAATAAAGAAGGTAGAAAATTGATAGAGATTGCGAGTGGAACAACTTAATGTTATGCAATGGTTCCAGAGGTGAGGAATATATAAGGTGAATATACATTTATGAATAAGAATGGTCAGTGTGTGATTGATTATAGGTATAGATCAAGTGTTAATGGAGTTTGAAATTTTGAATATGATAATGAACAGTGATCATTTTCCATTAAACGGCCACAGGTGGCCAAGGTCGTTAAGGTGCAGACTCATGACCTGGAGGTCTGGGGTTCAAATCCCACCAGGACTGTCCTCCCTGACTGGGGTTTTTTCAAGGTTTTCCTCAGTTCTCACAAATGGCAAATGCTGGGTAGGTACCGTAAACTTAGGTCTGGAATGCTTCCTTCCTTACAAAAAAAATATCCTTTCCCAATTTATCATTTCATCGCATATATCATCAGAGTCCACCTCCTATGGTGCCTCAGTAGTAAAAATGGGCATTAAACACTACTCAAAAATAATTTCCATTAAGAATGAGGATGAACTTAAAAGGAGGCTATAGGATGGAGGAAGTAATAGAGCTGAAATATGTAAAAGGTTTTAAATGGAAATAGGAATACGGGGAGAATTTTTGGGATAATTTAGTTTCCAAAATTAGGGAAATGAGAAAGTATGTAATTTTGGAGGTACTGAATTGTGGAAGGATAGAGGAAGCAGTAGGGAAGGTTCAGTCAATGGTGAAGTGGGCAGGAAGTAAGATGGAGGTGAAGTATAGAGGGAAAACAAAGGGGTGTGGTTGGTATAATGGGGAATGTGTAAAAGGAAAGAAAGAAGTGTACAGGGACTTAGTAAAATGGAGAAAGTCAGAGGAGGCGGAAGATAGGCAAATATTCTTGGTGAAGTAAAGGGGATATAAATGCTTAATACAGAATAAGCAGCAGAGAATAGGAAATAAGATGGAGGCTGTGCTGGCTAAGGATAGCAAACATGTATGGTTAATGGTTAAGTAAATTTTGAGGCAGAAAAGGTTAGAAAACAAGATAGAGCCATTGAAATGAATATATCACTTTGAAAATTGTTAAGTGATGGGAAGATACAGAGTTATGAATTAAACATATATAGTTTGGTAATTAGAGTAGAAGGTTTAGATAAGAAGTTTGGATAGGGAGGAGGTAGAGAGACAGACATTGAAGAGGAACAAGGCGGTTGGAATAGATGGAATTCCAGGAGAATTTTGGAAGTTTTGGGGGAAATGGAAGGAGGCATGAGTTTATTAATATAGGTACTAAACAGAATTAAGGGGACGAAGGAAATATAATAGAATTGGAAAGTGAAAATGATTGTTCTGTTATATAAAGGTAAAGATGATATTAATAGTCCTAGTAATTATAGGGGAGTTAGTTTGTTATCTATTTTAGGTAAAGTATACACAGGTATTCTAGCAGAAAGGTTACAAGAATGGGCAGAAATGGAAGGTAAATTATCAGAGTATCAGGCATATTTTAGAAAAGGGAAAAGAATAACAGCTAATATCATAGTAATTCAAACTATAGTGAATAAATATTTAAGAAAAAAAAGGGCTAAAGTATACATCCTTTTTGTGGATTTAGAGAAAGCATTTAACACAATAAACAGGAAGGCTTTGCATACAAATTGAGATGCAAGGGATTCAGTGTTGAATTCATTTTAGGGCTGAAAAAAATATATGAAGGAATGAGGTTTTGTGTCAGATGTAATAAGAGTAGAATTACAAATTCTAGAGCCAAGAAAAGAGTTTGAGACAGGAATATAAACTGAGCCCATCACTATTTAACATTTATAAATGATATCATAGAGAGGGTCAGGATGAAGAATAGGCACTGTCCAATAATTAGAATGAAAGAAATACCAGGACTGCTTTTTGCAGATGATCTAATAGCGGGGACAGTAACAATGATAGAGCTACAGCATCCCATCAATGAAATTGGGGTCTAGAAATAAATAGTGAAAATCAAAAGATTTTAGTTCTCAAAAAAGGACCAACATTAAGGAAGGATGAGAAATGGTTAATAAATGGGGATGAAATAAATGTAGTGAAAGAATTTTAATATTTGGGAATGAGATTTGCAAGAAATGGAGAATAGGAGGTGCAGTCGAGAAGTGTGCATGCCAAAGGTAAATTAGCTATGAGGACAGTTACAATAAGTTTATATAAAATTCCCACATTTCCAATGAAATGGTTTGAGAGATTATATGAGGCAGTGGTTGAAGCTAAGATGATGTATATGGTAGAAGTTTTGGGCGTGTCAAAGGGTTGGATGAAGATTGATGTGATTCACAGAATGGTTTGTAGAGAAGTATTGGTGTTACCAAGAAGCTTGCCAAGGGGGGAAAATTTTTTAGAATTGGAAAGAATAGGAAGGAAAGGTTAATATTGAGAGAATTTTGAAATATTGGTATAAATATCTTAAGTTAGATGATGATGATGATGATGATGATGATGATGATGATGATGATGATATACTAAACATATATCTTATGTATCAAAGAGATGTTTTGGGAAGAGAGTTGGTTTGTAGAAGTGGGGAAACTATTAGGAGAAATTGGAATGGGGGTTGTATGGAGATTGCATGAAAGTAATAGAACAGTTTTTAGAAAAAGGTGAGACAGGGGATGGAATATATTGAGAAGCAGGAGATTTGGGCTAGTTTGGAGGATGAAAGCTCTTTAGACTTATACGGAAGATAAAGAAAAATTGGAGAAGAGAAAAGTATATAGATACTTGTGACCAGTTCAGAAGAATAGGCATGGCATGGATGCATACAGGGGTATTATTCCTTAAAGGAGTAAGAAAAGATATAATGTAGAATGCTTAATGTGTGGGAAAGAAGATAGTAAGTTTCATTATTTATTAGAATGTGAAATGGTGAAAAAATGGAGGGATAATATTTGGAATGATAACTGGGTTAAATTTTGTAATGATATAATAGTTATTAAAATAATGACAGAGGAGAGGATAGGGAAAATTAATGAAATTGGGGCATTTTTGGGGAAGGCAAGGGAGGAATGGAGGTGATGTATAGGGAAGGAGTTTGAAGACGCACAGTAGGGGGGAAGCAGGTAATTGTAAATGGGGGCTCATAAACCATACGTGTAACCAGGTGATTAAGATATGGATGAACCAAATTGAGAAATAGGAAATTTGCAGAGATCAGAAGGTATAAAAAATTGATTGTAGATATAAGTTATTTTGCTGTGTTGAGTCCAAGTCTTCCAGATATTCCAGTTTAAACTGCTGATGAACCAAAGATGAGGGCCCAGTAGTTAATTAAATGAAATTTTGAAAAATAAAATATATTTTATAGATGTATTAGTAGGAGAAATATGATATAAAATATTGGGTTTTGGTATTGTTTCGTAGAAGGTAGGAGAATTTGTAAAAAAATAATATTTGTACGTATATCTGCATGTAATTGGAAATTATAAGAAATGAATTCAAAACAGATACAGAGACGGGTTAAATTTATTTAATAGTTTTGCAATTTAAAAACTGAATGTACATAAAAATGGTTAACTTTCCAAAGATGAAAATTTTCATTGTTTGGTGTCTGTGCAGGTGTTGTTTTATATATATAATATCTGCTATTTTTTATATAAATATTTCAATTTTGCTTCTGAAATGTTAGCTATTTCATCTAGTGTGGTTTTTTACTGTTAGTCTAATGTTTGCAAGTTTATTTATAGGCTTTGTCTTTTGAACTTCCCCAGAAATAATTATTTTATGGTGTTAAACCTGAAAATTGAGCAGGACAGAGCCCATTATTAATTAGACTCTTTTTAGGTTTTCATATTTCCTCTGCCTTTTTTCCACCATATGCTGCATAATCTTAATTATCTAGCACAGTATTGTCTCAGCATATTATGGTATGCACCTAGAATCTGGTTAGCACCATTACACTTTGCCATTCGTGTACTGAGCTCCAATGCCTGACTGGCAAGTGAGTTGGCATTGGTAGTCACATCATATTATGTGGCACTACTATCAGAATAGTGGAAGCTAATTTTTATGCTGCTTTTTAAAAAGTATTATTAACACTAATTATGCCAGTGATTATTCAAATTAACATACTAAGACAAGAGAGGTAGGCACATACTAATCTATGTTGTGGCATGTGTGGATCAGAATGGGAAACCTAATCTCTAGTAATATAAGAGTTGAATGAATAACTTCTTGACATGCTGATTACTTAAGACTAACATCCTTTATAATGTAATTCTCCTGTACAAAGTAAAACAGTTGTGCTGCATTACTATGTTTTAAAATAATATTTTATTAAGAATTCATTTCTCTTCCATCTTCAAATTTTGTTAACAGTAAATGGCAAAATTTAACAAAAGCTAAAATGGATATTTTTAATTTTTCCAAAATGCAAAATTAATATTTTGGAAATGCACTGCTGGCTATTAAAATTCCAATGCCCATAAGAGATGTGTTAGACTAGCCCCAAATTTTCTGAAAAGGAATGAGTATGACCTGTCAAAATTAGGACAAACACCAGTAGATGTCTGAACTTGACCAAGAGAAAATTGTGGCATACCAAGAGTGCAGGATGTAATTCTAAAAAATTGATGCTCATAAAATGAGTATGAAACCAATGGTTCAAAATAGTACATGCACACAGACACGAAGGAACCCAACAGCCCTGTCAAACAACTGAATGAGAAGATGGAGATCATTTCTGCATGGCTCTTATGACACACACAATATGTTGAAATTTTAATGACTAACAGTATATTTAACAAATATTGCAACATTATGAATGGCTATTATGACACACACAATGTGTTCCAATTTTAATGACCAACACTATATTTAACAAGTTTGCAGATCAAATGAAATCTTTCATCAGAACTTTAAAATAACTTCAAAATCAGCTCTGATGTTAAAATAGCTTGGAATTATTTATTTCAATATTTGGGGGAAAAACAGAGGCAGTGCTCATTCATTGAAATGCAATGTATACAGTAAAAATGTCAGTCCTGATGGTGTACTGGTAACCACACTTGCTTCCTAAACCCAAGATCGCCGGTTCAAACCCAGCCAGGATCGATGGATTATTTTTGGGCATAAAACTGCTAATTATGGCTTCCTTCGGAAAGGAAGTAAAGCCATGGGTCCCATGTCGTACATTTACGGCATGTAAAAGAATCTCAAGCCTGAAAGAAGAGGCCTCTGAGCAATATTTGTTGACTGTTTCACACCCTGAATTGAATTGGAAGCTGATGACCTGAGATGTTAAAGTGTGTCCATAAATAAACCAAATCAAAAAAAATATATATATTTTTATTGATAATATCTGTAGTATCACTGGTACCAAAGTATACAATATAACACTAGCCTGCAAATTACAACTTTGTGATTATTGCCTAAACTAAGTAAAGTGAATTAATATAAGTTTGAGTGCTAAATCGAAATATAAATTTAGTTTATTGCTGTCGAATAAGGATTTTTAGCATATTCACATTAATAATATATTAAAATTTCATGTGATTTTATTCAGAAAGCAAATTATTCAAAATGCAGTATTTCAAAATCAAGCTACCAAATATACAAAAATTAAATAAAACAGAGGATGTGTTGAAAAAAGGGGTTATATAATATCCACAGTGTTCACAAATATTATTTGTAATTGTTCTTATATTTTATTAAATTCATATCACAATTTATACCATTTAAGCCTATCATTTTTGTTAGATTTTTATGGATTTTACACAGTATCTAGAGTTTTTACTTTAATTTCTTTGCAAGTATATTACTGCAGTGGTTGCTTTTTTATGTAAAAATTCTTCTGATACCTTTCCTTTTATATAAGATTTCTGGATTTTCTTGCTTGAACACCCAACAATAGTCAGCAAGCATTTTGGTATCTCATCATTACATATATCTCATCTGAAACTTCTTTAAATCCATATGGATTATTTAACCTGCTTCTTCACAAAGAGAATGCAGATTTTTGGAAAAATAGTCAAAGTGTGGGTGTTATGAAATTTCAGACTTATTTGCAACCAAGTTTCTTGAATGCATCTAGCATTTTGCTCACAACATGTTAATAATATGAAGACTTCTTGTTGCCAAGAAACATTGTTATAACATTGTCTATATGGGCTTTTCATGCTGTATTCTACAAGAGATAAATCAAGGCAACAACTTTTTTTTCCTCGCAAACTAGGGACAACAAGAAAAATCTAAAATATACAATTGAAAATGTATGGAATGTACTTTTGAATGAAGTCACCAGATGGTGTATGTGAGCAGGGCTGTGTGTCTCACCATGCCCCGAAATTCACTTGGTGAGCAACAGTGGTCAGGAATGGAGATCAAGAACAGTGAACAATGCATATGTGAAAATAGCAGGAATGAATGAGAATGCCACACAGTACTACAGAAAGCACTGGGTGCACATGCTCTCCCCTTTCGAACAATGGCGGTGGTTTTCTTACTGAAACATCACCAAATTGATGCAACATGATTCTTAGCAAATCCACTTCTGCACCTCACTTAGTTGATGTGGCACCTTTCTCTACATTTTCTGCATGTTTAGTTCCTCTCATAAATTCTGTGCACTGTTTTTTTTTTTTTTTGCTGGAATTTCTGTTTGCTCTTCTAATTTCATGTTCAGGCCTTTCATCGCTTAAGCATTGTTCCACCACCACCCATACATCTTTATCTACAAACAAGGGGACACCCACTTCATGGCAGATCTGCAGTCAACATTCTGCCCAGTTTGAAGCCTCTGTCCACCTTGCCACTGTTCTATAGGGCAGGGCATACTCACCCAGTGCTTCCCGTAGCTCTGAGTGGCATTTTCGTGCATTCCTCCCCCAGAGAAATACTATTTGCACATATGCTGTTGTTCACTCTTCATGACCTCAATTCCGAACCACTGTATCTCACCAACTGAACTTCGAGCATGCTGAGATACACAGCTCTGCTCACATACACCATCTGATGGCTTCATTCAAAAGTGCGTCCCATAAACTTTAAATCATATATCTTAAATTTTTTGTGTTGTTCCTTGTTCATGAGAAAAAAATAGTTGCCATGATTTATGACTTATCTCTGTCAAATATAATTTTTTGGATATCAGTACTATTATATATGCTTTCTTTCAATTTTGCTTCTGAAAGAGCTGGTAATTTGTCAAAAATACAGTGAAAACAGGTGCCATCTTTGTTTAAAGCCTTGATTTATTGTTTAATCAAAGTTTGATATAGAGAGTCAGTAGAATAACTTATGAAAGAGTGATAAGGCTTTTGCATACTTTGTTCTTGGAACTATCAGCCTAGTGTTCTCTAGGTGGCCAGTCCTTCTGCATTCAGAAATGGTTTCTTGCCCTGCTGTCCCAATCACAAATTAAACATGGTATGTAATGTGGCCAGATTGTTGGATTATTGGATAGGATATAGTTATTCAAATTTTATTTGTAATCTAGACACAATGGAGAAATTTTATATTCTATTACAATTTATTAAAATGTATTATCACGTGGTATGTTGATATACATGTGAAGTTTACCGTGTGATAATCATTTGATATAAAAAGGGTTAAAAGAGACTGTGATTTTAAGTAATATTATATAAAAATGCATTTTAGATAATAATTGGAATTGGCTGTTATAAATATTAGAAATGCAGGAGAGATAAATATAAAAGAGTATCTCCTATCTGCTTGAATGAGCATATAATAGTTAAATCATACGAAAGACTGTTGCTATAATCATGGTGCCAACCAGGGAAAATACTGATACTGCATGAAATGAAAGGTTGCAACAAGCCAAGTTAACATGGAAGAGGAAGCAATTAAACAAGGGAGTTGTAATGAGTCACAACATTTTGGCTGCACTGATATAACTAAAGGGGTATATGATATCATCAAATGGAAGAATTTTAAATTATCTTCGCTTTGCATAAACTGTAAACTGAATATAATTATTCAAACAAACCTAAAAGAGAAAATACTGTAGTAGCTATTAATGCAATAATAATCTATTTTTTTAATCTATGAAGAGCAACCTGGAAAATAAGATAAAAGAAGAAATTCATAAAGCAATAAGCAAAAAATATGAAATCCCCAGATCCACAGTAACCAAACTTTTATGAGGAAAAAATAAAGAAATATTAACTACTGAGACAGTGCCCAGCTTACAAAACAGGAGGAAATGATTACCATTGGAAACATCCAAATATGAAAAAGAGAAAAACAAAGCATCTACTCAAGGGAAGAGAACTATGGTAGGACACCAGGAAACTATGGTGTTGACAAAAATGTTTCTTTACACAATGAGAATCAAAGAGGATAGAAAAGAACAAAGTTTTCAAACTCAGACACAAAGCTTGAGTGAAGAAAATAGGCAAAGAACAGTCCAGAAACACAGACAAAAGTGATAAAGAGAAGTACAAAGAACAGAATTATGGGAGCAAGTCTTGAAAACAGAATCTCACTGAAAGCAGGTAAACACACTGCATTGTATATAGGGAAACTTCCATCAAATAACTTCAGAAAAGTCTCTAATAGAATTTTTAAAAGAGAATGGAATTAATGCAACATGTAAAAAATTGGATTCTAAGGAAAATAATAAGGTTTTCAAGATTGGTGTACCATTTATAAATCCTCAAACAGTCAATAGCTGGAAGGAGCAATGATACGGTGGTATAATTTTCACCACTCACATGAAAGTGCAGTTCAGGTTGGATTTAGAGAGAAAAAAATTAACTAAACAAGAGTCCAAAATGGATGGAAAGAGGAAAGAAACAACAGAAATAAACAAAAAGTGTTTTTAAAGCTATTCCTGTGGAACATAGAAATAGCAAAGCCATCAACAGTATGATAAGAATCGATAGATTTGAAGAAGAAGTCATAGTTCTACCAAGATCTTTCTATGAAACCAATGGAGGAAAAAAGGTTAATATTCTTTCCATTCATTAGCTACACAAGGCCAAACTGGTATACCCAGTGGAGATCTGAAATTAATACTGGTCATTAAAAATGTAGCCACCATTCTTGCAGCCTATTTTCAACTGGATATAACTTCACCGGAGATCATCAACAACCTGAACAAAGCTGTAGGAAAATTAGATCACAACAAAGCGATCATTATAGTTGGGAACCTAAACTGCAGGATTGACAAAAGTAATTCCAAAACCAAAAGAGTCCTAGAATATGTAGAACAATAAGGTTTCATTGTAAACAAGCCAACACAGGTACATAAGTTTCTCAAACTGTCACTACATAGATCTTGTCCTAACAAATAAAAATATGCAACTGAAGAAATAACTACGAATCACGTAAGGAAACACCTACCAGTTAAAAAAGTGCTGAGAATACATGGGACTACCACAACAAGTAATAGTGGTGGGGAAACCTAAGAAACTAGTTATATTGATAAAAGGTGATGAAAGAAGAAGAGCATACAATCAGAATTGTGAAGTGATGATAGCGGAAGGAAACATAAATAAGGTCATAGATACGATTGAAGATTATTCACAGGATAGCCTTAACAAAAACCAAAACCCAGAGAAAGGCCAAAGCATGGTTCCATGCAGATTGTTACAACAGGAGGAAAGAAGTAATCAAAGATTTGTGTATAGCAAGAAACACAAATAAACAGGAGAACATTATGAAATATAATATCTCCAGGAAAAAAATACAAAGTGCTCCTAGAAAGCAAGGAGAAAAACTTTCTAGAAGTGAAAGCTATCAAATTAACTGAAGAAGCATAGGAAAACAATTTCATGCATGTCAACCAAGATATTCAATGTTGCCACAAGAAATTGAAACAAAACACTTCTCCAAGGTACTGCAACATTGAGATAAGAAAGCAGAAGTAATGAAGCCCACAACACATACATTGGGACAAATATTCATCAACAAGTAGGTCGCAATAGCTATAAAATATGCATAAAATAACAAAAGTGCAGGTCAAAATCAAATCTACTCTGAATGCTTAAAAGAAACACAGCCTTTGCTGCTATAGAAATGGACTACACTCTTCTATGCCTGTCTTAAATTACTGGGAATGCCAGAGACCTGGAAGAGGTTGATGTTGAAAGTCTTATACAAAGGCAAAGAGGACACCTCCAAACCAGATTCCTATAGATTATTAGAAAATACGGCATTCAAAATATTTACCTCCATTCTCACCAAGAAACTAACAGAACTGGTTGACTACACCTACCTGAAGAACTGTTTGACTTCTGCAAAGGCAGATGCACTTTACATGCAATCAAAAATTTGATGGAAGACATCATGGAAATCAAAAATATGAACAGTGTTTGTTGACTTCAGCAAAGCTTTTGATCTGTTAGACAGAAACATTATCATGACCAAACTAAAGGATCTCGTAGGATAAGAAAACCCAATAGCTCTCACAATACGAAACATCATAGCAACCAACTTTGTCATTATTAATAACAATATCTTTAATATCGCACTGAATGTATGAGCTACTTTTAATGTTGTGTTTTGTTTTGGTTGGATCGAAGCCCGGTCCCCTGGATATTCCAGCAGGTAGCTGCTGATGAACCAGGGACTGGGGGGCTGAGCCAATAAATTTTGAATGGAGTCAGTGCCTTCTGGAATTGCCAAAGACACTGTTTCTAATTGTTATGTTTAAAGGCAAAGGTAGTATATCACAAAATATAGTAAATAGTGTAATTGAGAGGGATACATCGAAAATAGATGGAGGTCCCTTATAGTTTATATTTGCATGATTGAGCGATTATAAAAGAGTACTGTTGTTGTAAAGGAGTAAACTTGTTGTATTATTAATTGGAAATAAATTCAAATTCAAATTCAAAATAACAATATCACAACTTTAGAAGAGATAGCCTAATGGAATGGATTCCTTCAAGATGACCTTTTAAGCTCCCTTCTGTTTAATATAGTGAATTGGGATGTGGTAAAAACAATAAAAAGGAAAAGTGAACATGTAAAAATGTATCTCTACACTGTTGACAGGGGCATTGCATCTAAAAACCGGAAAGATGTACAAGAGGCACTGGATAATTTTATGATAGGGCAAACCAAAATGGTCTATATATCAACAAGGCTAAAACTATAGCCATAGTATTCAGAAATGGTGTAAAACTAGGACTCCATGACAAGGAAATATACTGTGCTAAAGAATAACTAGAAATAAAAACCAATAGCAAATACTTGGGTATAACACTACAACTATATGGAGAAACCTTTGCAATAAACCTCAAAAAAAGAACCATGCATGCTCTACTGACCATGAGCAACATAAAGAACATATGCCTATCACTGGAAACATCCATGAAATTGTTCCTTTTTAAGATCACACCTATTATCGCATATGGATTGATGTTGATATAGGAATTCTTAATAGAACACAACAAGGAAAGCATTGAAAAAGTGAAAGTGATTTTTTCTAAAATAAGTGCTATATATCTTGAGGAACACTCATTCCGGGCTTGTTTATGTAATTGTGAAAGAAACATTATTTCTAGATGACCTGAAATATGATCTCAAACTACTAGAAAAACAGAATGATATTGAGCAAGAATTTTATGCATCAGATGCCATTTTGTACCTGTACTGAACCAAAGCGAACTAGGAGCTGAGATTAGACTCACTGTTCATAATTTTCATCACAAATTATGCACAATTAAAATGTTTCATTAACCCAACAGTGAATGTGTATGTAAACTGTGTGAATGTGTGGCAGAGAGTGTGGAAAGTATCTCATTCAGCAGTATAAAAATTACAAAATCTTTAATAGCTTCAGTAAGAAAATATTGCAGATGAAGTGAAAATGAGCCAAGAAAAATTATGGCTCTATGCACATTAGTGCACTTCTTTTCTTATTGTAAAACATTAACACCTACATATGCAACATTAGGACATGTTTCAGGGGCAATCACTCTCAACATTAGCTGTTGATCAACTACTGGGGACTGGACCCCAAGGTGTTTCTTTGCAGACATATGATGGTTCAAATGGAAACTTGCTTGAGTTCATCTGCAGGTGAAATGTCAAAATTCTATTAATTTCCTCTGTTTTTCAGGCTGAAAAATGTTTTTCCAACTAGGTAGTTGTTTCTATTGGGTTGTGAAGTTCTTTCAATATATTAGCATAATGTCATGATTTTGGGTTCAATAGTATGCTGCTACTACTGATTTACTGTTTGTTTCAAATGAATATTCCTAAAATGCTAAAATATTCCTTTCCCCAAATTCCTAAATATCTCTCTCTCTCTCTCTCTCTCTCTCTGTGTGTGTGTGTGTGTGTGTGTGTGTGTGTGGCTGTTACATTTGACACTTTAAATTTTGTAAAATTATTTTATCTTTTTTACTATTTTGTCTCTGTTGAAACCATTTACTATTACTATATTAATTATTTGTTGATATTCAGTTTTGTGCTCTTATTTCTTTGAGTGAAATGTTCAATATTCTGTGTGCCATGCTGTTGAATACAGTATGTTTGTTTGGGATGGAGTCTGTGTGTGTTTCTTTTCTGTAAATTCCAAAATTGAGTTTATCTACATTTCTTATAATTTTTAAATCCAGAATGGGAACTACACATTGTTCTCCATGTCCAAAGTGAACTGTATGATGTAGTTATCCTATTAGAATGTATTAAATATATTTGCACTAACTCCAATTACTTATACCACATTAGGACATGTTTTGAGGGCAATCATTCTCATCATCAGCTGTTTACTGCTCAGTTGGTCAACAGCTGATGATGGGAGTGATTCCCCCTGAAACATGCCCAAAATTTTGTGTAAGTAATTGGAGTTAGTGTGAACATATTTAATACATTCTAATAGGATATATTATTACTTTATTGTCTATAGCTTCCTAAGTACAATTTAATTAATGTAAGGAAATATTTTGCAAGTTGAGCATTTTCTGAGCATCTATTGATCTTTACAACTCAGAATACTTTGAAAAAATTTTCACTCTGGAAAACTGTAAATTTAATGAATTTTGATGGACACTGGTGATACATAAGGTGAAATGATAAATTGGGAAAGGATTTTTTTTTTAAAGGAATGTAACATTGCAGGCCTAAGTTCAGGGTACCTTTTGCCATTTATGCGGACTGAAGAAAACCTAGGAAAAATCTCAGTCAGGGAGCATGGTCCTGGTGGTAACTGAGTCACCTCCCTCTCACAAGTCCATGCCTTAACCACCTTTGCCACCTGTGGCAGTAGAGCTGATGATGGAAGTGATTGCCTCCAAAACTTTTCCTAATGTTATATATGTAAGTGACTTTAGTGCTAATATGTTTTAATAGATTCTAATAGAATAGAATAACATGATTGCCAATTAAAGGATCTAATCAAAACTGCATAGCAGGCATTTTGGTGGGAACTAAGGCAGCACCCCCTTCTCCCACTTCTACTTTTTCTTGCTTCTCCCTTAGCAATAGGAATGATCTACAGTCTTCTAGAAGATTACATAATAATTTTAATTAACACTTCACTGTCCACCAAAGAAATAAATGGAAATTTATGTATGCTAGTTGTAAAATTTCCTATAATATTATATATTACATTAATACATACAATCAAATTCCAAACAATCGGTATGTGCTAGGAAGATTTTGAGCATTGTTTTGGATTTAGGTTGATGCTACTATTTGAAAAATATATAAATTTCTCGGGCAATAATTTTATCCCTGATCATTGTAATTAGTTTTTTTTTTTTTTTTTTAATGGTGTTTAATGCCCGTTTTTACTACTGAGGCACCACAGGCGATGAACTCTGATGATATACATGAAATGAAATGATATATTGGGAAAGGATTTATTTTAAGGAAGGAAACATTCCAGGCCTAATTTTAGGGTACCTCCCCAGCATTTTCCATTTATGAGGACTGAGGAAAACCTGGAAACAACCTCAGTCAGGGAGGACGGTCCTGGCAGGATTCGAACCCCATACCTCCTGCTCACGAGTTTGCGCCTTATCAAACTCGGCCACCCTGGCAGTATTGTAATTAGTGTAATGTGATTTGTGATGATTGAAAAAGGAATCACATTGGTTTAATAAGATGTGAAATGATCCTTCCTTATGTCCTTGACACCACAGCCTCAGAACACAGCGTTTCAGTTTGAGCAAATTTGGGGAACCATTCTTCATTGCACCAGCTAACTAGTCACCATTTAAAACATTACTAGGCATTATAACAATAGTTCTAATGTTTCATAACTCAGTAATTTGTAATTTCTTTCAATTTAAGCTTAATAGCTACCTCCAGCTCAGCTTGTTCACAGCCAGCTGCAAAAAGAGAACACGGATTGAAATCCTACTTGAGTCAGTTTGTCTGGTTGCAATTTTTTCCCCTTTTTCCTTCAACCTGAAAATGAAAATGCCAAGTAACTTTACATTTTGACAAACTCCACTCATTTGTGCTATCATTCATTCATTTCCTTTATTGTCTTAAAGCTCTTTAAAAGCTGTTCAGTGATTACTTGTTTGAATTTTGTTTGCTTATATTAATTTAATCTATTATTTATTTTCTTCAATGTTTGTTTTCATACAGGTTTAGACATAGCAGTAAAAGGCGATTCAAAAAAAATAAAGGAAAGTAACAAATGGAACTCCCTGCATTTTACCAGCACTCACCCCTACCAGACTTTGGATGTCAAACACAATAAATACAATACTGTGGAAGTCTGGGGAAAAGCTGCAATTGGCCTATATTTATGGAAACATATATTAAATGGAGAACTGGAAGAACACCACAATGGACTGTATCAGCATGGTGTATTAACAGTTGATGATATAACTCTTCTATATAGATCAGGACCTGGTATAATTCCATCAACAGTGCCACAAGATGTGGAAAATTTAATTCTTGTTCTTAATGGACGCTCAGAAGATAAGATTAAAGTGGCAAAACTGTGGCTTGATCATTTGCCTTTGTACAAAGACCTTTTGAAAGTAGGGGTTGTTTTACTTGGCAATGAGCAGTGTAATAATGATTGGATTCTTCCATATATGAAATCAAAAGGAGGCAAAGTTAATTTGTTGTTTCTAGTTTATGATTCTCCATTAGTTGATAACCAAGAAATTTATCAGTGGCCTTTAGGAGTTGCAGTGTAAGTATCACTATGATGATGTCTTTGACTTCTTTTTTGTCAACTCCTCTTATTCAAGTAAATATAAAGACTTTATATTGGTCATAATGTTTACTTTTGGAATATTTAATCATTTTTATACATATGTACCTGTGCTAGCTACCCTAGGTCTTAAGAATGGCAGGTAAGACAGTGTTAACTTATGTTAATTTGGAGCCTATTAGTGTTAAGTTCACTGGCATTGTAGTGAGGGAAAACTCAAGAATGAACAACACTTAATCAGCTAGCTTGCAAACCTGAACACATTGGTTCAAGATCATCCTTAGCTGCAGTAATGAGCTTAATAGGTTTTAATTAACTAAGCTGCAGTAATGAGCTTAATAATTTTTAATTAAGTGTTATATTTGTTGCATAGTCATAGTTTCAAGTTTATTATAAATAATTGAATGAAATTATCTGTTCAGTGATATCTTCTTTTATGCATAAGACTTAAAGCCATTTATATGTAAGAGATTAAAATTGCGTTAAAGTTGTTAAGTTCTTAATGCTCCCAGGCAATGAGAACAATAGCTAATTATTTTTGTAATATTGATTGTTTCATTAATTCTTAATCATAAATAGTTTTTGTATTTTTGGGTGCTAAAGATATAAAATTCACTTGAAGCTCGCCAGTAGAAGAAAACCATTTGTCACAACTCCTTAGTAGAAGCTAAATTCAGTAATATATATAATATTGCTTATCAACTAGCTGACTTGTTGGTTAAGATTCAATTTTCTTCTTAGAGCAGATTGCTTTGGCAAAGCTTTATCCAGAGTATTCTTTTGCTCATAAGATCACCAGGTACATTGAGCATTAAGGATCATTAATTCATTTTGTTCAACATCCCAAGGATTTATGGCAGATGCCATGGAATGTCGAACTGTTTATTAAAGAAGCAATTTATGACCATAGCCAAATCTTTTGTAACCTTTTGGTACTTTTCAATACTTTTACTGTATAATCACATATAAGAGAAATTAAATCATAAATAGTAGGGACTATTTTAGCTCATGCTTGAACCACTGCAAAATGAGAAATTCAAAGCAAAGGTGGTTTGCTTTCCAAAAGTATTGGTATTCAACAGCATAATACCAAAGCTGTGTAACAGTTGGTGACATTGAGATAAGTATATTTGAGGTCCTTTATAATTGTGATAAGAGAGCAAGTAGCTACTATCTATATTAGCCCATTAAGAATTCTCTGTGTTTATAATTTTCAACATAATAGAAATTTTCATGTTGAAGTGCAAAGTGAGTTTGACTTTGCAATTTGTATTGCATACCAGTTGAAATGATGGATGACAAATGTGCACCATCTGTGTTTCCTCTAAATTATACCACAGTCCACATTGTGGTCTTGCCACTGCAGTCTCTAAAAAAAGAAATACTTCATAACTAGCAAATAAAAGCAAGACAACTCTTCCTCAGTTCTTAAATATGACATGGGCAACTGGGATCATTAAGACATGGGCTCATGATCAGGTGATTACATTAAGATCACCCTGTCCCTCTGATGATCTTAAGTAGTTCTCCAGTCCTCTAAGACTGAAGAATGAACTTTCAGCTGTACAAGTTGACATTGGAACAGTTAAAATCAGTTGTACAAATTTGGAAAACTTCAGAAGAATTTTGAGCACAGCTATCACTTTTCAAAAACTGTACAACTGAGGAAAAATTATCTACAGAGTTCTTGCTCATCTTTGATTCCAAAATGCTCATCATCATTTTGCAATGCAATCTGAACTTTTCAGGATCAATTTACAATTAATTAACTAAACCAGCTTTTTAAATCTTGATAAATATCATCTTAAAAAAATTGCATTAACTGTAATTAACAGCACTTATTCCATCATGATGCCAAAGTAAAATGTTCTAAAAGTTTGTTGATTTGCCAATGGATTGGCAACAATCTAAATTTTACCACAAATGGCAAAATTATATTTTGTCAGGTCTGGCAAAAACAGGTGAGCTGTGACTGATAAACATATTTGAGTCTACAGAGTAGCATTGAAAGGAAACTAAGTCTCCATTTCCAACCACATTTGAGGTGTTTCTGGCTCTTCAGAAGACAATAATAATATATGTTCAAGTGAAACACTAGTATCAGCAAATATGCCATGGTATGTATTACAGAATCCATTATTCAATGAATTTCTACAAGACATCAGTGGCCAATAGTTGCGAAATGAATCATCCTGAAGGAGAATATATTTATAGCAACAATACCAGGAAAGCAATGAATTCATAAGATCAGAACTACAGGATTGCAGCATTTGGCTTTCAGAACATAAGACCGCTGAAAGTTAGACCTCACAGAACCTGCTAAACTCCATCTCTTTATGCAAAATGCTGTTCAAAAAGAGACCACAGCACCAATAGCCTGCGCTGTCAGAGATGGCATACACATTCTCTGGCAAGCAGAATACTGAGATGAGAAGCTTCCACTTCTTATTTCAAACAGTGTGGCCTACATGATCAAGGCAGGAAAGATTTCAGATGTTTCTACCTTAACATGCTTTATATCACACACCTAGCCCTGGCTTACACCAATTGGCTGAAAAAGTTAGAAACAATTTCTCAGAAGTGAACAACACTGTAACTGTTTTTACGTGTATATGTGATGTTATAGTGTTTGAAACTTTTTTGAAATTTGTTAATTTGTGGGTGGTAAATGAACTTTTTGTAAGTTATTTCTTTTGATAATGTACTCAGGGTGGTAATGTTTAATTCTCTTTTGTTTCTGAAATCTTTTAATTTTGTAATCAATCATCTGTTTTTTAAACCCATTAGATATGACTGTTTCTATTATATGTAGATATTCTTTATTCATCCTTGTTGAGCGGTAAATTAACTAACTTAAATACCGTGCTATTGAAAGCTGCTTCCTTATGAGGTTTTGGGTTAAAACCATAAGCTTTCATATAATTGTCAGTGTGTGTATTCTTTCTGTAAGTGCCAAATTCAAGTTTTTTTCTCCTTTTTATTATCTTCAAGTTCAGAAAAAGTAATATGTTGTTAGTTTCAGTTTCAGCTGCTGCCACCACCATATTCATTATAAGGAATAATATGTTTAATGCTCTATTTAGACCAGGGATTTATTTACTTTCTATTTGAAACTAACAGAACTTACCTACCTTGCAGATTTTAAGCTATTATTTCTGTTGTTCTGTTTCGTAGGATTGGGCAGAGAATTATCACAATGATAATCACTAAGTAATAAACTAAAGACTGGATATAACCCCCCTTGACACATTGAATCTAGAGCTGCAGAGGACAACCTTATTGACTCTAAACTCTTTCATAGCCAGTTATGGTCATATCAGCTGCAAAATAATAATTGTTGTATTTTTCCATATTGCAATATTTAAAAATGCCTTCAGGTCACAATGGGTAAAAAAGAAAAATTAGAATTAAGTTGACTTGTGAATCAGTAAAGTCAGGTTTTCCAATGTAATTTTAATGAATGAGGAGATTTTCCATTTCAATGTCAATGAAGGAGTAGAATCATTGCATCTAAACTTAATACATTTGCAAAATACCTTTTCAGAGTTCTGGTAAAACTGAATTGTAGCTTTTTAAGCCCATATCTGATAATAAAATTATTTATCAGGTAAAATTGTATTTATGTTAAACACAAAGAAAAAATGCCTTTTCATTTAAAAAAAAAAAAAAAAGCATTATAATAGAATAAATCATATAACAAATTATTTATGAGGACGGCACTCAAATTTCACTAGTTTTATTCCACTTACTTGGACATGTTTCAAAGTGGAATAAAACTAGTGAAATTTGAGTGACTTCCTCATAAATAATTTCTTATATAATACTATATTTCACTGTGAAAATCCCAAAACTATTCAAGTTTAGAATAAATCATTTTCATCCAATTAAGAAATCTGTAACTGAGTTTTTCAAGTGGAAACAGAATTTTACTGTACGTCTCCTGATGTGTGACTTCAGTCCTGTTGTATGCAAAATCTACAGTACTTTCATAAAATAATTAAGCTGCTAGTGCTGCCACCTATAGGCATTCTTTGGTGATCAAACCATGTGTATATAGATAATAGAATTTAAAATCTACATTTTAATATTTTGAAAGATGGTTTCATCTTACTCAAATGTGAAACAAAATTGGTTTTCATACAAGTATCAAGAATGGTTTTTTGAACCATCTAGATGATTTGTAAATTACAATAGAATTATGCAGTATAAATAATAAGTCAAATACATAAGAACCATCACACACAAAGTATTTGTAAGCAAAGCATAATCCACTTCTGTGTCTTAGTATTAAATGTCTTATCAACTAGTGAATACATTTTCAATTTGCTTTTGGAACTCTTGCCTAGGTCAAAATTTTTCTTAAGTTTTCTTTTACCTTGAAAAGGCAAATGCCAAATATGTTAAAGTGCTAACGGTATCTGAGCTCATCCACGCCAGTATTGTGATCATTCATTGGCTAATTATATAGGCTCATCTGTGCATGTTGAGCTTGAACTCATTCTGACTATGATTATGAAAGTATTCTCATTAACATACTTTTATAAAAAATATGTTAGCATTTTTAGTATTTAATACTATCACAATTGAATTGTCTTTCATTTATATTTTAAAGAGGACCATGATGTATAGGCCATAGAATCTGGCATATTATGCATTTAAGAATAGCATTGTTTTTAATGTAATTATTCATGTCCTATTTTTCAGGTACCGAGGCTTTCCAAATGTCAAGGAAGAACAAGTTGATTTATCATCCTCACGCTCTCATGTCTGTAACTTTCTGGGTACTGTATATGAACATAGCTCCCGTGAAACTGCCATTGAGGTGATAATGACCAATAGTTATCAAGATAAATGCATCATTTTGGAGCGCAAAAGGTAATTAATATAGGGTTTTAGTTACAAATCTTGTTTGCTCATGTAGTGTTTTATTTCTTGGTAAAAGTATTCCACAGTCATCAGTACTTCAACTCCATGGCAGTTAGACAGTTGATTTTAGGGTAGTACATTATTAGTGTAAATGTTCATTTATGAATCAAACTATCCTGTATGGTTAAAATTTATACAGGCCTTTCATGATTAATTGCTTTCTTCCAGAACTGCAATTCATAATATTGTGCACATCTTTTAACCTACTGTTTCAGTGCAAAACAAAAAGCACATGCAAAAAAACATATAGTTCAGAGAGCAAAAGCTTGATAAAATTGCTGCAAATCTTGAATGTTTGCCAACTACCAAAATTAGCACAAGTAGCAGTTTTGTAATATAAAGGTCAAAAATCATCAAGGAAATTAGAAACATTATGGTCGCTGAACTTTAAGATATCAATCCCAATGTAGTTCCTAGATACATTGCCTTTTTAGCTGAGGGAGGGAAATTCCAGCATCTACTATAAGCTACAATTGTATTTACTTTTTAAGGAAGTGGATTTGAAATACCGGTGCCAGTGCTGTGACATGCTTAATGGGCAAGGTTTTTTTTTTCTAAAACCTGATTGTTAGCAATAGATAAAAAAAATAGCAAATTGCATAATTATTTTTGCCTAACACTTACAGCAGAAGTTAAAATTGGATTCCTTCACTACATTATTTGTTACCTACATTATCTGTGCTTTGCAAGCAGGCTTTTCTAATATTAACTTGTACTTTTGGCTAAATTCCACTCAAATTGCACTATATTGCAAACGCTAATTTGGACGTGTTTCAAAGGCTGTTGCTTTCATTCTCAGCATGGATTCACTGTCACCATTCCCACTTGGTCTACAGCTGCCATCCTGTAGTCTTTTACAAACCTAGAAATGAGTTTATTCTGTTTTGGAAAGTAAAATTAACCAGCTTGTCTTTGTTCTTGTGTATGAATAAATTTTCCCAAACTGTTAGGTCTCTTGACTTCTGTATATCTTTTAGAAGTTTTATTTCTTTTTGGAATTCATGGTTTTGAATAAAAAATTATGTGCTAAGTACTTTTCTTTGTGGCCTTTCAAGGTGATGTTCTCATTAATTTTATTCTGGTTTTCAAATTGTTTTTATTTTTTTCTTCACAGTGAATATTTAGAACTTTTATTGGAAGTTTACCCAATACCCTTTGGCACAACAACAATTCAAAAAAATATTAAAAAATTATAATATTAATATTGTACTTACGAAGCTGTTGACAATGGAGTGGTAATATATTCTAAACTTAGGTATTCATTTTTTTTTACACTAAACTCCATTTACTTACATAAAAGTAAGACGTGTTTTGGCTCTCAGCTGAGAGCCATCATTTCGAGTAATGGCAGTTCGGTGAGCAATTGAAGATGGGAGAGATTCTCCAGAAACACGTCTTACTTTTATGTAAGTAAATGGAGTTTAGTGTAAAAAAAAATGAATACCTAAGTTTAGGGTAAATAGGGTAAACAGGATAGAATTCCCCCCAGTAAACAAGCAGGCATATATGAAATCAGGTGCAATGACTGACAAGAAATGCATAGGCAAACCCAAATGAAATATTGCAGTTCATTTTACATGTAAAATTCCAAATGTAAACATGCATTAAAATTAGCAATGGCACATCATTTTTAGTTCAAAAACCTGGGCTCTCCTATCAACATTATCTTTATTGAGAACATGGGTTAATGTTTAAATATAACTTTTCCAGTGGACTCATTGTAAAATTTGATGGACATACCATTTTTAGATTGTCTCATTAGCCTTTTGTCATACTGATTGATTAGGTGATTGGTAGAGGGTGTCCACCAGTTTTCTTCTCTCTCAGGATTGGTGGATGCCCATGACTCTCCAAAACATTGCTAATGGACATTGCGCACAGTTTCATCTGCTTCAGACTTATTTCTAATGCATAACATGGCGTGTTGCATTGGTGGATCTTTGCAAAACTACCTTCTAAAGAAGAAGAAGAAGAAGGAGAAGGAGAAGACACTTACTACTTACATTATTTCAATGTCTGATGTAACTGAGAAATTGTCTGAATATAGCCCAGATGTACTCTCTCTGGTAATTAGAAAGTCATTGTTGCAACTGACATTTAAAAAGAGCAGTGAAAAATGTAATGTTTCCTCTTGTGAGTGAGATTTCCTGGAAGCAAAATGAAGTGTTAATGCTATTCAAACCTCAAACATTCTGTATATTTTTGTCAGCATTAATTTTGAAGCCACTAGCATGGATATAGTGGCATATATACAACTAGTCATGCCCCAACTGCTGTGCTTGGTATTTAAATCACAAATTTCTAAGTGACTCACTCACAAATTATTATAATAACAATGAGGTTATAATAGGTTCCCTAAAGTGAACTCCCTTTGTTTCATAGAAATGGCCTGAAACATTATTTGTCATTTACCTGTTAATTACCACCACTGGTGGCCGAGGTCATTAAGGCACGAACTTGTGAATGGGAGATCTGTGATTGGAATCTAGCCAGAACCGTCCTCCCTGACTGAGCCTTTTTGCAGGTTTGCCTCAATCCTCATAAATGGCAAATGCCGGAGAGGTACCCTAAATTTAGGCCTGGAATGTTTCATTCCTTAAAAAAAATCCTTTCCCAATATATCATTTTTTCTTATTTATCACCAGTGTCCACCTCCTGTGATGCCTCAGTAATAGGGCATTAAACACCATTTAACAAAAAAAAATTTTAATTTGTTAAATTATTTACAATATAATACAATACAGTAAAATTGTACAATTTTTCTTAAATATTTATTACCATATTTACATGAATCTAATGTGCACCTTTTGTGTCCAAATGTAGTATTCAAAATTGTGGTGTGCATTAGATTTGATGGCATATCAGATTCAGTGCAAATCTGTTCTATAGTTGGCTGGCAACTTCATTCAAATATATAATTTATTATGTCATAATGCATTGCGACAATTCTCAACTTCATTATATTTATTGTTGGCCTATTATTGCACAGAGCATTTGAATAGTAGGTAGCCACAAAATGGAGGGCAAGTAGAGAACATCTTATGAATCTACTTTCAAGTATGAAGTAATTCTTTATGCTGAAAAAATTGGTAACAGAAAGGCAGGAAGAGATTTCAGTGTAGCTGAGAGCAATGTTTGCTTGTGTTGGCAATAGAAATTGACATTATTTGCAACTAAAGCAAGTAGAAAGAAATTCACTAGTCCTTGCAAAGGAAGATATCGTGATATTCAAGAAAAAAAATTTGGAATTCATACTTGAAAGGAGAAAGAATGGGCAACCTGTGACAATTGACACCATTAAAAATAACCTATGCCAACTGTCGTGGCAGCAGCGTGAGTGATGGATTTTGTCCTACATGCTCCAAGATGTGACAACAGTCCACTTATAAATTCTATGTTCTGATCGTTTTATGGAGTGTACTTATCTCTAAGATGCCATACAATAATATGCCAAACTCTTTTTTTATGATTTTCAGTTTGAAATTTGGTGTGTGTGTTACATTTAATGACACATTAGATTCATATAAATATGTTATATTAAAAAGGCACCATAAAGAACAAATAGTGTACGTTGCTTCTTTGCCCCCAAAATAAATTCAGCAGTGTATTACAACTGAACAATCAAATACATAATATACTAATTGTAAGGGCAAAAACTTATTGTAACATTGGAGCTTTAATCATAGTGTAAAATAATATAAGTAAATGCAATATATAGTGAATTTGTAATTAAATTGATGTTAAGATTTTAAATTATATAATTTTATGAAATCGATATGGTGGCATCACCTCAACTACTTTGTTCCTATATTGCTGGCCATTAAATTGCAACACATGGTGCATGTTCATAACCATGTGGAAATGGTGCCTGCTTTCTCATTTGATTGTTTGAGGGAACTGTTGAAATCCTTCTGTGTATTTGTCTTATTTCTATCCACTGATCTCATATTCATTTCAGTGTGGACGCATTTCATCCAACTTGAGCACCAATTTTTTGGATTGATATTCCGCATTCTTGATATGCCACAATTTTCCCTTAATCAAATTCAGAGAGCTGCTAGTATTTTTGACAATTCATATACAAGTAAAGTCATTTCTCATTCTGAGAAAGTGTGGGGTTGGTTTAATGCATCTCTTATGGGCTTTGAAATTTTAATGGCTAGCAGTCTGTAATACCAGAAGTTCTAACAAAAGAGTTAGAACAGCACAAATGGTAACAAAACACACAAAGAAGTAAAACAGATCAACAAAGAGAGACCTAGGTTAAGTAAGAATGAGCAAGAAGATTTTTCATCAACAAAAATTCAATCAACTATCCAAATGTGTCAATGTTATCTGTTTAATTGAACATTATACATAAAAATTATGGTAGATAATTTGCATGTGTGTAAATATCTTGTAACCAACCTATTCTTATTAGGATTTTACCATATCATGCTTCATGCTATTTTCTTCAACTGCACTCAACAAAGAAATATTGATTTACTTCTATTGACTTTTTAGATAGTTTCTGCAATGCCATTTCTGAAGTTCACAAAGTCTGTGAACTAGAGGAAGTGACACCTAATGAGTCAAACAACATAAAATATACAGATAAAAGATACAGTGAACACTCAAATCTGAAAAACAATGCTGCTCCTAAAGCATGTGATATTATTGTCAATAATATTATAAATAAATTTCAGTTTTTTGGTCATCTCAGTGCTTCAAAACACTTTGTAGTAGTAACTTCAAGGAATATGTCAACAATTTTCCAGAGAAAATTCTGAAAGATACGGTAAAAGCTTATTATAGAATAAAGGGCTAGAAATTGAGAACTGGATTGCATGTTGTGTACTTGTGTGAAGATTTTCATAGCGAATTTGTGCTATAGCTCTGCTACAATTCTTTGTGCAAAATAGCATGTCATACATTTTTTCAGAAAATTCTTTGTGCAAAATAAATGTCATACACATTCTCACAATGAGCCAAGTTTTGAAAATAAATAGTTTGAATCCCAATTATAATAATTAAAAGTGAGTGTTTTTTTTTCTACCCTAAATCGCATTAAGACATTTCTGAGTAGTACAATGAGAAATTAAAGACTGACCCTTTTACCTGTGTGATCTTTTGAAAAGAAAGCAGTTTGGGACATTTCTAAATTAAATAAGAATGTTGCTGAAGAACTTGCCACACCTAAAGAGAGGGAATTACATAAACAAACAATAAGTTTCCAGGCACGTCTTTTATATTCTCTAGGTTGATTCTGGTGAACTAGTTTTTGGGTGTAAAAATCCTAAGTACGGCTTCTTTCAGAAGGGAAGTAATGCCATGGATCCAATGTGATAGATTTATAGCATGTAAAAGAACCTCAAGCCTGAAAGAAAAGGCCTTTGAGCAAAATTTATCAGCTGTTTCAGGCCATAAATTAAATGCGATACTTTTTTTTAATGCCCGTTTTTACTACTCAGGCACCACAGGTGGTGGACACTGATGATACATGAAATGAAATGATATATTTTGAAAGGATATTTTTTTTTAAGGAAGGAAGCGTTCCAGGCCTAAGTTTAGGTACCTCCCCAGCATTTGCGAGTTATGAAGACTGAGGAAAACCTGGAATAAACCCCAGTCAGGGAGGACAGTCCTGGTGGGATTCAAACCCCAGACCTCCCACTCACGAGTTCGTGCCTTAACGACCTCAGCAACCCGTGGCGGTTAAATATGATGCTATAACCTAAAATGTTAAAAAGCATCTGTAAATAAACCAAATAAATAAAATAAAATATATTCTCTGGTATACTGTATTTACAAGTTTACTTGGTATTTTATTCATATCTTTTTATGACTCTTTATCATATATAATGGCAAAATATTAGCACCTCAAAATAAATATAATGTATATAAACTAAATATACTTTTTGCTAATAGACAGTATAGCACTAGAGAAAAAAATCGAGCATATATGCAATAGAATGCTTAGATTACAATTAAAATACATTGGAAAACTAAGAGAAATTTGGAAACGAGGAAGAAAGAGCATTTTCGAAATATCCGGCTAAAACAATTAGACAAATCATTCATTTTTGGGAATACAATGATAAAATTAAGTAAAAATTTATTTGTTAAAAGAAATACATCTATTTCAGCAGAACTATCCACATGGAAGAAAATTTTCATTCTAAAAAACAAAATAAATTAATGAATTTTGACATTCCACCTTTGGACAAATTCAGTAAATTCCTATTACAGCCACCAGATGTCAACAGAGAAGCAACTCAGATCTAGCTACAACCACATCAAACAGCCCAAAACTTATCAAGAGTCAGTCAACAACTAAAAATGAGGTAGTTTCCCAAAACGTGTCCTAATTAAAAACCTACAAATGAAATATATGTCAACATTAAAAAACGTTAAATTTGGATTATGTCTATATCTCCACTGTCTAAAATGTGCATACAGTAATTATGATCTTATAAAAGATCACATAATTTGGTTCATTTAGCAATATAGTAAGAGTAGTTCAAATTAGGACCACCTCCTTGGTCTAGTGGTAAGTGTTGCTCACTGCTGGCCAAGAGGCCCGGTTCAATTCCTGGTACCTGCTTAGGAATTTTTCTTTCTAAGTCCATCATTTTTCTTTTGGGGTCCATCCAGCCTCATGAGGACAATTGAGAAGCTGCCTGATGGAGAGGTGGCGATCTTCGATCTAGTAAGCCACAATATAGCCACCGGCAGGATGCGGTGTGCTGATCACATACCCCCAGCAATACTGCACTCCACCAATGATATCACGTAATGGAAGTAGAAGGTGCAGAGGTCGTTGTGGTAAGCCGAAGGCCCACATGGGGCTATGGAAAATATGATCAAGTTCATTTTGAGTAGTAGATGACATTATAACAGACTGACAGAAAACCTACTCTGCATTGATACAATCTCTGATATCTACTATATGTTCCTTTATATTCCAAGCCCATATTTTGTCAATAGATATGCTAGAGACACACCTTTATATATGCTTCCAAAAACCAAATGGTGAATTAGAACCCAAAATAAAACAAATCTTGGCAAGGGAATCTCTTATTTAATATTGTGACAGATACCAGTAAGTTCAGGTAGTCTCATAAAGAATCATATGAAAAGATATCCACCAATCTAAGTTTCCAGCCACTATATTTTATAACCTGCAATAGAGTTACAAAAATCATTAACACCACATTGTTATTAACAATTAGCTTATATACAGATTTTCAAAACAGTTGGGCCAAGTTGGGAACATTCTGTTATTACATTCCTGCTATTTTTGCATAACAAAGATCACTGGTGTCATCAGAAATCAAAAACAGAGAGACCATGCCATTATTCTTCCCACAATGAGCTCTGTCTCTTAATGTAATTTAACATCAGTAACAAACTAAACAATATAAGGTGAATGGTCTAGTAAGGTTAAACATTCCAAAACCAAAGCTCAGTGACTTGGATCATAACTCTAACAGTGAAACATTCTAGAGAAGAAGTAATGCATATATAATTTGGTATTCTGTAATATTTGCAGGTTCATAAACAGATTAAATCTGTGAACAGTGAAGATTATTCAATAGTTCATTAAAAATTTAGCTTGAGGGCTGTTTTTCCAATAGAAATAATCTTCCTTTGCATGAATGGGAAAGGAAAAATAATAAATTTGATACAAAATTGATTAGAATTAACATCCATGCTGACCAAAAAACAGCTATATCACTGACTGGCCTGCAGAGATGTTAACATAATAAATGAGATAGTTATAAGCATTGTTCTATGAAGAAAGTGGCCACTTTTATCAGTAAGCATGCCAGAATGCCATGAATGTTGATCATTAGGCTTTAGTTTTTTTTTTTTTTTTTTTTTTTTTTTTTATGGACGCTCTTTAACAGCTCTGGTCATCAGCGTCCCATTCAACTCAGGGCGTGAAACGACTGACAAATTTTGCTCAGAGGCCTCTCTTTCAGGCTTGAGGTTCTTTTTCGTACCGTAAATGTATGACATGGGACCCATGGCTTTACTTCCCTTCTGAAGGAAGCCATACTTACGATTTTTACGCCCGAAAAAATCCATCGGTCCTGGCCGGGTTCAAACCTGCAATCTTGGGTTTAGTAGGCCAGTATGATTAGGCTTTAGTCAACAAGACAAAAATTGCATGTGCTTTTACTTCATGTGAAACTCACATATTAAATTTTTTATGAATGCAGTGAATTAAGAAGTTATTCACATTGATCTCAATTAAATGTACTTACGAAGCTGTTGACATTGGAGTGGTATATATATATAACCAATGTAATAAAATTTGTTCACACTAACTCCATTCACCTACATAAAAATGGGCATATGTTATATATTCACATTGATGCTGAAATTGAACAGTAATTTCAAAAGTGATTTAAGACCTGAGTAAAACAGTGCTAAGAGGGTATCCTGAGATGATTGAAAACTGTGAAGTAAATTTTGAGAAATAAAAAATTGAAAACTCATTAAAATTGTAATATATTTAGTTTCCCCATATTACATCTCAAAATGCAATTGGAGATGCACAAATTCTAAATTCAGAAAATTTCAAAAGGAAATATTGAAAAAAAATTATTTTTTTTAAAAATATTTAATAGGAAGTATTTTAAAAGAAGTGTGTTTTTTAGAACTTTCTGAAAGTTATGTATATTTATAGAAGGTAGCAATGAAATCAAATAAATTTAACTTGTTTTTATTTTAACATGCCTATTCAAGAGACCAGATGCTTGTGACTGAATGCAAGCACCAATAAAGCTGCAGTTCAAGACATGGTTGCATTGCCATTAGAGCACTTTACCTAACAGAGGAATATTACCATCTAGGCATTCATTGTTAACATTTTTATCATTTATAGATTAAAAGAGTCTATAAGTTAGTTTGTGTGAATGAATACTTGTGCTTTGCTATGCTATTTCATATGAATTTATCCAATCATTTGCATCTGTAAATGCAACGTATTTCTCAAATTTATTTTTTGCAGTATTATAAGTTGTGCAGGCTTTGAAATATACTGTGTAGAACTCTCTCAATATACACTTTCGGGACAGAATGCTAACAATTTTGATGAGGAAATAATGCCCATTAGAGCAACTTTAGAGAATGTACTGTGTAGACCTAACATAAATAAAAGAATTGTTGTCTTAAGTAACTCAAAAGCAGAGCTACAAAGTATAATGAATTGCAGTTACCCGCCTACATATGCTATAAATGAAATAAGAATATATTGTGCAATCTATATCAGAAATACAGAAATAGTTTTACAGTGGATCCTGAGCCATGTGGAATTGAAGGGGAATGAGAATGCTGATATGTTAGCCAAAAAGGAGTCACAGTAAAATTAAAACCACCTCTTGAGCTAGAACTTCCCTCTAAATTGGAACTCATAAGAAGATTAATATCTGAACATGAACAACACAATATAAAACAAAAATTTGAAGCAAAACCATATGAAGATCTAAATACTTTCTTTTATTGAAATGAAGAAAAATTGGAGTTGCCCAATTCATCTTAATTGTTGGACATGATTGTCTGTCAGAACATCTCTTCAGGATGAATTTAATCAAGGACAGTCACTGTTCACCGTGTAAGGACTATCTTAAACAAAGAATATCTACTGAAATGCAGCCAACAAGATAGCAAAAAACAAATGAAAAATAATTGGGAACCTAGGGAAAAAATTATAAATATCAGCATCCCCAATGGCCACTAGCAACCAATCAATATTATAAGTTGTAGCCCAAATTAAAGATAAAGTGTAAAATGGAACCCAAATAAGTTAGCAGGATACTGTTTGTAATGACTGATAAATATATATATATTTTTTTTTAAATTGGTATCATTTTCACAACATACAGTAACTTACCAAAATGTTAACCCTGTAAAAGATTGGGTGTACGAGTCTTTGAACTTAAAATTTTTAATTCCAATATTAAACATTATTTCATTTTACTTAAGAGTTAGATTTGTGCAGTGATGGATGATATTTTTCTCTAGGCAGTTCCGTGTAGTACTAAAGTTTTGCTTTTCTATCTAATAAAGTTAGAATATTTTAATAGGGCTTGTCTGATGCGTATATTTTAAGTGCATGCAATTTTTGGAACTGGTCATTATCTAAGGTACAGAAATATTACTAATTTATGCTATTTGTGTTGCAAAGAAAATATGAGCAAGCCATAAAATGGTTCTGGATATTTAGGCAAATTAGTACTTTTCAGATGATATTTGTGAACTGTATGTGGCAAAGGTTAAGCATATGTATAGTAAATGAATTATTAGATACAAATGTCAATTTTTAATCAATATTATTGACTTATAAATTTGAGCACCATTTGGGACTACAAGGGATAAGTCATAACTCTTGGTGACTTTTTTTCCTTGTGAATATAAGATATATATATATATATATGAAAGTGTATGGAATGTACTTTCGAATGGAGCCTCCAGATACTTATGTGAAAATAGCATTTCTCTGCAACAGGAATGCATGAGAATGCCATACACAACTATGGGAAGCCCTGACTTATCAAACAGTGGTGAGGTGGACAGAGTTCTTCAAATGGGGCAGAATATTGTCTGACGATCTGCTGCTTAGTGGGCATCCTTTGTCTGTGGATGTATACGTGATGGTGATGGAACAATGCTTATGCCATTATAAGTGCTGGACTTTTCTGGAATTAGAAGAGCAAACAGGAACTCCAACAAAACCAGTGCACTGCATTTTACAGGAGGACCTGATCATGTGGAAAATGTGTTCAAAGTGAGTGCTTCATCTATTAAGTGAGGTAGAGAAGTGGACTGGCTACAAAACATGCCACATTGATCTGGTCAGATTTCAGGAAGAAGGGGATGCCATGTTCAATTGCATCATTGCAATTATTGATGAAATTCCTGCTGTGGAGATAGCTATTTTCATATATGCGCTTCCTTCACACTTTGAGACCTCCATTCCTGGCCACTGTTGATCAACAACTGAACTTCAGGGCATGCTGAGAGATGCATCTCTGCTTAAATACACCATCTGGGGCTTCATCCAAAAGTACATACCATAAAATTTCAATGGTATATCTTAGATTTTTGTATTGTTCCTTGTTCATGAGGAAAAAGATAGTTGCCATGTCTTTGATTTATCCTTTGTATATTAAATGGATGATAGTTCAAAGTTATGAACCAGCTTCATACCCACAATCATTTAGCCAAATTGGCTGCATCTCAAAAATCTCTAGCAATGATATGAAAATAATTATATTTTTTTTATTTTTTTCATAGATGGCAGCCACTTGAGACTGCAGAAACACTAAAACAATACATTGATGCACTACTTAAGTCAGACCTGACATTAAGTCCTGTAGGAATGAATACAGAATGCTACAGAATTTATGAAGCACTCTCCTTAGGAAGTGTACCTGTTATTGAAAACTTACTGACAAATGGAAACTGTGATAATGTCTCTTCAAGTTCACCTCTTAGACTATTAAAGCAGTATGATGCACCAGTAATATATATCAAAAACTGGCTTGAGCTTCCAGAGATTCTTAAATTAGATGAAGAGCTTTCACTGGAGGAAAAGATTGAAAGAAGAACAGCTGTGGTGAAGTGGTACAGCAGTTTTAAAAACTCACTTAGTAAAACATTTATAGATTTACTTAAAAAACATTTCTTCAGTAAATGAATTGAACATTTCTGTTAACTTAAGATGTGCATTTTAATTTATGAAAAGAAATGTTCCAGCTAGTGTATGAATTAAAATCAGGACAAGTAATTTTGTGTCATGCCTGTAAATCTTAAACTGTAGAAATTACATATACTTATGCAGTGATAATTTTTATGGTTTCTATATTAGCACTGTAAAGTATTACATAGTGATATCCATAATTCCTGTTAACATCTACAAATATTATATTTTTTTAAAAAAAATGTTATTTGCTTATATACAAGTATAAACAACTTAAACACACTGTATGTGTGAGAATATTGGAAATTTGAGGTAAATTACAATATACAACAACCACATTCTTTAAAATACCAATCTATGGACCATATTAAACTAAGCTACTCTCTTTAAATTAGTTGCATGCAATGTGAGAAATTAAGCAAGAATAATGCATGCATATACTTAAAATGATCTTTAAAATATTATAATTAATGTACAGAAGACTGTTAAATTGAAAACAGCCCTAATTTTAATCTTCCAGCACATGTACTGTTGCAAAAAGTAAAACACAAGCAGTATTTATGCTTTATCAATGTTTTAACTTTTAGCTATTATAACAGTTGTTGTTTCTGTGCTTAACATTCTCAGTTGCCTTAGTGCATTATAAGTAATGAAGTGTTGATGTTGTAAAAAGTACAATGTACCCCTGCTCCTGTGACACACACACACTTGGTTAGGAGTCAGCAATATGCAAATGTAAGTGTAATAACCATTAAATGCACTTAATCATTCATTTTTCCAATATTTACACTTTCAATTTTAAAATCTATGTGGGCAAGTGTATTTATTTATTTTCATTTCAAAGGGTTTATCTGAAGAAGAGATTTGCAAATTACTTGAAGAAAGTAATAATGATACCTATGTGGAGTTTGCAGAATTGGAGGTAAATGATGCAGATTTGAGTGACAACAACATTGAATAAGAAAACCACAATAGTTAATCTGAATGGGAAGAGGTGGATGGCGATCTCCATGAGCTAAAAGAAATACAGGAGTTCTTTATTGGAAGAGACAAAGTTACAAGGTGAGTGTGCTGAAACTTCAAAAATGAAGATAAAAAATGTTGTAAAAATTGTTCCCCAAGAGGAGTGTAATGAATATCACTGATGAAGTTGGTCCTTTCTGAAAAATTAATATTGACAAATATGTATATGAATAGAGTGACACGCACACACACACACCAATTCTTGCAGAAAGGGACAATAAGGTGACATTGAGACATGAAATAATAGCAGTGCTGGGGATTCTATTCTTGTTTGGAACTAGAAAGAGGCATCATGCAAGTACGAGGATTGGAACTTAAATAGTGGCAACTATTTATTTACAACCAATACAAAAGAGTACATGTTAGCAACCTTTACTGTCCTTCAGTGTAATCACCAGCATTGTGTATAACCTGTTGCCAGCAATGTGGAAGTTGTAGTATACCTTTAGCAGAGCCTGTCCTCTTGATGGTGCAGATGGAGCAGTCTACTGCCTGTCGAATCTCTGGAACACTTCTGAAGCGAATGCCACGAAGTGGTTCCTTCATCTTTGGAATCAAATCAAAGTCACAAGGACTTAAGTCCGGGGAGTATGGTGGATGGTACAGTACTTCCCAGCCCCATCGACCGAACAAATCAGCCACAGCTTGCGCTGTATGCGCCCGAGCATTGTCGTGCAGAATGATGAGTGGATTCTGCAGAAAGTGTTGCCGCTTCTTTCTCAAAGCTGGTCGCAGGTGGTGCTCCAAAAATGAACGGTAATACTCAGCATTGACGGTCTGCCGTGGAGGAATGTAATGCGTTAGCATAACACCATCACTATCGTACACGAGAATCACCGTAACTTTCACCGTATTGGGGCTCTGACGAGCTTTCGACTTTCGTGGTGACCCATATTGATGCCATTTGTTCGATTGGCTTTTCAGTTTTGGCTCATACGATTTGGCCCATGTCTCGTCCAGAGTTATGATACGGCGTAAGAAAGTCTCTCCTTCGCGCTCATAGCGCTCCAGGTGCGTCTTAGCAGCGTCATAACGCAACCATTTTTCCATTTCCGTCAAATCATGCGAAACCCATCGTGATGCAATTTTCGCATGCCCAGGCGTTCCTTCAGGATGTGAAGCACAGTCGTGTGCGCTAATCCGGTTTCTTGGGCGAGTCACGAATCGTCTGGGGTCGATCACTGTCCAGTAACGCGGCAAGAGCATGCACTTCTTCACTGATGTTCGTAGGACGACCTGCCCGATGAATGTCTGCCACAGTTTGCCGACCATCTTTGAAGGCTTTTACCCAACGTGCCACTGTTCTGTAAGGAAATGCAGATTCCCCCCAAGCCTCTTGAAGACCTTTATGACACTGTCGTGCTGTACGACCTCTGGCACATTCCAACTCCGTTGTTCCTGTTTCGAAAACATAGTGACAACAGTACGTTAGACCGCTAGCTCATAAGTGACTGTGTTTCTCTCGATGGTGCGCACGCGGGTGATGTGGGAAGGGAAAGTCCATTTGCTCTGAGAAAATATAGGTATGTAAACAACGTGTGCTATCAGCGACAATATTAGATTCCGTTGCATAGCGTCTCCACAGCATTGTTGCCGCTATTTAAGTTCCAACCCTCGTATAATGGAACTTTGAGCAGCAGATGGAACAGGAATGCAAATGCTTAGCACTGTAATGAGTTATAGAAAGTTTCTGTTCCTTCTATGTTATAAGCAGTTTGATGATATAGCAACAAGGGATGCCAGGACAGAAACTGATAAGTTGGCTGCAATTGGTACCATGTTGGAGGCTTTTATTGCTAACTGTATGAAGTCTTACAACACTAGCAAATTTACCACAATAAATGAAATTCTTCACCCTTTCAGAGACCGCTATGGATGGATACAATGCATGCTCAGCAAACCAGCCAAATATGGGCTAAAATTTTTGCATTATGTGATGCAAAAATGTTTTGCTGCATAATCTGGAGGAGGTTTATTGTGATATGGAATCAGAAGGACAATACAGAATGACTTGACAGTGAAGAGACTTGTAGTGCCAATAGAAAATTCTAACAAATATCTAACAACTGACAATTGGTACATAAGATACCCTCTTTCTGAACATTTACTGCAGAAGAAAATCGCCTTTGTTGGAACAATGAAGAAGGATACAAAAGAAATTCCTCCAGACTTTCTGCTTAGCAAGAAAAGAGAAATTGCAAAATCATTGTTTGGATTTCAGAAGGATAACACCTTAGTTTCACTAGCTGTACTTTTCATTTTTTTGAACATTACAGGCATTCACAAATATTATTTTCCTTCATGAAACCAGGGCAGCTTCAAGAAGACATTTATCTCAAGCAGCTAGCAGAAGGTCTTAAGAACAACTCATATCAAGGGCAAAACTCAAATCATTGCCATTTGATCTCACAGTATTTCTTAACACTGTTCTATGTTGAATCATCAGCTTCTGAAGATCAGATCTGTGAAACCTCTGACAAAGAAATGAGGGATGAGCATCTTAGATGGACATCAAAGAAGTCTTTCTACTTCAGTTAAATGTGACAGATGCAAATACTTTACTTGCAAAAAGCACACAAAAAGGCAAGTTACTGGGGAAAGTATGATGAAAATGAACACTTCTCAGAATAATGGAATAAACTGCTGTCATCAAGAACTCTTACGCTGATGACCAGAGATGTTAAAGAGCGTCCATAAATAAATCAAAATAATCAAAAACTCAAATAACTAAATTTGTTGTTATAGCATCTTACAACAATGCATGTAAATTGTTTCTTTCAATATATTATCCAAATTCCCCAGAAAGGTCTTGTTATTACTCAAAAACATCCATGTTGTAAACTTTACAACTTGCTACATTAATGTGTTCAGTTGTTTACACTAACTCCACTTACTTATTTAAAACTTTGGACCAGTTTCGGGAGAGGTTCCTCCCATCATCGGCTGTTGTTGACTGAATGCCGTTGTTCGAAACGGGGGATGGACGCCCGTTCGCTCTTGTGGTGGTATCTTGTGGTTCTAGTAGAAACTTGCTGAGTTCATCCAGCGGCGGAAAATCAAAATTCATTAAATTCATTAAATTTTTAAAATGAAAACTCTCTCCCATGTGGATAGTTCTATTGGGTTGTGAAGTTGTTTCAGTAATTTAATTTCTGGTTTTATTTCATGATTTTTGTTCCAAAAATGAGCTGCTATTGCTGATTTGTCTATCTGTTTCAATCTAATGTTCCTAAAATGTTCTTTTCATCGAATTTCTAAATTAGTTTCAGCAAATCTTCTACTTCTTCTTCAGAACTAACCGATATTTGCATCCAACAAAACTTCTTCAGTTTCAATCAGAAATATTACTAACAAGTTTCTGGCCTAGCTATGGGAAATCCTTTGTCTCCGTCTCTGGCGGATCTTTTCATGAGTTCCTTCGAAGTACATATCACCAAAGCGTTCCCGTTGATCTTCAAGACATGGCATAGATATGTGGATGACATATTTGCAATAATACCAAAAAACATTCTACAGATGCATTGAAACTCCTTAACTTATAACACAAATCTATACAGTTTACCATAGAAGAAGAGAAAAATGGATGTCTCTCATTCCTTGATTTAAAAATAATAAGAAATGCAAACAGTTTTAGCTTTGGAATTCACAGGAAACAAACACACACAGAAAATTACATAAAAATGATAGCTATAACCCCATCCCATATAAATATGCAGTGTTTCACAGTTTAGCACACAGACTAATCAACATCCCATTGACTGAAACCGAGTACAAAATGGAACATCAACTTATAATGAACACGGCTATAACCAACGGTTTCGACACAGACTCAGTAACAAATATCATCAATAAAGCTAAAAGACAAAAATCGATTAAGGAAATTTCCACACTTAAGAACACTGAAGACAGTTATAAATTCAAAAGTTTCACATACTACCCAACTTACCACAACAAATTTAAGAAGATATTCAAAGAACATGGAATTATGTTAGCCCCAAAGAACAAATATAATATAAAAAATTTAGTACATTGCACAATGAAAGATACCATCCCTACAAAGCAAAAATCAGGAATATATGAGATTAAATGTGCAGAGTGCGAGCAGAGCTACATTGGAAAAACGAAAAGAAATTTAGAAATTCGATGAAAAGAACATTTTAGGAACATTAGATTGAAACAGATAGACAAATCAGCAATAGCAGCTCATTTTTGGAACAAAAATCATGAAATAAAACCAGAAATTAAATTACTGAAACAACTTCACAACCCAATAGAACTATCCACATGGGAGAGAATTTTCATTTTAAAAATTTAATGAATTTAATGAATTTTGATTTTCCTCCGCTGGATGAACTCAGCAAGTTTCTACTAGAACCACAAGATACCACCACAAGAGCGAACGGGCGTCCATCCCCCGTTTCGAACAACGGCATTCAGTCAACAACAGCCGATGATGGGAGGAACCTCTCCCGAAACTAGTCCAAAGTTTTAAATAAGTAAGTGGAGTTAGTGTAAACAACTGAACACATTAATGTAGTATATATTACCACTCCATTGTCTACAGCTTCGTAAGTACAATTTTTACTTAATTTTACAACTTGCGCCTGCTCATGTGACAGAATTAAGTGCACCTGCTGGAAGGTTAAATATATCTCTCCTTTAAATGTGTGAATATGGAAATATAGTATTATTTTTATTTATTAGCAGGATTATTGTGACACAATAATTGTGACATGATTATTAGGATAATATCAGAATTTATAGGCATGCTTTACTGCATAGAATGTTCAAAATTACTGACCTTCATTATACAATGCTTTCACTCTTGCATTACTGAGGCACTGAGAGCAATAGCTTGTATGTTTCTTGTCACCTAATGTGGGCAGATATAACATTCTTTGCTTTGGAGTTGGTTCAAGAGTAAGGTTGATTTTGAAATGATGCTCCTGATAGTCTGTTAATGCTGGATTTCAGTTCCTTTTGCATTGTTTCAAATTTGTGTGCTTACATTGATGTGATGTAGTATAAAAGCCATATCAATTTTCTTGATAAAGTCTCTGCACTTCAAATGCAATTCATATTTTCACCTGAAAATATTACATAATTTTTTATACAAGATATATCCAGTACTGTGTAAAATATTACCAGAGGCCATATACATCATTTTCCAACTGATGCAATGAACATATTTTATCTCTGATAGTAAAATTGTAAAAGTCAATGATTTTAAGTGTTCTATTGTCATTTACATCCTTATGATGAGGCACCTAGATGAAATTAGCAACAACAGATTTTTGTATTTTTATCTAAGTTGTACAAAGTTCTTGTACCTTGAAAATTCATGGAAACTAAGTAACATTTGTTTGTTTGTTTGTTTTTGTGATTGATTGATTGATTTGTTTTATTTAAGGAGGCTCTTTAACATCTCAGGTCATCAGCATCCCATTCAATTCCGGACGTGAAACGGCTGACAAATTTTTCTCAAGAGGCCTCTTATTTCAGGCTTGAAGTTCTTTTTTATTCCATAAATGTACCACACGGGACCCACAGCTTTATTTCCCTTCTGAAGGAAGCCATACTTAGGATTTTTACACTCGAAAAAATCCATCAATCCTGGCCAGGTTTGAACCGCAACCTTGGTTTATTTTTGTGGTGCCAACAAATGTAATACATAAAGATTTGAGTCTATCGATACATTCTGTTCATGTGAACATTTTGCCACTTGTCATATTATGGTTCGTATTGACAGTTGGTTCTATGAGAATATTATTGATCTACCAGGCATAGAGAATTTGGGATACCACTGTAGTCTAATGTGCTTATTAAGTAATAAGCTTTAGCATCATACAAATATAATTTTGATGCCAAATTTTTTAAGCTTGTTGTGTATATAAACTCAAAATAAATAATATTCACAAAATATAAATGACATTCTATTTACTGTTGAAAATAAAGATATTGCATCAGATCTGCCTCTGATTATTCTTTAACTCGTGAAACTTTTATTCCAAGTAAGAGGAAGAGAAAATTTTCCTTTTTCATTTTTGCCCCAATATTTCTTTCTCTTCCTTACTGCCAGTAGCAAAATTGAGTCAAGATATTTGTGTTATGATTTCATAATTCCTGTTAGTAACAGAAGACCCAGCAAAACTTTAAATTTTTTTCATGATACACAATTACCGTAAACTTGTGTAGGGCAATATTTCAAACTTAGATTTGTAATTTTTTCATTAGAAAATTTAACAGTGCTTTGCATTGATAAGAGTTTCCTCATAGGGATAAAATATATGCAGTAAGATAGCTGTAGAGGTCTTGAAGGTACAATAGAATCAGATACGGGAAATTTGCAGCTATGGTTAGCCAGGCAAGGCATGGCAAACCAAAAAGTCATAGTTTGAATTTGATCCATATCCTTGATATTTTCGTAAATGACTCTGATCCCAAACCACCCGGATTCCTACCTACCCAACTTCTACGAATGATCCATTAATCATGAACAGCTGATAATGAAAACATTTCCACAAAAATATGTCCCGAGTAAAATCTCATTTAAGTCAAACCAAAAAGAGTGTTTTAATATTCCGACTCACAGAGATCATTAATGTGTGTTTCACTGTGTTCGATTCCAAATTGAACTTATTGGGATCAGTTTCATTGTCATTGTCATGATAATTACACTCAGCAGCATTCTTGAATATCATCATTAGATAAAGTATCAGAACTCTAGTCATTTTCGTTATCCAACAATATATTCAAATGAGCTAAACTTCATCCATTCTCAGTTGTTTATATTGCCAAATAGTTATTTGCTTAAAATGAAAAATAGTGCAATCATATTTCTATGATGCATACTGCAAAGAACAAAGAAACTTAAGAGGACCACCACGGGTGGCCAAGGTTGTTAAGGTGCCACTCATGAGTGGGGTGTCTGGGGTTCGAATCCCGCCAGGGCCGTCCTCCCTGACTGAGGTTTTTTCCAGGTTTTCCTCAGTCCTCATGAATGACAATTGCCAGAGAGGTGGTACCCTAAACTTAGTCCTGGAATGTTTCGTTCCTTAAAACAATCCTCTCTCAATATATCTTTTCATCTTGTGTATCATCAGTGTCCACCACCTGTGGTGCCTCAGTAAAAATGGGCATTAAACTCCATTCAAAAAAAAATTTAAGGGAGACAAATGTGTACCTATATTAACAAAGATATCTCAATTAAATTGATGGCAATAAAAAGTGCCCAATACAGCTATGAAAGGGGATTAGTCCTTGGGAAGAAAGCATTTATTCAAAATTTGTAGTCATTGTTTACAAGAATGTTTAACACAAAGACAATTGTAATGTCTATCTCAACTCACCAGAGCATGGAGTGTATCATTTAATCCCAATAAAGTAAGCAGTAGCAACACATTTGTTTATTTGACAATTTCTTTCTTTTTTTTTTTTATTTTATGATTTTTCAGTGTAGAGAAATAAAGCATAGTCCTAAGTAATAATTGAAAGTGTGGTGCTGTATGCAATTGTAAAATTGTCTGAAGAAGGGCTCGGACATTTTTAACAGGTAAGTTTTTTTGTTTTTTTTTTTTTGAGTAGTGTTTAACGCCCGTTTTTACTACTGAGGCACCACAGGCGGTGGACACTGGTGATACATGAGATGAAATGATAAATTGGGAAAGGGTATTTTTTTTTAAGGAAGGAAGCGTTCCAGGCCTAAGTTTAGGTACCTCCCCGGCATTTGCCAGCTATGAAGACTGAGGAAAACCTGGAAAACACCCCAGTCAGGGAGGACGCTCCTGGCGAGATTCGAACCGCAGACCTCCCGCTCACGAGTCCGTGCCTTAACAACCTCGGCCACCCGTTTCGGTACAGGTAAGTTGGGTTAGGTACGTAGAGTGTATTAGGATATTTTTATAGTGAGGTGCTCAAGTTTTGTCTTGATGCCCTACATTCTTTCCACAATAATGGTGGTAGAATATATCTGGGCTGCAAATGTCGCATCATCACATATATAACAAAAGATTTTCAGATTTGTTAAACATTTATGTGACATCCTGGCTTTTCAAGTAAAGCATTATCACAAAATAAACCTGCAAAATATTAAAGAAACAACATTAACCTTCACTCCAAGCAAGCTGTAAACAGGCATTAAACAAAAGTTCTAAAGTGATTCCTCATTCCCACTCTGGTTTGCCAGTCTATATATTTTCTTTACATACTACCTTATTTAGCCACTCGGAGTACCAAATGCTTAATTTCATATACATATCCTAAAACACAATAACTGAGCTATATCTCAGGAAAAGGAGTTAAGTATTTCAAATCAGAAACAATTTCATTGTTGACCAGTGTTATTGATCCCATAACCTCCTCAACTGCAAAAAGCAACCCAGGGATCACCTCATTATTATTTATTACTAGAACATGCCCATTGACTGTACGAATCATTTCTACAATATACAAGTTAAATAATATAGTACTTAATTTAAAACCCTGCCTTGAACCAATAGCATTTGTCAGTTACCATATCTTAATACAGTATCCATTATCAGTGTCAATTTATTGTAATGTTCTTATAAATATTTTTACTTAATGTAAAACGTAATACATCACAATTAATTGTATCAAAAACCTTTTTAAAATCAACACAGACTCCTTTAACAGTCAAAGATATTTAAAGAGACTTGTTTCAGAGAATGAAAGGTAAATATTTGCAGTTATTGATAGAGAGTCCCTTTAACAGTCAAAGAAATTTAAGGAGGCTGTTGTTTTAGAGAATGAAGCAAACTGTAAGAACAGGAAAGAGTGCTTATATTTGCAGTTATTGATAGATAAAGAGAGCTGAATGGAAAAAGGTCTCAAAAAATTTATGAAAGTATCAAAATATATTCCAGACGACAGGAAACCACAGGAAAGTTCAGGAGTCATGCATTAAGCAAAAGGGCAAGACAACATCCGATGTAGATGACTGACACATAGGACTTGGCAGTAAAGAAAGCCCTAACATCAGGGAAGAGGGTTTTTTAATAATGTGTAATACTCATTTTTACTACAATGGCTTAACAGGAATATGGACACCAGTGATACATGAGATGAAATGATAAATTGAGAAAGTAGTTTTTTGGGAGAAAGGAAACATTCTTGGCCTAAGTTTGGGGTATCTTCCCAACACTTACCATAGTTGAGAACTGAAGAAAACATGGAAAATCTTTAGAGAGGATACTCCTGGCAGCAGGAAGTGATTGTGTGGCAGTTAGGAACAGCAAAGAAATGACTGAGTAGACTACTATTGTGGTGTCAACAGTAGTGAAATATATTGATTGAAGGTCATGGTCATGATATCAGGGTACCAAATGATCAACAGACTTAAGGTATTGAACTTCAGAGCAAAAAGAAACATGCAATCCATGCATTTGGGGTGGAATCAGAGCAGGATAAACCAAGGAATGGAGAGGTAGCAAACTTGTAATTTTGAAATTCTGAGGTGTCTAAGAGAAATATTGCATTTGGCTTTTGTAAGATTTATATCGTTTGAACAAATACTACTGTGTTTGGAGTGTGTTGGTCATTTGATTTGTTACAGAGACTCTTCAACATTTCATGCCATGTCATCAGCGTCCCATTCAATTCAGTGCGTGAAGCGGTCGATAAATGTTCAGATGCCCCATCGTTCAGGCTTGAGGTAGAGCTTTACTTCCCTTTCCAAGGAAGTAACACTTTGGATTTTTATTCCCAAAAAAATCCATCGATCCTGACCGAGATTGAACCCGCGATCTTGGGTTTAGGAAGCAAGTATGGTTATCACTAGACTACCGGGACCGACACAATTTGTATTGTGAATGCGCCTTGAATTTAAAATCTAAGTCCTACTTGTGAGGTAAAGAGGTGAAAAGTAAATTGGAAAAACACAGGTTATGCTTATTTGAGTTTAGCAGTGAAAGCACGATAATAAAATTGTTTTATGCGTTTCAAAGAGGATATTTGATGCAAGCGATTCTCCACGTTCAGGAAGATCAACGGACTTTGATGAAAATCATTTAAGCGCTGTAATCTGTGATGATGCACGTCAGCTAAGAATTGACAAAGGCGGTGATGATTATCATCATCATCATCACCATTATCATTATTATATCAGAAACGGCCGATAAATTTTGCTCATATGCTGCTTTTAAGCTTTGGGGTTTTGCCGTAAATCAATGCCACGCGACCAACGCTTTATTTCCCTTCCGAAGGAAGTCCCACTTAGAATATACGCTCTAAATATTCATCGACCAGGCCGGATTTGCGCTTTATTAATCTAATAGCTTTCTACAGTTGCGTGTCTTATTCCTTCCTCTTAACTTTAACCAGGTTTCATTTACATAACTATCTTTTTTCTGGCACCCTCATTGCCAGGCAGACAGGCAGAGCGAGAGCTGCGCACTTAATGATTGACTACTACGTAAGTGCTTGGCAGCATTTTCAAGAGGGGCATATGCCCCCACTTGCCCTCCCCTGATGACTTCCAGGGATATATGACTATTCAGATTATTTTACGGCTAAAATCAACGTTACAAGTCTCACACTTAAATTGCTGAACTTACGAAAATTTAAGTTACACTTGCTAACTATTTACACAATATGGCCGTCTACACGTCCAAGTTTAAATGGGACCCAACAACATGAACATGTATAATATAATAACATGTAATAACGTGCATGGCATATAACATAACAACTAACCCCAATATGGGTACTATACAATGGGGAATATTTAATCCACACTTCCCACATCATAATGCATTTTGGATAATGGTTTTAATTTTTCATTGTAAAGTAAAACCCCACATAATTTATGTACGAAAATTAGGTGACAAAGAAATAAACTCTTTCAGGGAAAAGGTATATGAAGTTAACCAGTTACAAATTATTAGCTCTACTAACAATGTCTCAGAAGCTTTTCATGATCTTCGAACACTGATTGTAAACTACAATGAGACCTGCCCTAAAATACCTCTAAAAATTAACAAAACAGCTAGAAACAAGAGTAGATAATTGAATTGGTAAACTACTGAGCCAAAAGAAACAATTCCAGCAGCTAGAACACAGATGGATTGGACCTTTTAGACAAGAGGGAAGCCAATGATCAAGAAATTATTAATATTGTCTCCAAGTATAAATTAGCTAAATCTGAAGACTACTATGCGTTTTCTAAATTTTATAATTAATAGAACTATAGACAATTTTTGCTGCCCTCCTACAAATTTAATTAACCTTCTACTAACTATTGCAATATATTTAGATTGCCTTAAATTCGTTATAACCATACCCATTCATAAAAAGGGAGACATAAATAATGTACAAAATTATAGACCAATATTCTTAGTATCTATAACCTCTAAAATAATTTAAGGAGCAATGTACAAGCAAATTATTACTTTGACAACTTCAATTTGATTAGTAGTTTGACTTTAGGCGAATTTTATCCTTTGAAAATGTAATGTAAACAGTAATTGAAGTTTTTAAATGTAAAATGTTAACTTGTGCAACATTTATTGATTTAATCAGAATCTTCGATAGTATAATATGTGATATTTTAATAAATGAAAAGGAATTTTATGGAATACAATACTCTAAATTATCCGTAATACAATCATATCTGTCCAGCAGATATCAGAGTGTCACTATAGATAACACGCAGTCTTAAGCAAAGAGTTACATTAACATTTATATACATTATAAACCTTACAATAATTCCATTGTTGAATGTTATAGACTCAATTGAACTGCTTAATAAATGCATGTGGGAAATTCTGTTTTAGGGTTTCTCAGGATGAGCTAACAATAAATAAAAAGAAAACAAATAATATTTACCCTTAATTAGAAGGATGACTTATCATCGTCACCATCACGGTCATCATCGTTGTCGTCACCGCCACGGGTGGCCGAGGTCGTTAAAGCACGGACTCGTGAGCGGTAGGTCTGTGTTCGAATACCGCCAGGATCGTCCTCCCTTACTGAGGTTTTTTTTCAGGTTTTCCTCAGTCCTCATAAATGGCAAATGCCGGGGAGGTACCCTAAAACTTAGGCCTGGAACGATTCCTTCCTTAAAAAAAAACACAAATCTTTCCCCAATATATAATTTCATCTCATGTATCATCAGTGTCCATCGCCTGTGGTGCCTCTGTAGCAAAAACGGGTGTTAAACACTATTCATTCATTCATTTCATCGTCGTCATCATCATTCTTGTGTTGCTATTATTATTATTATTATTATTATTATTATTATTATTATTATTATTATTATTATTATTATTATTATTATTATTATTATTATTATTATTATTATTATTATTATTATTATTATTATTATTATTATTATTATACACGTCCTGCACGCGCATTAAAATGAATGCGTTTAAAATGTCCAATATTTTAATCCTTTTTCCACTAAACGATTTATATAAATAATACAACACAATTATTCAAGCTTAATTCTAAAAGTTGCAATTTGTATGATACACCTGAAAATATGGATAAGTATACAAGGATGCATCCTTATAATCGCCTAAAATCACATTGGTTTCTTGCATATTACTATTTTGGGCATACTATACATTTCCGAAATGGATACAATCTTTTGAATATGGGTGGGATCCATTTAAGGAAACTGTTTTTCAGTTAATCAAAAGGTTATAGGCTTTTGGATTTTCTACTCCCTATGTATGAACAGGCCTCTGAATGTTGTAGTCGGTAATTAGGTTGTGAACTGTTGATAATCAGAAATTCAAGTATTTAATTAGATTGCGTGTATTTAGATCTCTCCAAATAACCAAACAATTGTATATAGTGATGACCAACATGTGAATTCTTGCACCATTTTACCATTTTTCGTAAAGAGGTATATGCCTGCAATGTCTAATCCATTAAATTAACACTATCCAAATATATTATATACTGTAAATAGCAGACTTGAGAATGGTCATATAGTGTGGCCACCCATTATGTCTGTACCATAACCATCAGAATTTTTTATTACAATTTGATAAAAAAATGTGACCACACTTCTATCTTGCCAAGCAATTTGTATCAATGATACACCTCCATTATCTTTAATTTAAAGTCGGTCCTGGTAGTGAAGTGGGAGCCATACTTGCCTCCTAAACCCAAGATCGCGAGTTCGATCCCGGCCAGGACCGATGGATTTTTTCGGGCGTAAAGATCCTAAGTATGGCTTCTTTCGGAAGGAAAGTAAAGCCGCGGGTCCCGTGTCGCACATTTACGACACGATAAAGAACCTCAAGCCTGAAAAAAGAGGCATCTGAGCAAAAAATTTCGGCCGTTTCAAGTCCTGAATTGTATGGGATGCTGATGACCTGAGATGTTAAAGAGCATCCGTAAATAAACCAAATCAAAAAAAAAAAAAAAAAATCAATCCCTTTGCCGATGTAACTTTAGTCCTTGTGTACATATCCTGTTTTCGTTTCACAAAGATAAAAGATGTTATGCTAAATTCGGCTTTGTTTGTTAATTGGTTTATAAATGTACTCGTTCTAGCCTAATTTGCGTCTTTTTTCAATCCTAAGGTGCCCTAGACCCATTATTTCTTAGCCGAAGTTTTTCTTTTTATGGTGGTTTAAGAAACCTAAAAAGTTTAGCAAGCCCAATCATTCACTTGAATTATCTTTTTGAGAAACAGAAACACAATTCATTGTGGCATGAATTCTTTGATTCAGATCTGGAGCATTGGAGATCAGAAATACTATTAGACATAATGGCATTCAAAACACACGGAGGACGCGATGGAATTTCGTTTCATTTAATAATCTGCCTGAGTCAGATTAAGGCGATAAGAAGTGTGCATTTAATCTAAGAATGAATATTACTTATAAAAATTTCCCCCATATTTTAACAGTTTTCAATATTTTGTAAATTAGGACACTTGGTTTTTCAAAGAACTAGTGTATCATACATGAAGTACTCTTTAATTCCAGTTTTATTAAAATATATTAACACGTTTAGCAAATATTAATGTTTTACTACAAAATGAAAAATGTACATTTCCAGCCGATTTGAATATCCATATATGTTTATCGGGTATCCATGATCAGCCAGATGACGATTTAAATTACAATCGGGCAATAAGCTAAATACATTTTCATATACTTCACTTACTACGACCTGTCTATGGTGAATGTCACCATAAGCATGTGGCGAAAATAATTTTGATTGGCTGAACAGCCTCTTTACTCATAAATTAGCTCCCATAGTATTAAATGAATATGTTTGGTTGTTTATTCACTTGTCTTTTTCTACTTAGTACCTAGAGCGTTAAGAATGCATATTATGATATATATAAAAATTATGAATTTCTACCAAGAATAAAAATGCTTTTTAAAACAGTACATAACAAATGCTGAATTGGTGAAAGTAAGGCCGAGTATCCAGTGTGCTTGTACATTCCACAACCAATGGCAACAAAAGGGAGAGCCAAAGAGAAAAAAACCAAGTAATATTTTATTATAAAGTTTCGATGGATAGATTATGCACACTATAAATTTCTGCGACACAGCTGCCGCTTATGAAGACCAAATATACCTGACTCCCTCTCAGTTTTAGGTGTTGTAAAAGTACTGCCAAATTCTATAATTCCTCAACCAATAAGATTGATATTACATTACTGAGTACCTTTTAAAATATTCCCGCGATGTACTCCTGGTATGGTGCAGTTGATACACTACTCCTTAGAAATCGCCTCGGCTGATAACGCAATATATACTACAAAAATAATAAATACTTTCTATCTCTCTGCATTCTGGCTAGAGGATCCAATGGAATTTCTAGCTAAAATCATTAATACATAAATTCAAAATCTTAATAAAACCAACCCAAAAGATAAATAATCATAACCAAACATATAAGATAGGAAGAAGGATCTCCAACTGCAACATGGAAGTAAAGTACCACTCCGCCGCCGACTCTTCCTCGCCGCAGCCCGCCAATACTGGCAAAACCAACTCATCTGATTCACCGCCACCATCCAGCTCAGAGTACAACACTACCTGTCGCACACCGACGCCGCCCATCACATGATGAGAATTAAACCTGATGCCGCCTCAGTCATCTCAGACCTACAAAACGGAATTCGGGGTTCCCCGTCACCTCTCTGAGCAATATATTCAACGGACTACTCAGTCTGCATGGCCATCAGCTCCCTGTTTGAAGAATTTGGTGTTCCCGAGGTTCGCCACCACTAATGAGATTTGTGTTTGTAGCGGCTCGCGAACACACGGAGTTCCTTCAAGGCCTGGACATTACCGATGAGCATTTGGACGCGGAGCCCAGCCACGCTGTTCCGTGCAGGTGGTGCTGCCAGTAAGGTCACTCATCCGCATCGTGCACTCGCCCCTACCGTGGCTCTTGGTAACATCGGAAATCACGCAGCATGACTTGGCCCGCCAGCGGTGCCACGTGCGAGAGCGCGGGCTACACACAGGCCAACCTGTTTGTACTCGCTTTCCGGACAGCGTTTCAGCATCGGCTGTCTACACACGCGTTCGCAGCCAGCTTCGCACCAAGCCTAACCTGCCATGTCTACACGACCACAGCCAACGCCGACCCGACCAACCGACCAACAGACCGACACCGCTATTCAGATTCCCATCCCCCATTCAAGAGATACTCCAGACTCAAGAACAGCTACTAGCCCTACTTGACAGCCTCTAGAGGATGATCTCCTCTCTGGGGGAAATCATGTCGACCCTCCAAGTTACCACCAAATCAACTGGAAACCGCTAATGCCCACGGTCTCGTATTTGGTCAGTTCAACGCCAGCACAGCCAGACTCAATCGCCTTGAAAAATCCCACACGGAGCACATCAGCCTCACATGCAAAGCTGCGGAAGTCACCCGGGACAGTATTATATTTGTCATCTCAGTAACAGAGCCAACCACACAGCGCAAGCGTGGGTTTTCTTTGAGGTTTCTCCATATGGTTGTAGTGTCATACCCAAGTATTTGTAAGCTGTTTTTACTTCTAGTTGTACTTCAGCACAGTATATTTCCTTGTCATGGATTTCAAGTTTTCTACATTTCTGAATACCATGGCTATGGTTTTGGGTTTGTTTATGTATAGATCATTTTGATTTGCCCATGTCATAAGATTGTCCGGTGCCGCTTGTAAATCTTCCCGGTTTTTGTATGCAATGGCCATATCATCGGCTTAGAGATAAATGTTCACGTGTTCCTTTTTATTGATTTAACCATATTTGAAGTCGCTATATTACAGGAGGAAACTTAAAGGGTCACCCTGAAGCACTCTGTTCCATTGGGCTATATCTTCTGAAATTGTGATATTATCATTTATGATTACATAGTTGGTTACTAGGATGTTTGGCATTATGACAGCTATTGGGTGTTCTTGTCCTATGGGCTTCTTTAGTTTGGTCATGATAATGTTTCTGTCTAACAGTCAAAAGTTTTGCTGAAGTCGAAAAACACTAAATAATTTCTCTCTCTTTTCGTTTTTGGCTTCCATCTAATTTTTTTATTGCGTGTAAAAGGTATCTGCCTTTGAAGAGCCCAAACTGTTCTTCAGGTAGGTGGAGATCAATCAGTTTTGTTAATTTCTTGGTTAGAATAGAGGTGAATATTTTGAATGCCGTGTTTTCTTAGGCTATTTCTCAGTAGGAACCAGGCTAGGAGATGTCCCTTTTGTCTTTACATAAGACTTGATTGAACATCGACCTCTTCCAGGTCTCCGGAATTGTCAATAGTTTAAGGCAGGCGTTGAAGAGTGCAGTTCATGTCTGTAGCATCCAAGGTTGTAATTCTTACATGGAAATTTTTGACAGAACAGAGCATGGAAACCACTGAAAAAATGAAAATTAATTTCCTTTAAAACAATAATAAGCGATATACGTCTCGAGGACCACTTATTCCAGGCTTGTTATGTAAAGGCGAAAGAACCTTCTCTCTAGATGACCTCTGATATGATCTCCAACTACCAGTAGATTTCAGGTTTAATAATTTTGTTGCTTCATGTGCAGAACCCACAGAAACCCTCACTTGTACTAATTTCGGGAGTAATTTTGTAGACGACCGTTCAAGGTTGCACTAATTTGGTTTTGTTTATCCTGTAATAAAACTGTTAAGTTTCCGCGTGTGCTTTTCGGTGCACTGATCCAGTAGAATAAAATTTATTTACAACATTGTTGTAAATTATGTTGTAAAACATCAATTGTTTTACTGAAAGGAAACAATTAGCCAGGAACTGCAAACGAAATTATGCACGAACATGACGAGCTGACTCGTATTTGTGGCAATATTTACACATGAAAAAGTGCTGCTCTAGAGCCAACAGTGCCATCTTGGCTAAGTTCAACTACTGCACTGCTTCGAAGTAATGTTCAAGGGCAGGAGGGGGAACTTGTAGGGGAAAGAGTGATAATCGCCGCTTGCAGCCGACGGAATTCAAAACCCGCTCGTGAGGAATAGATTTTACGTGAACGTTCTGTGTATATGAATGGTTATACCAGTATTGTGTTAATTTTTAATTTGTTTGTGACTGCTTTATATGGGTCTATTAGAAACTCTTCATCAATCACGGTATTTCGTTGCTCGTTTTTACTATGTTACGTAAATTAAAATTCTTTTATCACACACTGATGATGATGGTGATGATGATGATGATGATGATGATGATGATGATGATGATGATGATGATGATGATGATGATGATGATGATGATGATAATAATAATAATAATAATAATAATAATAATAATAATAATAATAATAATAATAATAATAATAATAATAATAATAATAATAATAATAATAATAATAATAATAATAATAACCGCATTTTATTAATTTCCAGATAGCAAAAAATGTTGCATACCAGGTTGTAAAAGTAAGTATTAATCAACTTCACGGAGGATTATGTATAACAGTCTTAAAGTTACCTAAAGAACGTTTGCTGCAGCAGAAGCGAGTAAAAACCATTCCAACGGAAAATTGAATATCTATTATCAACTCCAAATAGTTGTGTTTGTATGAAAAGTTTCAGTGAAAGTAATATTGACAGGGTGGAAGTGTATGAGGACAAGGATGGCCATGTAAAGGAATTTCCTCAGTGTATGCCAATTCTTATAGACGGTGCTGTACCAATAATATGTTAAAGTGCTATAAATAAAACAATTAATATTTATAAAATTGGTACTCGTTACTTCGTTAATAAAGCTCACTTGCCCATATGCGCAGGATGGAAATCACTGGGCAACTCTTGCTGCTGGTGAAACTTCTGAGCGGAAGGCGGCAGTCCCGAGCGACAGCGGAGAGAGCCGAATTTATTCACACTCCACGCACTTGTGTCTCAAGTCACGCTAACAGCACAAGTATGAGTGTCGATAGAGCGGAACTCCGCACCTCATTCCCGAAAGGCAGCTGCGGCGGCAGTAGTTCAATTTTGCAGCGAAGAAAACGTGAAGAAAACGCTCGCCTCTATTGTATCGGTTTCCGCAAGGGTAATGGGATGAGACGTGGTTCCTTTTCCTTCTTGCAGCAAAGAGATATGATAAAGATAAAGATAATATGAGCCTCCGTTGTATCAGATTTTGCAATGGGAATGCGATGAGACGTTTTCTTTCTTTCTTTATTTTTTTGTTATTTATTTTTTCTAGCAAAGATTCTTCTCTGTGGATTAGTATTCTTCTTTTGGGATATTCTTTAGTTCTGGGCATGAGTACGTGTTCATTTTGGTTGCGAAGAGTGGCTAATTTTCCCTTAAGGATGCCGCGTGTTTCTTCATAACTTCAAGTTCTGTTGTTGTGGAAATTCCCATAATGGTGTTGGAAAATACGCAAGTAAAATTTTCGTTTTGTTCTGATAGGAGCACAGAACAGTTGCGACTTTCATGTTTGCTCACTTGGGCTAGCATTTCCTCCTTTTCATTGAGAACAGAAACATCTTCAGTTTCTATTATAAATGCACTAATGTCTTCAGAATACCTCTCTCTTCCAGTAATGTTCTTACAATCTTGTAAATTTCTGCTTGTTTTTCTTGGCCTTTGACTTTTTTATATTTTTTCCAGGCTTTGTGCACGTGCCATGTACAATAGAGTCTCGTTGTTGGCGCTTCCATTATTGAAATACAAGCATTATAGAAGGACTGTGCTAAACTTTAGGGGTAATATTCCCAAATATCAACGTTATGCACTCGAAAAGTATGGACAGCACTTAAAAAACACTACTGTCGGATAAGAAAGGCGTTTGGAAAACCTTGCCTCAGGTCATCGATTACTAGAAGTGTTATGAGTTCGAAACAATTTAAAATTTAATACCATAACACAATCACATTAAATGTTCAATAGCTTTTGTAGTTTTATTCCTTCCAAATTGAAATATCAATAACAACAGCCCAGGTTGCCAGGCGTTGATAAAAAAAATTAATATATAACAATTGCATCTATATTAAAATATTAGAACTTAAAATGGGAGTAACTGGGATGTTCAGGAACGTCGTTTTTTTAATTTTAGATATTTTTATTATAAGCTTAAGGCTATATTAACATCGAATGTATCAGGCATACGAACTGTCTTGATCCACTCATTATTTCATTCTTATTCAAATTGCACGCAATAATTGTCTTATTCATACTGTGCGCAGGTAACTGCAAAATGTACATCCTTACCATTCCCTTCTCTCGTTTAGGACTAACGAGGTCGGCTCCCTCCGCTGTCGTTCGAGAATGCAATCTGCAGCAAGCCGCTCGGAAGTTGAACTGGAATCATTAGTTATACTAGTGGTTTCCGCCCTGCGTGTATGGGTACGTATAACGCTCGATCATTACTTGTTCAGTTGTTAACGAAACAGAAACTTGTGTCGTTCGTTTCCAATTAAAATTGTTATCCATTAATACTAAAATACCTAAGTAATAAGAGGGATTAAAAAAATAACAGTTTATGGACCCAGGAATGGCGTAATAACAAAGAAGGCAGTACAAATCCGGAAAAAAGTGTATGCTTCAGTTACAAAAATAATAAGAAGGGTGTATTGGCAGTAACCAAGACAATGAACAACGAAGAAGATTAACTATTAAGTATCCCAAAACTTAAAAATGCTGAATCATTTTCATTACGGGAATTTGAAAGGAAAATCGCGTTTCTTTCAAAACAACTTTGTAAAATTGTGAATGGTAACATGTTTTGCCGGAGCTTCAGAAGGATGAAAGGATTAGGGAAGCCTGGAAAGCGAAAGATGCTAAAACTCGGCACAACATACTAAGAACGATTGATCTTCAAGTTAAGCCACATATTTTAACGTGTGAAACATAAATTGATTTATTGATTTATTTATGAACGCTCCTTAACATCCCAGGTCATCAGCGTCCCATTCAACGCAGGGCGTAAAACGGCCGAACAATTTTGTTCAGAGGCCTCTCTTTCAGACTTGAGGTTCTTTTCCGTGCCGTAAATGTACGACACGGTACCCACGGCTTTACTTCCCTTCCGAAGGAAGCCATACTTAGGATTTTTACGCCCGAAAAAATCCATTGGTCCTGGCCGACGTGAAACATAAAGAAAATATATGCCACATTAAAACACAACACACACACACACGCGCGCGCGCGCGCGCGATAAATATATATATATATTCTATATAAGAGAGTCGGCATAACAGAAGCAACAGCTGCAAGCAGATTTCTTCATGTATACCTAGAACTTCAAAAGATGTAATGGCTACCATAAGTCATATCTAAAACTTTGTGTTTAGACTGAGATGTCTCAATGTAAAACTCGGTGATAGTATGGTAATAACGAGTCTCATATTTTGCCTACACAATTTTAACATTATCGTTGTGCGTGGGATTCAACTCCAGGACCATGGAAAATGTTAAAGCAAGACTGTCAAAACAAGAGCAACTGTACACAGAGAACATCACAGAAGAAAGCATTGCATTTAAAACGTACAACCAAAATAATGGAAACGAAAAGAATAACAACAGAAACAATTCAAAGAAGTATTACAACTGTCAACAAGTTGGGCATTTTAAAAAATGAATGCAAGAACTGATAGCAGTGCAGATTCTGCAACAGGACAATTCATTATGAAGAGAAGTACTTCTTTAAGAACAAAGAAAAGGAAGAGTGCTATGCCTGCAGTATCCATAAGAAGACTAACCACACAGAAGAAAAATGCTATTTCCAAAATAAAAAGGCAAGAAACAACAATGGTCAAAAGGCAACTTTTCTGTCAGAAATCTGCATAAGTGAGAAAATAAATGAGTAAAACTGTAAGGAAAGTTGTTGTGGATAATAGATGTAAATGTCACATGACAAATAAAGAACGTGTTTTAACTGAAGTTAAGCAGCTCGAAGATCCAACTGTGATCAACGTGGTCAAACAAGGTAAAATAGTGTTAACTATTTTAACTGATGTAATTTATGTACCAGAGTTAACACTTCTTGCAATTAATGCTGTTATTGACAATAATGAAATGCATTTAAAAACAGCAGCAAATATAATCAATGAAATAGAGTTACAGGGAAACAAAAATGAAATAGTCTGTATATTATAAACCGAAACACTGAAACAGAGGCCCTGACAACATTGCAAACAAATGATTATATGGTATTGCACAAGCGATTAGATTACATAAGCTTTAAAAACTTAAAAACAAAATTCCAAAACTACGCAGTGGTATGCCTGATTCTGTCAGTAAGTACTTTGAAATGGAAAAATGTGGAATATGCATAATGGCGAAGTGTATTAGAAATCCATTTAGTGAAGTAAGTTACCGAGCAAAACGACCTTTGGAAATAATACATACAGACATCTGTGGCAAAATAGATCGGCCTACGCTTGATGGCAACAGTACTTTTTGACGTATATTGATCATTACATTCACTTTGTTAAGGTTTATTTATTAAAAGCAAAAAAAATGAAGCAGAAGAACATATAAAGGAATACGTTCAATGCAGCAGAGACTTGTTTCAATTTAAAAGTATCAAAAAAAAAAAAAAAAAAAAAAAAGAGATGATAATGGAGGAGAGTGTAAAAACAATCATTTAAAGACTTTGTGTAAAAATAAAGGAATTGTTCTTGATTGCACTATTCCCCACTCTCCATAACAAATGGAATTACAGAGAGAATGGATAGAACTCCAGTACACAAGTGAAAGCCATTTTATATGACTCCAATCTTAAAAACGATATGTGGGGTGAGCACTATATACAGCAACCTACATCCAAAACAGAAGTCCTACGACAGCAGCAAAAGTCACTCCAACAGAACTATAGTTTGGTAGAAAACCAGATCTGTCACGAATGGAATATATTGGAATATTTTAAGAAGTTGGACCCAATAACTATAAAAGGTGTATTCATTGGCTATGCAGAAAATGGATACAGGATCTAGGATATAAAAAATAGGGAAATTTATATCTCGAGATGTGTTTTTAGAAGTGCAGAAGAACGAAAATTGTGAAAATAAACCAGAAACTACATTATGATTGAGAACCTAAAAGAAGGTGAAGAAATCGCTGTAAGAGAAAATAATAATGAAAATACTGAGAGAGGAGAAAACAATGAAAATAAAGAAAGAGCAGAAAACGAGAGTGAAGAAGATGAAAACATCCAACATGAAGAAAGAGTAGAAAACATGGGGGGGGGAGATAATGTAAACCAAAGACCAGGAAGGAAGAGAAATATGCCAAACAAATTTAAAGAATTTAATGTGTATAATAACATTGCAAATAATGTTGATGTACTGTTAACCTATAATGAACGCATGGGAAGTGAAGATAAAGAAGAATGGACCAAGGTCATTAATGAACAAAAGGAATCATTAAAGAAGAATAACACATGGAGATGTATAAATGGAGAGTGTGTAACAGGAAAAGCGATAATAACAGTAAAATGAATTTCTAAGATCAAGGAAAATAGATGATTTAAAGCCAGATTGACAGCAAGAGGCTGTCAGCAAAATCAAGGAAATTTGTATTTCAACGACATTTTCAGTTCTATAGTTCAAAAATTAATTTAATATTGCTGTTTATTACTGCAGAGAAAAATCTGAAAGTGACGGAATGTGATATGAAGACTGTAAAATGGAAAAATAGAAGAAGAAATTGATATGAAAGTACCTGAAGGATAAAGCTATTCTTGTTTAAAAAAAAACACTGTGTGACCTAAAACAACCTCCATGAAAGTGATGTAAACGTCTCGCGGGATTCTTGAAGAAAGAGAAACTTATACAACTGAAATCTGATCAATGTGTTTTCAAAACTCAAAATAGATAAAAGACTATGTTTCTTGCAAATTATGTTGGTGATGGAATGTTAATTGGAGAAGATACATAACAAATGAAAATGCTGCTCAAAAGGCTGAAGAATAATTATGAAATCACAGTAACAGAAAATTTAACCCACTATCTAAGGTTAGAAATCAAAAGAAATTAGATGGTATACGCCTAAATCAAGCAAAAATGCCATTCTCACGTTTTGAACAGGTACAGAATGGAAAAATCTAAACAGTTAAGGAATCGAGAAAAATAACAAATTAGAAAAACAAAAAACAACGTTCCATGTCAAGAAGTCATTGGGAGATTGCTGTATTTGACATGTGAGACAAGACCTGATACATGTACAGTAAACTGTGAAAGCAGATTTATGAGTAATCCTACTAGTTAAGATATAAACAATGTGAAGAAAACATTAAATACCTTAGTGGATTCCAAAATAGTGATATTAAATATATCCAATAAAGAAGACAATCATGTGGAAGCATTCTGCAATGCTGATTATGCTGGTGATTTTACTGATGGTAAAACTACTACTGACTATGTAATACTGTATACTGGTGGATAACTTGATGGTAAATGAAACAAAGTGTAGTAGCACAATCTACGACCGAAGAAGAATACATTTCAGCAGCTCATTATAGCCAAGAAAAGAAGTATATTAAAACATTTATGGAAAGGCTGTTGAACAAATCAGTAAACACAACATTTTATATTGACTATTTCACCCATGTGACTTCATCTTATAATCAACCAATGAAACAAAATAAAATTTTGAATTATGACCAATCACAGCCGACTACGGAGTGAAATTTTCGAAGAAAAACACCCTATCAAATCCGTTTATCACGTGACGTGCACTTGTCTTGTGGTCAGTGTAGCCAACTCTATGCCTCCGCTATATAACACCTGAACACCCATCACTGACCACTTTGTCAAGGCGCTGGGGAGCTAAGATAAGAACCAAAGCATGGACAATCGAAAATCATAACGCCAAATGCAGGGTTCTCCAAAGCGTTTTGGTGATGAATGTGGAAATTAATCTTATCAATAGGAATTCTAAACCATAAAATACAAAGAAAAATAGAGACACTGTATGTTATTTTTTATTTATACGTTTGTTTTTGTATGTTTTTCTCAGTTGGTATTAGAAAATCGAACGGTAGCGATTGTGATTGTCAACTTTTGTCCATTTCAGTCTCACGGTTTCTGAATAGAATGGAATATATGTATATTCATAAGTATAACAAGTGTTAACATTCTGTGCGCGAATTTCATATATCTATATGTTAAAATTTTATTCTTATTCAATTTATGAAATAATCCTAAACCCCTATTTTGTTATTCTCTATTGTCATTACTGACAATCAGCATTCTTTCGTAAGGTTGCTTGAAAAGGTTAATTACAAATGTACTCAGTATAAGTATTACAATTTTATAATCCAAGTTTAGAGGAATTATATTTAAATACTTATTTTATTGGTGAAATAGTACTAATCAATATAAATCGAGGGTCACTCACTCACCCACCCACTCACTCACTCACTCACTCACTCACTCACTCACTCACTATGTTCGTGAATTTATCGGTTATCTCAGACCCTCTCGTGATATTACTTGTGATTTTTCCAGTGCAATCAATATGTTCAAGTCAGGACAAATGTCAAGACGAAGCAAACATATTGCAGCAAATACCAGTTCCTAAGCGATGAATTAAATTAATGTTGGTTCAAAATTAAGTACTTCCCGATAGATGATCAAATAGCTGACATACTGAAAAAATCACTTCTTAGACCAACATTTGACAGACTTAAAACAAAGCTAATGAATGACTGACGTCAAATGGTGATATAAAAATGATATATTATTTTACAAATGCAATTAAATAATTAAATGTAAAGATGCAAGTCACTACACCAACATATTTCTTGTAGTCTAAAGCATTTGAAATGTGATAATGTCTAGAGTTCATTACTTCAATTGTTAAATCTTTGACGGAGTGAAGTAATACATTAATGCTTATATATTTGTCTGAGTTCATTTAATTGTTTTATGTAAGGGAGTGTATTAAAGTGTCATAAATAAAAATTAATATTTATAAAGTTATTACTCATTAGTGCGTTAATAAAGCTTTCTCATATCTTGTTCAGTTGTTAACAAAACAGAAACTTGTATTATTCATTACTAATTAAAATTCTGATCCGTTAATACTAAAATACATAAGTAATAACCTGAATTTAAATAATATAATACTTCCTAATATACGATAATGCTTTATTAAAACAGAGGTCAAGTGTAGAAGGAACCCATGCATATGACAACAGGAAGAGCTGATGAGGAAAGAAAACTAAGCTGAACAATGGTTAAATTCAGATTTTATAAGTGAATTTGAATCAATGAAAAATGGGATTGAAACAAAGCTACAAAAATTTTATTGAGAAACAAATGCTTGTTCATTCAGGAGGTTAATACGATGTTTTATGGATCAGAGATCAGTCAAGTGCATTGCTAAAGTGAAAAATGTAATTATTGTTCAAGTAGCTGTAAATAACTTATAGCAAAGATTTATTGTGGATTTTGCCTTAAAACAATAAAATAAGTAAGTAGTCACAGTAAGAACATATTATAATTGGTTACATGGGTAATGAACTAAAAAATATCCGTCCTTTAGTGTCTCTAAACACAAATATGCTCAATGCTTAAAGTATAGTATAAGGCAATAGTTGTCTAGCATAAGTCCAAGGTCAGCCTATAAGTAATATATATATATATATAGATGTAGTCACAAAAGATCATTTAAATATGGATTGTACATGTTGTTCACAGAATGTGAGAACATCTGGCAAACAGCGAATATAAAAGGAAAGACTGCTAGGAGAAGAGCTAGCATTGTATTTTTTGGGTCGGGTCAAATAGAACTTTGAATGCGACCGAATAGGGAACAAAAAGCGATCCCAAGAATTCTGAGAGGACAATTGTCCTTTTGTTAACAGAGCCGGGAAAGCTCATGCAATAAGTAGATGGAATCCTAAATTCATAATACCTCTGTTATGACTCTCCTTTAAAATATAGCTATTTGGGTGAAGAAGATAGGTATCTAAGACAACGATTCTGATGTTGGAGTGCCCAAATAAAATCTTAGAAGATAGGCAATGAGAATTAAACGCAAATAAAATAGAATAGGATCCCACCAATAGGAAGATAGGTGTAGGAGAAGCAAGTCACGTGACATTTAGAAAGTTATGCTGAATGTGTTAATAGTGCATAAGACTGACGTAGGGGAGAATTAATAAAAGCAGATGTAAGTTGGAAATTGAGATAGAAATTGCGTTGCAGATTGAGATGCAGAATGAGATTAGACTACGAGGAAGCAGTAAATACGAAACATTCATTACGATACAGAAACTACAAAAGAATTTTCAATCGGGTACTAGAGATCACAAGTTGTGCGCGAAGACGCGAGTTATAAATTACACACATTACGAAGTTACAGAAGCCATGGCACTTAAAGTTAAACCATCTGCTTCGAGTTAGTCAGATAGTCACTTAGTTAATCAGGGCCGAGTTTAAGTCTAAATCAAGACAGTTTGTGTGAATAGTAAAGCGAGTGTACAAACATGCTGTATAGCTCGGTCAGTTAAAGTTAATCAGTTTTTGTAGCCGTAACGTTTTCAAGATTCTAGCGTGACCTGACTGGAATCATATTTATATGTAAATAAGTGTTAATAAATGACAAACCTAGAACTTCGAGTGCTACTTCATCATTGCTTATTTATCGTCTCCTTTCCCAGTGATAGTGTATCACAAAAAAACGATCGGCTGGATTAATGGAGCTTAGAGCCGAGGACAAAACATTACAACACCGCGGTACTGAATGGAGGTTCTACCGTTCATCGCTGAGATACCAATTGATTTATGAACTTCGACTACCTTCTTATAAACACCTAATCCACATTAAACAAAATTAGTTAATCTATAATGTCCCAACTAATCCAATCCCAATTGCATACCATTTAGTTTTAAAGTTCTGCCGCAAGTAGAAGGGTTGTTATATTCAGTAGAAGCAGGCTAGTCGTATATTTTGAAGGGGTAGATGGTTTGTTGTTTTCAGACATAAAATAAATATTCACATAAGAGGATTTTAGTGATTTTTATGATATCCGAGGTGGTATCCACAATATTCGGGTCTGGTGATGCCATCTCGACAGTAGTGGCAGTACAGTTTTGTAACGCTAGATGACAACACTAGTACATGTGATGAATGAGTGTTTAAAGTTTCATGCAGCTGGTTACATGTGCTCAGATTCTATAGTACCTTTCATGATAATGTGTGTGTTTGTGATACTGTTTGTGGCGATTTTACGATGGATCCAAGATTAGAACGGAGAGTGTGCATCAAATTCTGTGCAAATTTGGAAGAAAATGCTACGGAAACCCTCTCAATGATTCAACATGTATTTGGGGGACAAAGCATGAGCCGTACAGTGTGTTTGAGTGCCATGCTTGGTTCAGGGCTGTCCGCACAGCTATGGAAGACGATTCTCTTACCGGTAGGCCCGTCAGCTGCACAACGCCTGGCATTGTTGTCATAGTTCAACACCTCGTTCGTGAGGATCGATGCCGAACCATTGAAGACCTTGCTCATGAAGTGGGAATTAGTTATGGGATATGCCAACGAGTTTTAACTGATGAATTGGCCATGCATTGTGTCGCCACATAATTTGTGCCAAGGATCCCAACTGCTGATCAGAAGGCGTAGCTTGTTGAAGTTTACACGGAGTTTCGTCAGGCCGTATCCGATGACCCAACCTTCTTGTCCAGGGTCATCACCGACGACGAATGGTGGATGTTATGACCCTGAGACAAAACAACAATCCTCCCAGTGGAAGAACCCCAACTCATAAAGACAAAAAAAAAAAAAAAAAAGCGAGACAAGTGAAGAGCAAAGTCAAGAGCATGCCCCTCGTTTTCTTTGATACCAAGAGGATTGGGAACAAAGAATTTGCCCCACCAAATCAAACAGTGAATTCCACGTACTACTGTGACGTTTTGCGACGGCACTGTGAAAATGTGCGGAGACGACGGCCCGAACTTTGGCGACAAGGGAACGGGCTGTTGCATCACGATAATGCGCCCTGTCGCAATTTGTTGCTCACCAGGAGCTTTTTGACGAAAAACAACATGACAATTGTCCCACACTCACCATACTCGCCTGAATTGGCACTCTACGACTTCGCTCTATTCCCCAAACTGAAAATCAAGTTGAAAAGACATCGGTTTGACACAATTGAGAGGATTCAAGAAGAAACGCTGTCTGTGCTAAACACCCTCAAAGAACATGACTTGGAAAATGGCAGAATCGCTGGGACCGATGTATACGTGTGGAAGAGAACTACTTCGAGGGTGACAACGGTCATTAGTCTCAAAGTAAGTTTTTTGACCAGATGGCTGCACCAGTCCCGAATATTCTGGATAACACCTCGTATATGCAGTCACCAAGTTGCAAGGCAGCCCTAAGAACAAATAATATACTTTGCTTCATTCATATTAACTGCAGCTGAGTGTAGGACAGTAGACTTATGTTCAATGTAACATCACATGATATACTGCAGGAAGATACCCAAAGGTGCAATGTAAATGTAAAATAAATCTCATAATGCCACTCTCACTCAACTGACCAAATTGTTTTCTTCTGTAAGGGAAAGACTAGCAACCTTTGCCGTCATTAATTCTTAATAGTGATATTGCCAGATGGGATTAATGTAATCAAGCCTATATTTTTGAAAAATGTGATGAAAATGAACCCTCCAGTTTCAGATCTCTTTACTCTTAACTGCATATACAAAGGTGATTAAGAAAAGTATGTCTAATCGCATTGGGAATTATCTTGACTCAAAGGTTATCCTATTATTGTTTGGCTTTAGAAGGGATGTCAACTAGCTATGCTACTTTTAAGCTCCTACTAAAATGTTGTCAGCTTTAAATAATAAGGATTTTCCTCAGGGAATATTTTGTGACTTTTCAAGCATTTGGTAGCACTGCTGTTACAGAAGTTCAATTTTTATAGTGTTGACAAGCCAGCTTTAAATTTGTTCAATGCATATGTAACCAATAGAATAAAAAAAAAAAAACTTGTGAGTCATCTGCTAGCATTATTAAACTTGGACTGCTACAAAGCTTAACTCCATTCAGTTTCTACTTTTTATCAATTATTTAAGTAAAAAATCTAAAACAGTTCTTTTTACAGATGATACCAGCGTGTTTGATGGTTGAAATTCATATAATTAACTTTCAAATTTAGCTACAAAGGCATATAAAGAGGTAAATGCTTGGTTTGAAGCTAATAAACTTTCTGTAAGTTTTGATAAAACAAATTTTATCCAGTTTAGAACTAAAAATAAACCGGTATACGAACTTACTGTTAGTTACACAAATTACACCATTAGGAAAGTTTCTCATACTAAGTTCTAGGACTAGAAATTGATGGAGAGCTAAATTGGAATAAGCACATTGAAACCACGGTAGCAAAGTTCAGCTATGTTTGCTTTACTTTGAGAAATTTGCTTAATCTCATGACTCAAAATGCTTTAAGATTAATGTATTATGCACGTTTTCATTCCATTATGAGATATGGAATAATTTTGGGATAATGCTGTTCGCAGTACGAGTAATAAAAATCCTCTGTGATGTCGTTGTCCAACAACCATGTAGATCACTTTTTAAGAAGCTGAAAACTCCTACTCCAACTATACAATACAATTTTCTCATGAGCTTCATGACTGGCATCTTAAATAACTGTAAAACTGAACTTTTCTTTACATGATCACAGCAATAGACATGCTGTTGGCTTGAACAGACCAATAACTTTCCCAGAAGGGCAGCTATTACTTTACAGGCATTGCAAATTTCCAAGTTTCACTAAAATTGCTACGTAATTCACTGAAATGCAATTTTTTTAAAAAAAAAAATAAGGAACAAGGAATTTGTTTCTATAATAGGGACAATTATTATAGTGTTGGTATAGCATTAAGAATTTATTATATTATTGCACCAAATTAGTGTTGTCTAATGTGGTGATCGGTGTTTATTGTTAATGTTTATAAAGTTGCATGGCATATTTGTGATTATAAATATTAATGGTTTATCTATTTCTAAGTTCAATGCTTTATAATTGTATGAGTGTTCAATATCCTTGAGTCTCATTCTCCAAAGGACCCTTAAGAACAAGAACATCTGCATAATAATTCATATTTACAGGAACTTTCAAGTAAATTTTCTACGTCACCTGATGGCAACAATAATATGCAATTTCTAAAATTAGCTCAGAACAAGAGAAATATAAAATCTTGCAATTAAATTAAATACACATAAATCAAACTGTTGCTTATAAAGGGGACATCCTGATTGGCAATGCAACTAGTGACTTTCAGTCCGAACTCACAAATGTTTAATTTCGTCAACTTATTGGAAATATAGAGAGGATAATTGATATCAGCAAAACATTTCAAAGGTAATGAACTGCATGAAGTTACAGTAAATATATTACATATGTTGAATGAATTTGCACTGTTGCCTGTAATATCTGGCAAAAATAGGCTCAATAGGAATAAGTTTAAATTTTTTGTCAGGTCCATCAAAAAAATGTTTCATACCCTGATTTATTTACTGAATGTTTGATACAATACATGTTTTAAGTCAATAAGAAAAAATGTATTAATTTGAAAGACAGCGAAAGAACGGTTTGGTTTACTCACTAGGCAAAGAAACTGGTAGGGCTTGTGTACTGAGACCAATCTTAAATATTTTCAGAGCTGAAACGGGAATGCTTATTAAAAACACCTTAGCTAAATTATAATGCTGTTTTCCCCAATGGTCTTGGATAAAATGTGAAAATTTGCAATGTATTTCACGAGACAATACACGCAGTCCTGTTGTCATATGCAAAAGATGAATCTGCAAAAATTGTGGAAAGTATATGCAAATGGCAGTTGATTGTAAATGCTGAAGACATAAGGAATCCTGTGGCCATATTCACTTGACTTTATTATTATTATTATTATTATTATTATTATTATTATTATTATTATTATTATTATTATTATTATTATTATTATTATTATTATTATTATTATTATTATTGTCGTCGTTGTCATAATAATAATAATAATAATAATAACAATAATGATAATGATAATGATGATGATGATGTTGTTGTTTAACGTCCGTTTTTAATAGGCGGTTCCATTTTACTCTGCTGATGATGAAAGGCTAATCTTTCTCAACCAATTTCTGAAATGGCTTGGCCGATTGAAACAGGTTATTTTTTAGTGACATTTGATATACCCAGGATACATTTTATGCTATGTACTAGAGTACTTTCGTATATGCAAGCTAAATAAAATGGTTTGCCAATAAACAATGTTTCTTATGTACTGCCAAGCAAGTTCCAAACAGATTGTCTTGGACATAGATTTATCTGTAACATAGACAACTTTCTGGGCAAACTATAATGTCAATATTACACAGATATTTGAATAAGGATAAAAGCTTAGAATAAACTGTATGTTGGGTCTTCATTCTGGTAGATATGGTAAGGTTAAGTTCAATACTGATTTCACTCTCTGATAAATATTCATGATAGCTCTGATTGTGCTAATATATGTGATTTGGAGTCCATTTTGACTGGTGATTTTTATAAGATGATATAAGTGAATCTACTTTCTTATATGTTTGTGGGTATACTTCTCACAAAGTGTCATCAGCATTAAACTGTGAGTTATGTGTTTCTCCTTGGAGATAAGAATGTGGTTGACATATAGGTTTCAATGGCTTGGACATGGGTGACCTTACGTTATCTTAAACTTTTGTGATTATGAAGCATTGTTTTTATTATACATAATTTCACACAAAATTCTAAATAAATTATGAAAGCTAAAATATTTAATGCTTCATTGAAACAAACATTAAGTGGTGTGCATTCATGTACGCTAAAAATTGGCAAATAGCAGAGGCTTGTAAATATATTCTGTAATATCTTGTTGAACATTTCAAAAAATAGGAACAGTTCAGTTCCAAGGAGGAAGCACAACTGTGAAATGAGAAGCTTATTAATTTAAATGTTTTACTGTCTACGTATTAGGCTTTAAATACAAACGTCTAACGGGTAATATGATGTTTATTTAATTATTTATATTATTATTTTATTTACATAATCACTGTTTCATACATCTTTGATTTCTTTATTTCTCACATTTAATTTTTCCAATTACTGCAGATCATCTGAACTTATGCTCTTTACCATAAAATGAATGATCATGCTGTTTCTCTTAAGTGAATAAAATTATCTTAAAGTGAAATTTATTCTTGTTATATCCAGTATCACTTCAGCATTAATTTTCAAGGGTTGCATAGTAAGATGTAGTCCTTTCTTGCGTGCTCTTGCCTTCGGCTTTCTCCGCTGGCCCCTCCAGTGTCTCCGGTGGTGCTGTCATTAATGATGGAATTGGTTGCTTAAAAGAACAAGTTTTGGATTGAAATGGTAATGCGATTAGTAGCCAATTAACTCCTGCATGCTGAAATGATACGAAAATGCTGGTTGTACTTCTCGCAGAGTAAACACGCATGTCGACATAAAATAAACATTATGCATTTGCCATTCCAATAAGATCTTATTTCATTGATCTTTTTCTTCATGTTTTTATCTCTTTATGACTCTTTTAAGAACAAATTAATATCGCGTTATATGCCGAATAATACTCCATCAGCTAATTTTCTTACAGCTCGCTCATCGATCTGCTGTATAAATAAAACAAGTTTTCTCAATTGCTAAATTCTTCATGTGGTCAAGTAAACAACTTGCTGGCTTGCATTTGCACTGGTTTGCACTTCCGAGGTACGTCCGTCTACTTTCCTTGAATTCTAAATTTATATTTTTAGAACTTTAAACCAAGTGTTGTATCTTCACATGTCAAACAAAAAATACATTTTGACAGCTAAAAAATAAATAACCAAATTCTTTCTTTACCAACCCCCACTTCCGAAACTTGTCCAGGTAATGTTCTTTTTTTTTTGCCTCCGCCACACTAGAATTTTACCAATATTTTATTTTTTCCATCTAGAGATCTTAGCAAAGTATTTGTTTTTTATTTATGTTTTCACAGCTTTGGAACGAGGAAAAGTAAGTTCAAAATTATATGAACCTGTTTGGCGTTCTAGGCTGCAAGCAAGCAGTGTTCCACATTAGAGAATGAGGCATTGACTGTAACTGGTAATCAATGACGTATTCTGCAGTTTTTGGCTTGCCAGGAAATGGTATTTAAATTTAGAACAGAAATGTTAGATTTTTTTAAATTTACAACTTTTTTAACATTTGTAACTTGTGTTGTCAGTTTGGGGGATTTCGCCCCTCGGCATAGGTATTTTTCAACGTGAAATGGAATGAGGAAATTCTTTTGAAATGTAGGAATTTTTCAAGTAACATTTTAAACACTTTAAAAATATTTCCAGCTTTTTAGAAACGTATTTTATGACTGCTCTGAAAGAAATGATATTCGTTTTCCCATGCACCTCTGCTTTTGATTAAGAATGTTTCCTCAATACGTTGTTCATCATTAAATGAAAATATTACTTAGTTAATATTTTCGTAGTATGTATAATGGAACACCATTGACAATGAGGCAACAATAGCGGCAATTTTTTTGTTACTCTAGCAGTAACGCCATTGTCATGGTGGGCAAACATAACTTTTGTATCTCGTCTTCTGAGCAAAATTGATGAAATTATTGTATTTGTTTGCCAGTGCTGTATCGGAATGTATTCCGAAAAATATTAAGGCATTGCTACACCTCATTCATTTTTACCTCTCCAGAAGTCCGAAAAGACAAAGTATTGTATATAAGCTATTAGAGTGAGTCATCAAAAGATAGTAAACACCTTTTAATCAAGTTGGTTGACTGTAGGTAACTTTGTGTCTAGCAATCAGTGGTCAGTTTTGTTTAGCTTATTTGCACAGGCTAAAATTGAAGAACAGTAGCAGTTTTGATACTTTCTGAATTAAGCAATCTCGTTAATAAAGTATATCTGCAGTCCGTCCTTCAATTCTTTCAATCTTAAAAGATTCTTATATTTGGCTTTGCAAATAATGCTGAACGACTTTTGAGGATTACAGCCTCAAACTTTCTTACACCTGAATGCAATCCTAAATATCCTTCCTTTGAAGGGCATCAATCAGCTGAGGATACATTAAAACACTCTTGACGTACCGAGACATTCAGTATCTGCTATCAAGTAACATTCGGCGAATTGATGAAAAGATTACCTCAGTAAAGACAGTTAAAAACTCTAATATTTCACCAGGACTGCTAATTCAAAAATTCAAAACGAAAATAACTTCTGATCTGGAAAATAAATAGTGCATTTTGAGTATTTTTTCCTTCACTGAATATAAAGATGTTTATTCGATGTTTGCCAACACAAATTGGGGAATGACAAAATTTTAATTATGAATGTTTGTTAGAAACATAGCAAAATTACTAACGGCTGTCTTTCTTTACCCACTCTAATGCTACAGTAGAGCGTAGAATGGTGTCCAATATCAAACTCAAAAGGAGGAACAGAATTTTCTCACAAACAACTTCTGCATTCGTGGGTGAGAAATTAAGCCTGAAGAACACGAAAAAAGCGTGTTATGACTACCCTGTTAGTTATGAAATGCTGAAATTATTTGTTGAAAACATATACAAGAACACAAATGATGACAGACAGAATTGCCGAATTGCTGTTTACAAAAGAAGACGGTGACGAGGACAGTGAAGAAGCAGTAGCACGAAAAAGGGAGGGGCATAAGAAGATAAAACATTTCAAAGGGAGTGTACATGAATATTTTAGATTTTTTTTTTAGGCGTGTGTTATCAAAATGAAAAATAAGGATTTAATATTTAATTATGAACATTTTAAGATTAGACGTATATCTGATACCAACATGTATTTTAAAGTTAGGTTTTATGAGCAGTAGGAACATTTTAAATTTGTAGGGCATTTCTCTGATTGTGAGGGATTTTGAATTCCCATTAGAGGATTTTCCTTACTGAAAATGTGGCAACCCTGTTCGTAACAAATTTGGTATAATTCTGTTGCTACTTGATTGGTGCTTTTGGAACCTAATGTGAACCCCAAAAATTCCGAAGGAAGTCTACCAAATTGATACGGCGCTTGCAGCTCAGTTGTTTGACAACCCCAACAGATGTCTCTCAATTACGATAAGCGCTCTAGAGTTGCAAATTTAAACCGCGTTCAAACCTATTTCTCTTATTAAAAACATACTTTTCATTAATATATGCTTTACAGTTAGCAAATAGAAGGAAGACCGAACAATTTTATGCCGAATCTGTTTTAAAGTGGTTATTTGCAGTTCTGAAACAAAGAAATGTGCGTTGTTGCTTCATGTGTTGATATCGCTGCAACTGTTGGGATACTTTGCGTTACAAGCAGGACTGAAATTATTAGTGCAGAGAGAGATTCCAAATGCACTGGTTCATTCAGCTCTGCTTGTAACGCCAAGTGATCGTCTTTTATTTGACTCTACAGGATGTCGACGGTTCTGTAGTTGATGTATAGATTTCGGTGAAAACCTAACAATGATTAATATTCTCCGAGAAAGAAAGGAAAGTGCATGTAAACCAGGAGGAATAAATAAACAAACAAATATACTACGGTATGCATTGCCGACCACTCGTAGCTGCGATATCGACTCACCCATCTGATCTTTAGTTCGCGCATTGCCGGGGGATATGTACTAAAATTGGCGCTCGATGCGGTCACCGGTTAATAACATTGAGTTGCATAACCATAGTAATCTGTGGGCACAGTTGGCATAAGACTGTTGACATCAGTAGTTCTGGCATTTTGGCAACGGAAATTAGAAGTAACATGCTAGGTAGCAGATATACAATAGTGTTGTATTACGAAATTTTACGTTACTGCCTGTCTGTAAACTGAATAAGGAAACTCATCTAGCAGCTAGTAACATTATAGAAGTTAATAACTTTGTTAACATCCGATTTCATTCCTTAAAGAAAATTCTTTTGTAATTTACACACATTTATTAGCATTTGCATCTTGAAGTTCTTTGTAACTTTAGATGTTCAGAATCTGACAAGAGTTGTTCAGTGATCATAAATGAGTGCTTCTGTATTTTGAATCGGGAAAGAACTGTAGAAGCAAAATGTTGAAGTGCACAGTTACTGCAATTTTTGCAACTATCATTGCTGTTTACGGGTGTGCGACGTTCATGGTGCTCAGGTTAATTACTAATGTCCAGCCGACACCATACCTGGATGAAGTATTTCACATTCCGCAAGGAAAAAATTACTGTAGAGGTAAAATTGATGAGGTATATATGCTCAATTTTTATCCCAGTATTCACTTTTAGAACAGATAATTTTCAGCTCACTTTTGGTAAAATTGTTAATAAAACTGTACCAACGAAGCATTTTATTTCGTATCAATAAACTTGTATGAGATAGGTTTGTTGCAGACATTAAGTATATATAAATTACTGAAGAGCAGAAAGTCTGAAAGGTACTCAACCCTTTTGTTGGTGTCTTTGCTGCCCCAGATTTTGTGGTGAGAGTTGGCGTCACACCCAGAGATGGTTTGTTTCCATCTCTGAGTAGTGTACTACCAACTGTTCTAGTTCCCTAATTGATTGGTTACTGCCATCATAGGGGAGTAGGAACTAAGTAACATGCCTTTCCTTCCTCCACTTACATTGCAGTCAATTTTTACCATGGTTATGTGACTAGAACAGAATTCTAGAAGAGGTAAGCATTGAATTTTATTGTGAGTAAGAATACAACTTATAAGTTGATGCCCTTGCTGCAATCTATCAACGTACAATCTATCAATATATTCACCTAGTCCTGTAATTTGACCCTGTTAATCCACGGTTCTTGTATTAAGTCTAGATCAATTCTTCCTTTATTGATGGTTTTGCTGAGGCTGCCTTCTCATGTTGAAAGTTGATCTGGAGGATCTTTAGGAGCATCCTTGTCTAGAATTACAATAGTAATTCTTCCAAGAATTAAAAAGGCTCTCTTTCTCCCATCTTTTATGGCTAGTTCCATGTCTTAGCTTTGCTTTAAAGGAGCTTCCTGATTGAGGAATGTGGTTGCCGTTGCAGAGAGCTCACTACTATGGTCCTCAGAAATAGGTTTGTGGTCTTTTTGAGTGATTGTCATTTGGTCCCACAACAAGCTAGGGATTTAATGCTCAACCCAGTCAGAGCCCTGCATACCTCTGTAAGTCTTATACTCTGGAGGTTGCCAGGTATCCAGAGGCCCCATTTGAGACACACTAGCCTTATGCCCAAACATCCCCTCAGCACAGATCACACTAGACTATAGGGTTGGACTTAGTAAGCCACTTCTTTGCCTGGTATATCCCCTGTGGCATTCCTAGAATGAGTGATTCTACTGGTGATTACAGCCTCCAGTACAACCAACAGGATGAAAGATAAATGGAAGCCTCCCCCACCAACTACAAGGTAATGTGCAACTTTTAAGGGGAGATTCTTGCTGTAAATTTCCTCTTCGGTGGTGGCTCATTTTGCTTATTAGAGCAATGTGTCTTCATTTTACCTTTTGTACTTTTGTTTCGATTTTTGAAATTTTTCAACACAAGATGTAACATACACAATTAAATCTCCATTGGTCAACAGCTGATTATGGGAAGGATTGCCCCGGAAACGTGTATAAGTAAGTAGGGTTACTGTGAACATATTTAATAAATTCTAATAGGATATATTACCACGCCATTGTATTTAGCATCCAAAGTGCAATTTAAATAAATATACTGAGGGTGCCAAAAAAATGTATACACACTTTCACAGTAGATATCTATTTAATATATTTTAAAATTCTACCAAAAAACAACGGTAATGTGTAGTATGATGTCCCGTAAACAGATGTGACTGACATATATTATGATAGTGTTGCTATGTGACATAAATTACATTGAACAAATGAAGCCAAGATTATTGTAAATAAACAATGAACAAATGAAGCAAAGATTATCGTGTGATGCTCTGTAAACAGATGTGACTCACATTATGTGTTTCTAGCATTGCTACAACAAAATGGATCCAAGATTACTGTTTGAACAGCGCAATGCAATTTTGAAGTGGTATTGTAAAACCGAGAATGTTGTTGAAGTTCAAAGCAATGGAGATGTGTGTAAAGAACCGCCAACGCGAGTACAATTGCATGCATGGGGAATTCTTAAGGATATTGTATACCATAGAAAACCAGCAACACGGGTAGGACTTCATGAAAAAATTGAAGCAACATGTGCTGCAATCCCTGAGCACATTTTCGCATATGTTGCTCAATTAGTAGTTCAACGTACTCAAGTGTATCGACGCCAATGATGGGTATTTTGAGCAACTGTTGTAACTATAAAAGTCTAAGATGATTAGTGCTCATCATTTTCTGTTTGTGTGAGTTCAGTTTTGTCATGTTAACACAGTTTTTTCTTTGCTTGAAGTGTGTATACATTTTTTGGCACCCTCTGTGTTAAAAATTGACATAGGCATGTGTAATTCACAGTAAATCTGTTGTCAGATTGACAAATTGTTAAATTTTACAATTAACAAAAGAGGAAAATGAAGTTAAAATTGATATTTCTTACATAGTGGTCTATTTATTAAAAACATTTTATATGTCTCATTTGGTATACTACATGCCTGCATGAGCCATGGTATGCTATGGCGACCTCTGCGTACTCTACCTCCATCTTATGACTTCATTGATAAGAGGACAAGAGGACAGTATTGCAGGGGACATGTGATCAGTATACCAGCACCCTACAGGTCGCCTGCCATGCAACTTTCGTGATCAAAGAACACTAGCTGTCCATCAGGAAGCTTCCCAATTTTCCTCATGAGGCTGGGTGGACACTGTTCCAGATCTCCCTAACTTAGAAAAAGTCCTCCTAAGTTTATACCAGGAAATGAACCCGAGCCTCCCGACCAGCAGTCACAATGGCTACCACTAGACCAGGAGTTAAATGTACCTTTCTTAAATTTTTCACCTATCATTAATGTAATTACTTTTGGGAACTTATTGTACAACTTAGTATCCATTACCAGTGGGTCATTCTGCAAATCTTTTCTGTAATGTACTAATATAAATGAACCATATTTATTTCTTGTATTATGATATGCACTTCTATCTTCTTGTCTGTGCACTTAGTAGCATACTTGACAAATAAAATAGCATGATAAAACATATATAGAATTAACGACTAACATTAATTTATATTTGAAAAATTTCCCTGAAAAACTACTTGGAATTGAGTTCAAAATGATCCTCAAACATTTTATTGTAAAATTATTACTCTATTTAAGATTTTGCCACATCCCCATCCCCATAATTCAATTCCATTGAGCAAATGTCCGTAGACCAAAAATATCACCTTTAATGGATATCATTGTATGATTAGTTGAACTACACACTCTTAAAGCTTCACTTACTTTTTATAAATGTATGGAACCGGTTTCGAGAACATTTTGTTCCCATCTTCAGCCATGCTAAGGTTCAACTGTCGGATCATTCGTTGAGCTGTGGGAATGTATATTCTGCTCTGGTGGCGGTGTGATAAACTTGTAGTTTATGTTTTCATCCCCGACAAATAACATGCTGCCATTCCTGGATATTAAAATAATGAAATGCCAAGAAAAACTTAATTTTGGAATATACAGAAAGAATACACATGCAGATAATCACATCAAAGCTGACAGTTTAAACCCTACAGCACAGAAACATGCAGTAATTAACAGTTTAACACACCGGCTAGTTAACCTACAAATTAGCAAAGAAGAATATTTTAAAGAATACAAACAAATAGAAGAAACAGCAGTTAAAAATGGTTTTAAGAAAGAACTAGTACATAAAAAGGTGCAGAAATTCAAGAGACAAAAACATATCAAAGAAACCACAACATTTTCAGCAAAAAAAGATAAACTTATTTTTAAAAAATTCACATATCATCCATGGGCCACAAAATAATTTCAGAATATTCTTAAAGATTTTAATATCAGGTTGGCACCGATTAATAGATTTAATGTTCAAAATTTGCTGATAGATAATGTTAATGACAGTATTCCACAAGAAGAAAAATCAGGTATTTACAAAATAAACTGTCCAGAATGTGAAAAAATCTACATAGGGAAAACAAAGAGAAACATTGGCACACGGTTAAAGGAACATTTCAGGAACATAAAGTACAAGCAAATAGAGAAATCAGCAGTAGCATATCATTTTTGGACACAAAATCACAACATAATAAATAAAACAAAATTATTAAAATCAGTACAAGGACCTACGGAATTAGCAACCTGGGAGAAAATCTACATCTACAAATACAAAAACAGCATAATGAACTTCGACATTGTCGGGGATGAAAACATAAACTACAAGTTTATCACACCGCCACCAGAGCAGAATATACATTCCCACAGCTCAACGAATGATCCGACAGTTGAACCTTAGCATGGCTGAAGATGGGAACAAAATGTTCTCGAAACCGGTTCCATACATTTATAAAAAGTAAGTGAAGCTTTAAGAGTGTGTAGTTCAACTAATCATACAATGATATCCATTAATATGATTGGCTTCACTGTGTTTAAGTTCCAATTTTACATTTAAGTAATATCACCTTTGTTAGGGCAATGGCCACCTGGACTTGAAATTTAGGAAGAGAATAATCACATGTAGCACTTCTTTGCTGCTAATGTCTATGGCACAGCAAATAACTGTTCAGTATATTGATGGGTCAGAAAATTATTCTGTTATGCTATTTCACAGACATATCAGTCCTATAATATTCAAGTCGGTTCTGTTGGTGTAGTGGTTACCATACTTGCCTTCTACTCCCAAGATTGCGGGTTTGAACCCGGCCAGGACCGATGGATTTTTTCGGGTGTAAAAATCCTAAGTATGGTTTCCTTCGGAAGGGAAGTAAAGCCGTGGGTCCTGTGTCGTACATTTATGGCATGAAAAAGAACCTCAAGCCTGAAAGAGAGGCCTCTGAGCAAAATTTGTCGGCCTTTTCATGCCCTGAGTTGAATGGGATGCTGATGACCTGAGATTTTAAAGAGCGTCCATAAATAAATCAATTAAAAAAAAATATTATTCAAGTATATGTGTCAAAACAACAACTTGCATAAAATGGCTGCTGTATCCTGATATTATCTGAGAGCATTTTAACTTCTCTCTCTCCGTTTCTTTTTGCACTCTACCTCTTGCATTTAATGGATTTTATGGCTGTATACATGTCAAATACACAGCCTTCCATCAAACCATCTAATAAAAGTCATTGCTAAATGGTAATAGCTCTCTCTGTAGCCAAATTTATTTTAGTTCATCTTCCAGAAATAGAATGTTTGCTCATCATGCCATTTCAAATAGTGCCCCCCCCACATGTTAATGTAATTAATTTTAATTAATATAAAAACAAATTTGCATATGGTACCAATTTTGACAACCTTCAAAATGTGATGATTAGCTTAGGATAAAAATGTTACGGTGTAAAGAAATAGTATTAAGGGTAACATGTAACAGTTAAATGATAGTAATGCATGTAATATTAATAATTGTTATAGTAATGGAGCATACAGTAAATAAAGAAAATTTAAAAACAAAAACTTTCTTTTTGGCTAGTTGTAGGGGCTAAAACCAGTTGCTATAGTAAACTTTGAAATTTTTGTGATCTAGCAGTTCACCTGTGAGTCATATCTTGTTCTGTGAAAATAAACTCACTTCCCCACATGTTCTGTTCTCTGTATATATCTCAGAATCATACATGAGGCTGATTGGCCTGCTCTAATGAAACTTTGAAATATCACTTATGAATTCATAAAGAACTTTTGATAAATAAGACATTTTTAAAAAATTCTGTTGGAACTCGCACAGTGAAGCTTGTTAAATGTAAATTATAATTAATCTGTCATACACACTCTTATACTTCACTTACTTTTAAATATGGTGGGACCAGTTTCGAAGAGACATCCTCTCCATCTTCAACCAACTTGACGACTGGTACGAGAAACTAACATCTATGAAGACCTGTAGCTCCGTCCTGGTAGTGTTTTTTTTTTTTTTTTATATATATAAACTGGAAATTGGTATTATATTCTCCTATAATGTCGAAATACATAAGATGATCCCTATGTTTATGAATGTTAATCTTCTGCCATGAATCCATTCTGTATGTCCGTGTGCTTCTTTAAGTAACTTTATTTCTTTTTTATGTCGTGATTACCTTTCCAAAATTGGTGTGCCATCCATCTTCAACCAACTTGACAACTGGTACGAGAAACTAACATCTATGAAGACCTGTAGCTCCATCCTGGTGGTGTTTTTTTTTTTTTTTTTTATATATATATAAACTGGAAATTGGTATTATATTCTCCTATAATGTCGAAATTCATAAGATGATCCCTATGTTTATGAATGTTAATCTTCTGCCATGAATCCAATTCTGTACGTCCGTGTGCTTCTTTAAGTAACTTTATTTCTTTTTTATGTCGTGATTACCTTTCCAAAATTGGTGTGCCACTGCTGGCCTACTTGTCTGTTTGTACTTAACGTTCCTGAAAAGTTTGTTTAACCATGATCCTATGTTCCTTTCGGTTTCTCTAAAGTATATCTTATCACACTCTTTACATGTTATTTTATAGATGCCTGACTTTTTCTCCCATGGAATGTTATTAAAAGTGTTGTCCACTAAAGCATTTTTCAGAGTGTACCTGTTAACAGGTGCCAATTTATTGTTAATATCTTTAAAAAATTTTTGAAATTTATTCATAGCTACAGGATGGTAGGTGAATTTTTTAAAAACTGGTCTCTCTTTTTCAGTTAATAGTATGGTGGTATTCTTGATCAATTTCTTCTTTAGGAATCTTTTAAGTTTTTTGTTTAATATTTTTTTTTTCATTCAAACCATTTATAATGGCATTCTCCTGTATCTTCTCAAATTCTTTTTTGTACTCCTCTTTACTGATTGATAAATTCACCAGTCTATATGTGCAGCTGTTGAAAATTGAGTGCTTGTGAGCTATGGGGTTAAACCCATTTGATTTTGTATAGTTATATGTGTGCGTATCCTTTCTATAGATTCCAAATTCTAGAATTCCATGATTATTATTAATTTTTAAATCTAAAAACGGCAACATTCCCTTTGTTTCTGTTTCCAGTGTGAAGGATATATTCCTATCTTGTATATAGTCATCAAATTGGTTGAAGATGGAGAGGATGTCTGTTCAAAACCGGTTCCACCATATTTAAAAGTAAGTGAAGCATAAGAGAGTGTTAGACAACAGATTAATTATTATTTACATCACTTATGAAGTTTATTTTTAATGTGATGTTTAGGATTTCTTCTACCTGTGAAAGGAATTATTTGTTCATTAATTGCCTGTCTCTCTTCAGGAGGTATTTGATGCATGTTTGAATGGAGAATGTTGAACAAAAGTTTAACCTCGAACAGTTTACCCTAGCCAGGATGCTCAGCAGGTATCTGGTTGCATGTAAATAATACCTCAAAATATAAAAATGAATATGACATATTAAATCAGCTAGAGGGGCATATTTATCTTTGCCAACCAGTATGTTCTTCCCGTAAAGGTATTTTAACAATCCACATTTGCAACAAAATTCCATCCAACTGCTCCATCTCCAAAGGAGAAGAACTTACAGTGATTCCACCTTTCTTTTTGGTGAGCATACAAATTGGACCATGCATGTAAAGATACAAACAGATCTTGAACTGTAACCAATATAAAATATATAATATTTGTTGCACAGAAGGAAATTTTATTTCCAAATTGTATCTCCAGCAACTAAATCAACTTTCCTAAATTAATACACCTTTTGGTTTTATTTGCTCATGATGATCCTAGTTATGTATCATCATCTTCCACTTCTGTTTCTCTTTTCAATGACTCTTGTTCTGTGCATGTTTCCTGCTCAAGAAAACATGCCTATATTAGTACAAATTAACAAATTAAACTATAACAGAAACTGAAAATGTTTTAATGGTGTATAATAAAGTTTAAACATACAAGTCAGCATTTACTTAGGATGCTAAACAAATATGAGAGAAACGCATAAAATAGGTGAAAATAAATACATCCTATATTTGTTAAATTTCATTTTCCACATCAGTTAAACTGATCTGATCAAACATGCAACAATCAGATATATCAATTTAAGAAAGAATTCATTGTCTAGCTTCTCAAAAATATCAAGCAGTTTTTCTTTTCTGGACATCGGTATTTTCATTGCAGTTGTGAAGCAAAATGCTCAAAAACATACAAAGTAATGTTAATGTTCATATTACATTCACCAAAGCAATTTTTTTTTATAAAATTCATGGCTTTGTTAATTTGAAATGGAACGTATTATATAGCATGGGAGTATGAATTATAGCAGTGTATAAAATCAACTACATAAATGATATGGTATATACATGAGTTCAAACAAAATTTACACTCTATGCAATAAGTTACTTATAGAATAGAATTCACACATCACTATATTCAAAGTAAATATATTCATCAAAATCATCATGGAGCACAATAGTCAAACAATATAAAAAATATATCAATTATACAGTCCAACATTCATTCAATACAATATTTATACACAGAGTAACAGCCCAAACTTTTATTCAATATTTGAATTTGAATTTATTTCTTCCAATTTACATGCAGATATACTAAAAATATTCTTTTACAATTCTCCTACCCTCTTCAAAACAATATCAAAACCATTTTATATCAAATTTCTCCTACTAATACATCTATAAAATATATTTAATTTCAACAATTTCATCTAATTGACTACTGGACCCTTGTCTTCGGTTCATCAGTGGTTTCCTACTGGAATTAGACTTGGACTCAACAAAGCAAAATAACTTATATCTACGATCAATTACTTACACTTCCTGATCTCTGCAAATTTCCTATACCTCAACTTGGTTCATCCATATCTTAACCACTTGGTTACATGTATGGGATATGAACACCCCTTACAATTCCCCGCTTCCCCCCTCCTGTGTATCTTCAAACTCCTTCCCTATACATCTCCATTTCTCTAAAAATTCCTCTCTCTCATTCATTTGCTCTATTCTCTCCTCTGTCAGTATTTTAATAACTATTATATCATAACATGATTTAACCCATTTATCATTCCAAATACTATCCCTCCAGTTTTTCACCATTTCACATTCTAATAAAAATCAAAACATGTTAACTTCTTTCTCACACGTTATGGATCCTACCTTATAATTTTTTCTTACTCCTTTAAGGAATAATATCCCTGTATGCATACCGGCCAGGCCTATTTTTCTGACCTGGTCACAATTATTATATGCTTCTCTCTTCCCCAATTTTTCTTTATCTTCCTATATAACTCCGAAGAGCTTTTATCCTCAAAACTATTCCATATCTCCTGCTTCTCAATATCTTCCACCCTCTGTCTTACTTCTTTCCAAAAACCTTTCTATTACTTTCACACAATCTCCAAACATTCCCCACTTCTCCAAACCAACTCTTTCTTCCCAAAACATATCTTTGATACATAAGACATATTTTTTGTATTATTATATAATTTAAGACATCTATACCAATATTTCATAATTCTCTCAACTATTCCTCTCCTCTATTTCTCTCCTTCCTACTCTTCCCAATTCTAACAAACTTATGCCCCTTGGCGAGCTTCTTGGTAACCTCAATACTTCTGTACAAAACATTCTATGGGCCACATCAATCTTCATCCAACCCTTTGACACCCCCCAAATTTCTACCTCATACATCATCTTAGCTTCAACCACTGCCTCATATAATCCCTCAAACCATTTCATTGGTAATGTGGTAATTTTATACAAACTTATTCTAACTGCCCTCATAGCTAATTTACCTTTGGCATGTACACTTCTCGACTGCACCTCTCATCCTCCATTTCTCACAAATCTTACCCCCAAATATTCAAATTATTTCACTACTTTCATTTGATCCCGATTTATAAACCCTCTCTCATCCTTCCTTAATATTTGGTCCTGTTTTGAATACTAAAATCTTTGATTTTTTATTATTTATTTTTAGACCCCATGCTGTACAATATCTACTAATTTCATCAATGGCATGCTGTAGCATCATAGTTATGGCCTTTGCTATTAGATCTGCAAAAAGCAGTCCTGGTATTTCTTTCATTCCAATTATTGGACAGTGCATATTCTTCATCCCAATCTTCTCTATGATATCATCTATAAACAAGTTAAATAATTTTATTTTAAAATTTTTTTAAAACTTCTATTAAAATATATATGGAACTATCACAGTGAAGCTAGTTGTATGATTAAAATCATTTGAGATATGTCGACCTAAACACTCTTATTGCTCCAGTTACTTGAAAAGTGTGGTACCAGTTTCGAAGACCTTTGTCTTCATCCTTGGCCGCAGAATGAGATAAATAATTTTGGGCTCTGTATACATCCTGTTTGCTTTTATATATGTTGCCTTTCCTGCATTTAATCATAATTTATTCAGAGCAAGCCATTTTTCAAGTTAACCATGTGTGTAGTTTATATTCCTTTGTAAATTGCTGCAACTTTTGTTTCTGTAAGCATATATGTGTCATCTGCAAAGATAACAGTTTGGGCCAGAGGAATTTATTGTGGAAGATCATTTACATAAAAAGAGTTTGTTTGTTTGAGCCTAGAGTTTGAGTTTGTTTGTTTTTATTGCCTTGAAACAACATGGTCCCAGAATAGACCCTTGTGATGCTCCCGAGGTATATTTAGAATTTTTGAGCATATTTCTACACATTGGCTCCTATTACTGAAATATGGGGAGGGGGGGTTCCTGCTAGACTTCTCACACCATAATGTTATACTACTCAGTAGTATATAGTGACACTCAAGGAATGGATCATTGTGCGCATAATCTTTTCAATTATTTAAAAAAAAATACAGGTCTTAATTATCAATTTTATAAACAATGTATACAGTTTTTTTCACACTAACTCCATTCACTTACATAAATTTGGAACATATGTTTCGGGAGCGATCCCTCCCATCTTCAGCCTGTTGACAAACTGTGAATGGAGTTAGTGTGAAAAAAACTGTATACATTGTTTATATATATACCACTCCATTGTCAACAGCTTCGTAAGTACACTTATTTGAGTATCAATTTTATGTTTTCTCCTTATTATTGGTTTAATTTTAGCTATTTCCAAACCTCAGGGAATTTCCCAGTTTCTAGAAATGCGTTGCAAATCTTCACTATTGGTTTAATGATGTAGATTATATTTTCAATATTTTTATTAGTCACATTTGACAAAAAAGAATTAATTTTTATTTTGAAAAGAGTTTTTGATAGACTGAGTTGAGTCTATTGATAAACAGTTTTGATTTCCTCCTATATTTATTGAATATTTTTGTGATTTCAGTGGGATTTGATTCTGCTATGCCTTCATCTTCTATTTCTGAGTACTTCTTACTGGTTTCTTTCCTGTTTCTCTTTTGACAGTTTCTCAAATTGCCTCGCTCTTATTTTCAGAGTTTATTATGAGCTCTCTATAGATTTTCTTCATGGCATTAAATATTACATTTTTAAGTTTATTAGCTTAGTGTCTATAGTAAAGTTTAACATTCTCATTGCTAGTGGTTTTGATAGTTCATGCAGGAAACTTTTCCTACATACTGAGTTCAATATAACTTTTGTTACACTTTTTATTGTTAATAGTTTTGAGTAGTACTTGAGTAAGAGGAAGGGCAATATTGAAGCAGTAAGTAGAATATTTAAAATTTCTTTTGATTTATTATCAACATCAGAAAGGTTTGTTACTTCAACCTAATTTGTCTTTGTAGCATACATTTGAAGTATTTAATATTTTCTTCTGTGAACATTCTTTTGAATGTAACTAAAGGAGTGCATTTTGATTTAGTTATTAATGAAAGACGTAAGTGGATTATAGTAGCACTATCATCTGTAACCCCAATATTTAGCTTGTTTTGTGAATGGAACTAAGTTTTTATTTATAATAGTCTGGTCTGAAGAGGAACATGATGTACCAGTGACTAAGTGACTTCATCTATGGTTGCATGCAAATTAAATGAGTTGATAATAGATTTGAGCTCCCAAAGTATTAGTGTCATCATTTAAGTACTATATATTAAAATCTCCACTGATGATTGGAGGCTTATCTTTTTTAGTTTAAGGGTTTATTAGACTTTCAAAAATTTAAAAAAATTTTAATGCATCCTGCTGATCTATATATGCATACTATATTATCCAAGTGTTAGCAACCTTTATTTCCATTACAGTATGTTCAAAATTAATATGCTTTAGATGATAGATTTGAAATTTCAATTATTAATAGTATTTTTCTTTACAAGAGTTATTAAGTCTCCATTTGTCTTCTTTGTGAAATAGGTAAGACTGGACACACTAAAATTTGCTAGTGATGGGGACATTATTTCCTGTTCCACTAACCAGTGTTCTGTTAAATATACTTGCATCCTTTAGATCAATATTCATTATTACTTCTAGCCCACATGCCTTTATTGCTGAGAGATTGTATGTTCCATTGAACAAGTTCGTGACATTTGTTTAATTATCAAGATTCTGAGTAACTTTTCAAGGTAAGAGATTTGTTGGTTAATTTGGTTTGTTCTTTAATTTTGCAGTAATAATATTGGGGGCATTCACAAGATTTACATTATTGTTCTGGTTATTATTAATGATATTGTAGGTAAGCTACTACATTTATCAGTACATACACAAACACACACACACATTCTGAAGCTCATACTACTGCTATGGTAACAGTTAACAGTATTTTTTGTGAGACGACTAAATAGAGAATTATTTATAAATAATGCCTAACCTATTTTTGAGGAGATCTTTAGTATCTAGTTGATGTCCATGGCCTTCATTATTCCCTAGGGATGAGTTTTCTAGTACCTTTTCCGCACTTCTATAAAAGATCGTATCTTGCTGTAATTTTGGTTGTTGTATGGTTGACTGGCTTTGTAGTATGTTGTTTTTCTTTTGCATTTGTCACTTGAACATTGGTATTCCTTTTTGATTGGATAGTGTGCATTTATCTGCTGTCATTACCTTTTCATTGAGGGGTCTTTTCAACATCTCTTTCATATTAATTTTTGATGCCTTTTCATGCTCTGCTAGATTGTGTATGCTCTGTTTTTAACTTATTTTAAACCTTGGTTTATATAAAAATATTAAGTTTTTCAGGGACGCTTTTATGAGGTTATTAAAGCAAATAAATCCATAAAATTAATACTAATAAATTAAGCAATAATATATGAACAAATGTAATGCAGTAAACTATGACACATTAGCCATCCCACTTCACTCATTTCCTATTTCTCCAGCCATTGCAATATGTATAACTGCTGCACTTCATCTCTTGACAGAACACTGAAATACACACTTGTTCTTTCAAACTGCATTGGACTTGATGAACATTTTTACAATTTTATTTGCTTTTTCACCTTCGATATACTTATAATTTACAAGTTACATTGGGTATGAATGGGATAGTCTGGATGAAATGTCTTCAGCAATGTCCAGAGTGCCAGAAAAAGGAAAATAATATTGGTGATTAAAATTTCATTCTTTTCTTATTCTGATAGACATTTTTCCAGCTTCTGGTCTTAGATTGTAATGTTCACCTGTCATTTTCAGATATAGACTGCCGATTTATATTGTTGCTCATTGTTCTGGATGTAATTCTATCCAGTGTAAGATTGTATTTTGTAAATTTCCATTTCTAACTTTAAAAAATTGTATTGAATAACAACTTTTGTTTATTTATTAATTGTGGCAGAAGATCCTTCTTATATTCCAAAAATTCTTGTACATTTGGCATACAGCTGATAGTTCTTTTTATTTAAACATCTACTTTACAGTACCACTGGTGTCCTGGAATAGGGCTTCAGAACATTCTTTGGTTGTGTTATAAAGAGAGAAAATTATTTTGTGCACTATAAATCAGGGAACCAAAACAATTAACACTATGTGACATCTGCCCATGAACTAAAGAAAAACCATGGCTGAAAACCTTATGATGAGATAGGTAGTTTCATTTAATATGCATCTTTTCTGCTTTTTCTTTTGCTAGTTTTGTTAAGGAAACTAGTGTGTTTGTGTGCATGCACATATGCATAAGTAAAATGATTGAAATTAACTAACATGATGATACAGCAAATTAGCCCAGAGTTTGTCAGCTTCTGAAGTTACTCAACAGATGTACTTTCACAGTGAAGAAAACTCTGGAAAAACTTTCCTAGGCAATTGATCCAATTAGGTTTTCAAACTGTGTCCTCCACATTTCTCCTAGACCCAAAATAGCGGGTATAGTTTCAGCTAGGATCGATAAATTTTTTCGGGCGTAAAAATCCTAAGTATGGGTTCCGTTGGAAGGGATTTTATTGATTTGGTTTATTTATAAATGCTCTTTGACATCATCAGCATTCCATTCAATTCAGGGCATGAAACAGCCAATAAATTTTCCTCGGAGGCCTCTTCATTCAGGCTTAAAATTCTTTTACATGCAGTAAATCTATGACATGGGACGCAGTACTTTACTGCTCTCCCAAAGGAAGAGATACTTAGGATTTTTATCCCCAAAAAATCCATCCACCCTGACTGGGAATGAGGCTCAAATCTTGGGTTTAGGAGGCAAGTATGGTTACCACCAGGATTGACTTTTGAAAAAGTAAAGCCATGGGTCCCATGTCATAAATTTAGAAGTAAAAGAACCTCAAGTCTGAAAGAAGAGGCCTCTGAGCAAAATATATTTGCTGTTTTATGCCCTGAATTCCATCAGGCACTGATGACTTGATGTTAAAGATCATCTGTAAATAAACCAAATCAACAAATTCCTCAACATTTGCACTTTTTGCTATCTGGTCTATACTACTATCATTTTAGAATATTTAGTAGCTTTCGTAATTGTGTGGAAGTACACTTTTTTCATCCATTTTTAATTAGTTTCACAGATGAGTTCAAGACATGCATTTGTTATAAGCATACATGGTGCATCGTGAACTGCTGTTTATAACATAATGTTACTCTTGTGTTTCATTTTGTTTGTTTTACTTCGTTAATTTATAAAAGAATTTGGCATTCTGGTAAGAACAACTTATTATAAAAACAACTGGTTTTAAGTTTAATATTAGTTCAATTTGGAATCGAACACACTGAAACATACATTAATAATCTCTTTTCAGTTGAAATATTTAGAACACTCTTTATGGTTTTAGTGACAGATTTAATAAGGACATGTTTACATCATCAAGACTTCATGGAACATATCTTGAGTAAATATCCTGTAAGTGAAACCATAAAGAGTATTCTAAATATGTTGACTTGGAAACAATTATTAACTGGTTTTAATTTTCACATTTCTATATAATCATAATGTGTTTCTCGAGAAATTAATAACAATTTGAGGTATTTTATTATACCAAGACATATGTTATAGTCACACCATTGAAATTGCAAATGCACAGATGTCATGAATGATTTTGAGGAAAAGCTGGAATTATATTTAAACCCATAGTTTTGCCAAACCAAAGCTGTTAAAATCCATGATGATGACTCCACAGGAATTGATTTATAGGATATCACATGAACATCAGTCTCAGCATCTTTCTGAGTAGTGAGTGAGTGATGACCTAATGGCATGTATGGATGCCTTTTTCCATCTAGATCCAAACTTATGAGGTGTTGTCACCATACAACTGAGGAATCTCATCAAAAATTGGATGAATGCTGTTTTATAGATGCAGGCTGTATTTAGTTTTACAGATAAATTCAACAAGTTGGCAGTATGGGCACAAACCAATGAATTTATATAAACAAACAAAATAGTGATTGACCTGATGGCATGTATGGATGCCTTTTTCCATCTAGATCCAAACTTATGAGTTGTCACCATACAACCGAGGAATCTCTTCATCAAAAATGGGATGAATGCTGTTTTGTAGATGCAGGCTGTATTTAGTTTTACAGAGAAATTCAACAAGTTGGCAGTATGGGCACAAACCAATGAATTTATATAAACAAACAAAATAGTGATGATAGTCCTCTGAATTTTTGGTAACAGAAGAATAAGCACAATAATGGCATTACATATAATCAATACATTTAAATGCCTGGGGATAATCCTCCAATTGAAAGATACTCATTTCAATATCCATGTCAAAGAAAAAAGCCCTGACAGTGATTAAACCCATAGTGACATTGTATCATTACAGGTCCTATCACTGCAAACAGCTCTTAAACTTTTGAAAGCAAAAATTAGTCTGATCCTGACTTATGCCATACAAATAATGTGCGAACACTTTAAGAAGATAGATCTGGAATGATGCGAAGGTCTGAATGCAACCTACCTAAAGAGAGCACTAGGCGTTTCATTATACTTACCTTCTAGGCTGAAGTATTGCCAGCAAACAAATAAATGTTATTAAATTTAAAACTAATTTTGTGTCAGAACTAATGCAGTGAAGCAACTAATATATTCTTAACTAGATGGTGAGGTGATTTAATACTCTTATGCTCCACTTACCATTGTATTATACAGAACATGTTTCACAGACCAATGCCTGCATCATCAGCTGTAAGTCGACAGCCAGATTCATTGATGGTTGGATGGACTTGGTGTAGCTCTTGTGTAAATTTTATAAATTTTGGATTAATTTGTCTTCTGTTGGAATCTGGAAGTTCATTACCATATCTTAATATTATTTTATAAAAATTTTTTCCCATATTCCCAGTTCCAAAAATCTATCAACAAATTTCAGTAATTTGATTTCCATTTCTATATCATGTTTATCTCTCCAAAGGTGATGTGCAACCTCTGATTTATCTCTTTATATCTGATGTTTCTCCAGTGTTCTTTGAGCCTAATTTCAATGCTGCTTTTTGTTTTGCTAATATATACTTTGTTACATTTAGAGCAGTTGATTTTATAGATTCTTGGTTTCCTCTCACCGGGGATTCTATCATCACTGAAGTTGAGCAGATTATTAAAGCTGAAAAAGTAATATCAAACTCTCTGAGTAATTTCAGAAATTTTTTGGTGGCCCAAGTAAAATATAAGTAAATTTTGTAAATGGTGATTTCTTTTTTGCTGTCAATGTTGCAACCTTCTTTAATCTCTTTTCTTGTTTGAATTTTTTAATTTTCTTGTCTACAATTTCAAGGCTATACACATTGGTTTTTGATGTTTGTAGTATGTGTGAATACTCTTCGCTGTATTCAAACTCATTCATGGGTATGTTAATGAGTGAAGGCTTCAACCCTATAGCACACAAACATGCAGTCCTCAAGTTTAGCACATAGCCAGTATGTTACTATCTATATTGGCTTATGAAAAACTATTGAAAGAGAGGACATTGTAGCAGCATCATGATTGAAAGGAACTGGTGGAAGCCGAATCAACTATCTCATGTGTAATAATGGATTTCATGATTAGTTCAATAAAGTTGACAAAACTGCATGTGTAATTTATGCAATGGTGTCGGTAAACAGTATCACCTATTGACGTGCAAGAAATCAACAAGATATACTATTGAAAGAGAGGACATTGTAGCAGCATCATGATTGAAAGGAACTGGTGGAAGCCGAATCAACTATCTCATGTGTAATAATGGATTTCATGATTAGTTCAATAAAGTTGACAAAACTGCATGTGTAATTTATGCAATGGTGTCGGTAAACAGTATCACCTATTGACGTGCAAGAAATCAACAAGATATATCACTAAGCTCACTTTAGAGGACAATATATAAACTCATACACAATCAGAGAGCAATCTGTTTTAAACTCTGCACACTTGTGTACATTGCAACTAAATTAATATATTAATTAAAATATTTTCATGTCACTCTCATTATTGCTTATATCTCAGAAATTGGAGGTTCAACTATGAAAAGAATGCCAGAGCATCTCAATGATGCAACTTTTATGATCGATGATCAATGTTTGCACCTTACCTACCCTTCAGAATATCCCCTAACGTTAAAAATAGGTTTTATTGTAACTAGTCTTCATTGCTCTTGTCCAATTTTGGTTACTAGTTCATACCCATGAGAACGCCAAAGCGTGTTCATTTATTACTCATTGCCAATTCTTCCTTAGTCCCAAAGGATTCAGATCACGTTTTGCTAAATGTATCTGTATAAATATTACATGCTTGAAATTCTGTAAACTTTGTAAAGCACTGATCTATTATTCCCAGTAATTTCACCATAAAAAACAGATCATGAACAAAATGTGTCTCCTTAGCAGTGACCTTAATGTATCCTATCACATTATAAGGAGAAATCTTTAATTTAATCAACATGGGTGGTTGAGGATGCTGGGGCACAGATTTATAAAGAGTAGATCCAGGGTTCAAATCTCACCAAGGCGGTCTTCCGTAACTGAGATTTTTCCTGATTTTCCTTGGTTCTTATCAATGGCAAATGCCATGGAGATAGCCTGAACTTAGGCCTGGAATATTTCTTTCCTCACTCTCATCCAAATATTTTTTTGCAATTTGTCATTTCATCTCGTGTATATCAATGTCCACCGCTTTTGATTCCAGAGTTGTAAAATGTATGTTAAATACTATTAAAATATCTTTAATTGAGCATTTAATGATGCCTTGCCAAACTGCATCACAGAAAATGGTCAAGAATATACAGAGGTGACAACAATATTCTTATTGAACTCCTAGTTGGAATCTAATTTATTAATACTCAGAAATTTGTAATAGAAAAATGTCGGCAGACTAGCCCTGTTTTTCCCCACCTCACTTGCTGTGAATGAATGAATGGTGTTTAACGTCCATTTTTGCTACAAATGCACCACAAGTGATGGACATGGATGATAAATGAAATGATATATTGGGAAAGGATTTATTTTTTAGAAAGGAATCATTCCAGGCCTAAGTTTAGGGTACCTCCCACATTTACCATTTATGAGGACTGAGGAAAACCTGGAAAAAACCTCATTTAGGGAGGATGGTCAATTCCAGATGTCCAGCTCACGAGTCCGCACCTTAACTACCTCAGCCACCCGTGGCAGTCAAATCACTTGCTGTGACTTCTACAAATTACCTCAGTGCATATTAACAGGTTGTTTGCTTTCATTTGAGTAAACAAACACTATTCTCAGTTTTGAAGAGGGTATTGCAATTATCTGGAATAAGGTGCGTTCTTTGCCAGTTTTTAATGTTATATTTTTTCTGAACATTTTGTTCTTATTTATTAGTTTTCTTGTTTTGTATGAATGTTTTTTGTTTTTATAATTTGTGTGAGTGGGGTAGGGGGGAAGGAGATGTGAGGATGTATTTTTTTCCCCTGTATTAATAAACAGCATGCCCCATTGCAAAGTAATATTTTATGCTTTTATATTTAGTTTAACAATTAGCTATCTTACAGTATTCTAAACTGAAGAGTACATATCTTAATTTTCATGTAAAGTCACAAAGTTTGACATTTTTAGTATTCCAAAACATCTGATTAATATTAAATGCACTTATATATTTAAAACCTAGAGGATTAAATATATTGTCATTTTGAATATATAAACAAAATATTAGATTCAAGCTATTTGAGAATTCATTTTCATGTGTGTATACAATATTTAGTTTTTCTAATCAATTTGGCAAATTAAGTTGTTAATAAAATTTTAGAACAAATATTGCATTAGCTACCTATTTTTTCCTATATTTTGCACATATAAACAAATGACTCCATAGAAATGAATTATTATATTTGAGTACTTAAAGCTCTGTGTTTTTTTTTATTAATAAACAACATGCACTATTACATATACATCTAGTTTAACAATGAGATATCTTACAATATTCTAAAGATTTATGCTACTATCTACACTGGCTTATGAAGATCTGTAGATCTAGATTTACATAATTGTGAATGTATAAGGACATGATGCCATAAGTTGGTAATAGCTTCAAGCTGTATAATGTAAGGTTTGATGATATCTGTGTTAAATTGCCTGTGCCTCACCCCAGTTCAATTCAGGTTGTAAATTAGATTTTTCTGATGCACATCTTTATGTTAAAATGGCAAATATTCCTAATGGCAGACTTAATCATTGCTTTTGTGTTACTATATTGATTAATTTCATCAACCACTGTAAAGGCATAGTGGCAGTAGAGAGGAATGTTAAAATCCATAATCAAAACAAACACATTTCTTAATATTTAATGAGACTATTTGAATTATTTGCAAATTTTCTTTCTTGTTCCATATCACCCATTGCTCTGTCCCTCTTCTTTTCTTCTTTATGTTTTCCAATTTTCTGGTTTTCTTTATCACTGCCTTTTGTGTCCTTTATTTCTTGTTTACTTTATATTTCCTTTTATCTATTCTTTATCTCCTTTATTTTCTTTGTCTCAATGGCTTTTACTTTTGAAAATGAAAATGGAGAGATTCTGTTTCTTGGCCTATAGTTAACTGTATAATACAATTATTAGAATGGATATATGGAATTGAAATGAATATTTTTGTGGTGTTATTGCAGTGGAATTCCAAAATTACAACATTGCCAGGACTCTACATCATATCTTCTCTATTCCTACAACCTCTTTCTGCAGTACTAGGAAAAGACCTTTGCACTACATATGGTCTGCGCTTTGTCAACGTGGTTGGATGCCTATGTAATTTGATTATTTTATACAGATTGCATAAAAAAGTACATTCGAAAAAAAAGGTAAGGCAGTCTTTCTATGTTCTTGAAAGTAGGTGATGCCCTACTAGTTGCCAGTGCTCAAATATTTTTGGACAGTAGAATAAATCTCTCCTCTACTACATTGAAGAATTTTATTCTGCAAATGGATGTATAAAATGAATGGATAATGCAGTATAACATTGTATTGAACATACTTTTATTACCTGTTTATATGTTTAGGAAGGTCAGAATCCACACAGTAAAACTATTGTGAATCTTATTTTAATTTAAAGTAAAACACTAAAAATTATGTCATCACATTAAAACTCTCTTGATGTTTCACATATACACTTATTAAAAGTAATTTTGGGACATGTTTTGTGAGGTTGGACAGTGTGTGGAATTTATTTCACGAAACATGTCCCAAAATTGCTTTTAATAAGTGTATATGTAAAACATCAAGAGAGTTTTAATGTGATGACATGATTTTTACTGTTTTACTTTAAATCAAAATAAAATTTTATTACCTGTTGTACAAAAATATTTTTTCCATTTTCAATATATATCTTTTGGTATTACTTTGGTTATTTGAATATTCCCTTACATTGGAACTCCCATTAGAATATTTTCTAGAGGAACCTCGCCTTGATGCAAAGGTCTTTCCATGTTTCTGGGTAAGATTTATTTCAGAGATTTCGATTACCCTGCAAAATTGTGTGCCTGGTAGCTTTAGACACCATGAACAACAAACTCATTTGCACCATCATTTTCTTCATTTCATTTATTGTCTTGAAAGACTGTAGCAGTTAATAAGACATTATATGCCAACAAAAAAGAAAGAAAAACAGAAGGAAAGGGCTATTGATAAAAGGGGATGCACAGTTTGCTGTGTAATGGTAGCAGCACATTTTAGGTTCTTAAAAACCCAGAAACATATGTTATTGTTGAATGGTGTTTAACACCTGTTTTTACTACTGAAGCACCATAGGCGGTGAACACTGGTGATATAGGAGATGAAATGTTATATTGGAAAAGGATTTTATTTTTTAAAGGAAGGAAATGTTCCAGGCCTAAGTTTAGGTACCTCCCCAGCATTTGCCAGTTATGAGGACTGAGGAAAACCTGCAAAAAACCTGTCAGGGAGGACAGTCCTGTTGTGATTCGAACCCCAAACCTCCTGCTCACGAGTCCGCGCCTTAACGACCTCGGCCACCTGTGGCAGTGGAGAGAGAAACATATGGCAGTCCATAGGACAGTACAAAGGAAATTTAAGGAACTGAATAGGAACTTTTCTGCATTCCAACCCTAAACCTGAGTCTTGACCCTTCAGATTCACAAAAATTCAAACTGTTAGGTTATTTCTGACAATTACAGCTTTTTCAGATCAACATTTTCAGTACATCAAATAAATGTACTAGTGTCATCTGCAAACAGGACAACTTTAAAATGATTACAGTATATCTCCAAAGTCATTTATGCAAATTGAGAATAAAATTGGACCTAAAAATTTAATCTTGAGGAATTCTGCACTTAATTTTTAATTTATCCATATGTTATTTCTACCACTTGCATGCACTTTTTATGTATAAACTAAACCACCCTTGTGTTCCTAAAATTTCCAGTTTACTTTGTAAAATGTCATGATTAACCAAATCCAGTTCTTTAGCTAGGTCTACGAACAGACAGTATTAACTTTACTCTTATGAGAGATAAAAAAAAAACAATAGAATAAAATCTGCAATACTCTGTCCCGGCAACTTGTTATCTATACTGGGACACATATTTCCAAATTTTATCATGTACTAATCATTTAATTTCCACTGTACATAATTTTACAGAGCATAACTTAAAATAAAACACTAAATCAATTAAACAATTCACTACATTAAATAAATAAAATTACAGTATACTGGGAGCCAGTAAAATAACCAATAGCTGGTACCCAGCTAACTACTTAAACTAAAATTAACCATTGTGAACTGAACGATCAAGGTACTGGTAACCAGCACCTTCCTCACCCTAACTATCTGAGAAAATGTAGTTCCTATTTATTGCTTTCTACCTTCTATATTCACTTTTCTTTAGTTTATTGTAAAACATTATTTCTCTTTAAAAGTTAATGGTTTATGTATTCTTATTCTTACAATATTGGTACATAGATTATCTCTATGCTACCCTACTTAATTCACTTAGTACATTGACACTACTGATATATTTCTACTCTTCAATCACTGCACTACACTTTACTATTACTATTATCCACTAATTGATATTTGATACTATTTATTTATACATATAACCCTTGTTCACCAAATCATTTACTCACTACTCTTCACTTTACTAATTAATCACTGCTTTCCTCTTTTATATATCTTATCTAATATTTTAATTAAAATTATCACTCAACTTTACTCACTCACTATTTACTTAAACACTTTATCATCACCATTTATTGTCCACCATTTCTTCTCAAATCACTCTGCCCCTGGCTCTTCCTTTCCTCTTGGTCCGTACCTCCCTCAGGTCTTCATTCTTTCTCCACTTTCTGCAGTATGTTGTTGTTATTGTAGTGGCCCTCACTTATATATTGGTCACTAATCATTTTCTCTTCTTTTTTCCTTGCTTCCTCTCCATCTTCTTTCTTCTTCCCAATCGCATACTTTGCTCTTCCAATTCGTTTAACTATCTTCTGTAATTGTCTATCCTTTCCGTAACTTACATTTTCTAACTCACTTTCACTTCTATAAGCTTCCCTCTCTATCCCAAACTCTCCCTCTATGGATACCATCCCCTCATTCTCAACGGCTCCTTCTTTTCCTCCTCTCTCCTCCCCCTCAGGGGCCCAATTTTTGGGTACGGGGCGTAGCGACCCCGAGGCACCAGAGCTGCTCCCGCACGTACATGCTTAGCGTGTTTGACTCCACTTAATTTTACCTCCATTTTAATTTTTATTCGTTTTACTTCCCTGTTCTTTGTCTGAAGGATGCCTCCATGTTTGACACAGTAAAAAGTGACTGGGTAATGACGTAACTCCCAGCACTTGGTTATCATGTAGGACAGGAGCGTATCCCCTGGTAAAGGCCAGGCCCGGGGAGGGGCCATTGCATGAGCTGTTCACTTCCTGCAGGCGATTGGGTCCCTTTGTCAACACACAGGAAGGTGTGACCCTGAGGTTACTTTGCTCAGGCCAGAGCAACTAATCTAAGACGGGGTGGCGCCCAGGAAGCAGCCTGCCATCGGAGACAGTTGCAATGGTGGAGGATTAAATCGCTATGGTACATGATAATAATCATTTTCAAATGAAACGAAAAAGAGTTGACGTTAAAGAAGTATCCGAGCAGTCATTTCCTCGCTACTTAGTGCTCCGTCGTACTGAAGATGGTCTGTCGTTTACAAAGGTAAACCCATTTTTAATTCAGAAGGGAATTGATGCATAGCAGGACCCGCTAAGTCCTGTACCCGTCTACGTAACGGATCACTTTTGGTGGAAACACTTGGGCTGTCTCAAACCAACTCGCTGCTCAAGGCGACGATACTCCACGTATATCCCATCCGTGTTGAGCAACACAAGACATTGAATTCGTCGCGAGGAGTTACCACCAACGCACTAGACGGTATGTCTGATCCGGAAATCCAAAGTTGTCTGGAAGACCAAGGGGTCACTTCTGTATCTCGTGCAGACAAGGAAAGAGGGGGAATTAATTCCGTCCCGGACCCTATTCCTCATGTTTAACAGGGTCGAATTGCCGCAGAAGATTAAAGCGGGCTACGAGTTGATTGAAGTGCGCACGCATATCCCGAGCCCGTTGCGATGTTTTCAGTGTCAACGTTTTGGACACACTCGCATATCGTGTAAGAGTGCCATTTACATCTGTGCAACCTGCGGTCAAGCAAGTCGTGAAGGAGCATGTACATCCGCTCCCGTCTGCGTTAACTGCCACGGTGATCATCCAACCTCGTCCCGCGACTGTCCGCGTTTTAGAGAGGAGCGCTGTATACAGGAAATCCGGGTAAGGGAAAAGCTTTCTTTTACTGAGGCCCGGAAGCGTTACCAATCTCGCCAACCTGTAGTACCTAAGACCGGCACATATAGCGCAGCAGCTTCTTTTGCAGTCAAGAACTGTGACAGCAGTACGCAGATTTGCGACCTTGTATTTACACGAGTCCCTACTACGCCCAGTTCTACAAAGCGCTCTACCGAGAAGCCGAAGCCGGTAATTTTCAATGCCCCTGAAATAAAGTTCAGGACGAGCTACACGAGAACTAACTTTTTGAAAACGTCAACTCCTATTGAGAACAAAAATAGCCCTTCTCCTCGGAGGTCCCGCTCCCATGACGGTAGTAAACCCGCTAGGCGGTCGCCGTCACCGCCTATATCTATTTTATCGCGTTTTAACAATGGCTATGCTTTCGTGGAATGTGCGTGGACTCCGCAGTTGAAGGCCTGACCTGGAGTTACTTTTACGTACAACTGACTCTCCGCTTGTGTGTCTCCAGGAGACCAAACTTCGCCCGCAAGATACTTTTACTTTGCGCGGTTACTCTTCAGTGAGATTTGATCTACCTCCCGAAGATGGCACTCCCGCGCATGGCGGAGTTTTAATTTTAATTAAAGATGACGTGTACAGTACTTCAATATACCTCCAGACTCCTTTACTGGCTGCTGCAGCTACAGTTCACTTCTCTGGTGTTAGTTTTTCAATCTGCAATATTTACTACTTCTGCTACTGCCACAACCGTTGACCTTGATTATCTTTTTTCTCAGCTACCACCCTCTGTTCTACTTTTGGTGGATTTTAATGCGCACCATCCCCTATGGGGTTCTACCACCGAGTGTGCCAGGGGTAGCAAGCATGTTGGTAGACATTCTGGATCGCCTCCATCTTACTCTGCTTAACACTGGTCAAGCCACTTTTCTTTCTGACAGTTCTCACAGTTTTTCTCATTTGGACTTATCTTTTTGTTCCGCCTCGCTTGCTGTACACTTTACATGGAACATCATCTCTGATTTGCACTCCAGTGACCATTTCCCGTGTCAAATACGTCTCCTGTCTTCACACGCACAATCCCAGCGCGCGTCAAGATGGCTTATTGCAAAGGCGAATTGGCACCTCTTCCGATCTCTGACCGTACTTTTAGGGTTTGATTTTCCATCCATCGAAGCCGTGATCGAGCACTTCGAAACGGCCATCCTTAATGCCGTAGATCAGACTATTCCCCTGCCGTCTTGCCGCCCCAGACGCTTTCCGGTTCCTTGGTGGACCGATGAATACCGGGATGCTTTACGTGCTCGCCGAGGTGCTCTACGAGTTTTTCGTCGCCACCCTAATTCAGCCAACATGATTCGCTAGAAACAATTGCGCCCCAAATGCCGTCGAGTTATTAAGGATAGCAAAAAGGCTTCCTGGTTTGCTTTTGCTTCATTTAATCGCTCAACGCCTTACTCTATTGTTTGGAATAGGCTCCGCCGAATTGCAGGCAAACCTGGTTTTACGTCCATACCCGGTCTCAAGGTATCAAATCAAGTACCTCTTCGATAGGAATTGCCAATATTTTAGGGCGCACTTTCGCTGATGTTTCGAGCTCCGCCAACTACCGTCCTGCTTTTCGCAAAATTAAAGAGCATGTCGAGTCAAAGAGTTTCTGTTTTGCTTCCGACAACCAGGAGTGTTATAATGTCCCTTTTACAGCCAGGGAATTGGAGCATGCTCTTTGTACCTCTCGCCATTGCGCACCGGGGCCAGATGGCATTCATGTTGCTATGCTGCAGCATTTGTCAGCGGAAGGCAAGACTTTTTTGCTCTAGATTTTTAATTCTATTTGGTGCAATGGAACATTTCCGACCACTTGGCAAATGGCCACCGTCATACCCATGCCGAAATCTGGAAAGGACCCACATCTTCCTTCCAGTTACCGTCCGATTTCCCTCACCAGTTGCGTCTGCAAGGCGATGAAACGCATTATTAACGGACGGTTTATGTGGTGATTAGAGTCGAGGAACTTATTAACGAACGTCCAGTGCGGTTTTCGGCGTCATCGTTCCTCAATCGACCATCTTGTCTCTCTTTCCACCCACATAATGGACGGTTTTGTACGGCAGCGCCAAACGATTGCCGTTTTCTTTGATCTGGAGAAAACATATAATACTTGGAGAAGCGGTATCCTACGAACGCTTCACGATTAGCATATACGTGGTCGTATGTCTGTTTTTTTATTCGGGAATTCATGAAAGACTGGGTTATTAACGTTCGCGTGGGATCAGTTTTATCTTCTATTTTTATTCAAAAGAACGGTGTACCTCATGGCTCGGTATTTAGCTGCACACTGTTTGCCATTGCTATTAACTCAATCACTGAGTGTTTACCGCCAGGAATTCAATCGTCGTTGTTCGTTGACGATTTTGCCATCTTTCTTTCTTCTCGGAGAACCTGTCGTTTGAAACGCCGCCTCCAATGCTCCGCCTTTACGCTTGGAGTGTAAACCACGGGTTCCGTTTCTGCGCAGAAGAAGACCGTCTGGATGAGCTTCTGGCGCCCTAAGGAGTATTCTCCACCATCTCTCCATCTTGGCCCAGACGCTCTTGCTTTCGCAGACGAAGTTAGGTTCCTTGGCTTAGTGTTTGACAGAAAATTATGCTGGTCACCGCATATAGCACAACACAGAGGCAAGTGTGAACGTTCTCTTTGTATTTTAGTGTTTTAAGTGGCACATCCTGAGGAGCTGACCGGACTGTTCTTTTACGTTTTTATCGATCTCTAATCCGGTCGAAACTGGATTATGGCCGTGTAGTTTATGGCTCAGCGCGACCTTCCGTTGTTCGTCGCCTTAACCCCATTCATCACCGGGGTATCCGTGTCGCCATTGGAGCATTCCCAACCAGTCCTGTGTTAAGTTTAAGTGCGGAGTCTGGAGAACCTCCGTTGTTTTATGGTGGGGATCTTTTACTTTCGGCATATGGTTGTCGACTAGCTGCGTAACCTTGTCATCCCAAGAATGAGCCATTTTTATTGTGTCTCTCGCTCCATTTTACGCTGCCTCGTCTTTTACTCCTAAGCCTGCTGGCTTTCGTTTTCGGGAGCTGTTAAGGACGTTGAACTTGGAATTACCTGCTTTTTTCTTAGCCCAGGAAACTTCTTGTCCCCCTTGGCTCTTAGCATAGGCCCCCGTTCATCTTGGGCTTACGTCCTGTCCTAAATCTTCGCCCGCGGCACCTATTATTCGTAGTCATTTTGGCGAGGTCATATCTTCTTTTATGGAAGGAATTTTATATATACCAACGGCTCGAAATCTGACACAGGAGTAGGATGTGCCTTTGTTTGTAATGGAACTAGTTTTACGTTTGGTCTTAACGTTGCGACATCTATTTTATGGCGGAGCTTTATGCTATTTATCGGGCTATTTTATTAATTTCTGACCAGGGGCTGGGGAAGTGTCATTTTTCCGATTCTTTGAGTGCCCTTTTATCTTTGAAAAAGTTGAACAACTACCATCCTCTTTTACAGAAGATCCAGGATGTAGTGTTTACGCTTCAGGACGATGGCGTCAGGGTAACACTGCTGAGGTACCTGAACATGTGGGACTCCCAGGCAACATGGCCGCAGATATCGCAGCTAAATCCGCCCTTTTAGACCCTGCTGAATATGAGCAACGTTTTTACTCGGGGGATTTTAAACATTCTTTACGTCGAGGCGTTCTCTCGCGCTGGCGCGAGGAGTGGAATTTAATCCCTATCAATAAGCTTCTGGCGTATAAATCTACCCCTTTTAACTGGTCGACTTCTTCTCGCGCAGTTTGTCGCCAAGAAGTAATTTTAGCACGTTTGAGAATTGGGCATAGCCATTTTAGTCACCGTCAGCTTTTCAATGGTCAACCAGCTCCAGCTTGCCCTCACTGTGACCACTCCTTTACAGTGCATCACATTTTGATTGAATGCCATCTAGCAGCTTTTAGACTTTGTCTAGGTTTGCCCTCTTCTATTGAGGACTTACTTGCAGATGATGAGGTTGCTGTTGAGCGATTGTTCCATTTTATCCGTGTTTTTGGAGCAAGGTGTGAGGTTATATCATTTTACTCATGACAACATTTTTATACTTTTTTAAGACTATGTTGAAAAATAAAAAAAAATTCTGAATAAATGTCTTGTATCTTTATTAGGTCGGAAATTTTTCAGACCACCCTCGTAATAGATCATATGTTTAATCCACCTAAAATTTCCCTTTCATCCTTAGTCTGTTGTAAATAATGTACACCCTCAAAAAGGACTTGTTCTGAAGTCCCTTGCTCATTGCAGAAGTAACAAACATCACTAAGTGATTTATTAATTTCTTTTGAATAGGTTTTATATGGTCCATGACCTGTTAAATAATGTATTAATCCTTTAGCAGAGATGATGTGTTTTAATTTTAACCTCTCGTTGATGCTATTAAAGATATTAAAGGTTCTTCCCACTTCACATTGGTCCCATTCACGCTGCCAATTTGATTTTAATGTAATTTTAATATCTTAGATTATTACTTTCAACTATTTCTCCTACTTTCTCAAATTTCTGCTTTTTAAGCCTGTAGATTGCTCCCCTTAACTTTATTAGATAATCACTTGGCCAAATACCTGTTGTTAATAGTAGATATATATTGTAATATTGTACTTATTGTGCCAATGTATCTTTACATATTTTCTGCTGAATTTTAATTTATTTTTGGTTAGGACATCATTCATTCTGTGGGGTCCATACTCCCATCCCATAGGTATTAATAGTTACAAATATACTGTTGTGATAAATTGATATTGATTTTAATGTTATATTGCATCTTAATTGAGTTATCCTTGCCATTTGCATCATTGTTTTTTGTGATTTTGTTCTTATATATTGAGTACGATTTCTGAAATGTAATTATTCATCCAATGTTATTTCCAAATACTTAACTTCTTTTAGACTTCTTATTGCCTAATTATTGTATGTTATGTTTGGGTCTCTTTTTAACTTTCCTTTTAGAATCATGTATCCTGATTTTGCTGAAGCTATTTGTTGTTTTGAGCTGCTGCACCAGAGTTTTTGTTTGTTAGTTGTTAGCCTTTACTTCTACCTCTCTTCTATTATTTCCTTCTATTATAAAGATATCATCAGCAGCATATGCTATGGTATTAATTATGTCCGAGTGTTCTTGCAGCCTATCCATTAGTGTTTCAAGAACTATGTTCCAGAAAACTGGTCCTAGGATTGACCCCTGGGGACTTCCCTTTGTTATGTTTTTTTCTATTTTTCCTCCCACCCTTTTTATATAGACCTTCCTATTGTTGCAATAATCTTTTATTAATTTGTAAAGACTTTTTGGATAGTTCTTATCTCATAATATTTCAAAAAGGAAGGGCCACCATAGATCATCAAATGCTCCTGATATATCAACAAAAATCCCTATTTTGGATTTAGATGCATTTGCCATTTTTAGTACTTCATTTATTGAATCTTTGATGAATTTTCCCTTTCTAGAGCCAAATTGTGTATCACTCATTCCAGTCATTGTCCTATTTTCAATGATTGTTTTATCAATCAGCTGTTCAACAATTTTTCCTGTTGTATTCAATAAACAAATTGGCTGGTATGATTTTGAAATGCTGGTCTTTGTCAGGACTTTTTATTTATAATTTTTAATCTGGCTTTTTCCCAACAGTTTGGTAATCTTCCCAGCCATATGCATTATTAAAAACTTTAAACAAGAAAGTTGTTTATTAATCTTCCAACACTTTTTTTTATTTCATCAGGTCTAGCAGCTTTCTTTTTCTTCAGTTTTTGAATACATAGTTCTTATTTCTGTAATATCAAACAGGTATGTGGCATTTTTATTATAATGGTCTCTGTACATGTTCATTTTTTTAGTGTATTCTCTTCTGTGTGAGATTGTATTTCATCATCAGATAATAATTTTTTGAGAAGTATGTTAATTGAACTTTCCCAGTCAGTTGTTATTGTCCCATTATCCATTTTAGAGTACTTATTATTTCTGTTGTTGTTGTTGTTGTTGTTGGTGTTGTTTCCCATTACAATGTTATTGGTTATCCCCCAAGCATTTATATTTAAATTATTTTCTGCAAAATTTTTTCATGAGTTGTATCTTGTTTCAGTCAGTAGATTTTTAAATGTTTGTTTTGCTTATCAATGGTTTCTTAAATTATTTATTCTTTCCTCTGCAATGACCATCCTTTGACAAATTCTTTTCTCTTTCCTCATTGTCTTCTAACTTTTTGGAGTATATCAGTCCATACCTTATCCGAATATTTCTTAATTTTAATTATATTGGAACCCTTTTATCAATTGCTGTTTTTATTATCTTCATTAGGTTCTCTGCTTTTTGAATCACTGATAGTTCTTCGTATACTAAATTGGAGTTATTAAAAATATGTTTCAACTCTTCCCAATTTGCCTCTGCATAATTATATCTCCTCTCTTCATAAGAATTTCCTCTGCTTGCTCTTCCCATGTTGTAATCAAAATATATTAGGGCATGATCACTTGTATCTTGGTCCACATTCCAGTTTATAATTCTCTTGTCAATTTTATTATTACAGAGGGTTAAATCAATGATAGATGCACCAAATCTATTATTGGATTCATTCTTTATTATTAGGTTTATTTGAAATATTAGTTCCTCTAATTTTTCTCCTCTTTCATCCTTAAGTCGACTAAACCACAAATCCGATTTTGCATTTGCATTGCACATGTGTGTGACCGCCACGGGTGGCCGAGGTCGTTAAGATGCAAACTCATGAGTGGGAGGTCTGGGGTTCGAATCCCACCAGGACCGTCCTCCCTGACTGCGGTTTTTCCCAGGTTTTCCTCAATCCTCATTGCTGGCAAATGCCGGGGCAGCACCCTAAACATAGGCCTGAAACACTTCCTTCCTTAAAAATATCCTTTCCCAATATATCATTTCATCTCGTGTATCATCAGTGTCCATCGCCTATGGTACCTCAGTAGTAAAAATGGGCATTAAACACTACTCAAAAAAAATTGCACATGTATATGATTTCATTGTCCCCAAATGTTCTATTAATAGTTTTAATTTTCAAAAATTATTGTTCAATTTTGTAACCATATTGTAAGTAATGATAGGAAATTATAAATTTGCCATTTTTACGAGTAATTTCGATGCAGTTAGTATGTGAATCATTAAATTGGGTAATGCTGATGATTTGTAGGCTTGCATTGTTTATAATTATTGCTGCCATTGGATTCTCGCTTGTGTATATTACCCTTGCTTTTTTGGGTAAATGTATTAATTTACCTTTAAAAGTGTAGGGCTCCTGAATATATAAAATATCTACATTTAATTCCTGTAATATTTTCTTCACTTCTAATATCACAAGTTTACTTCTTTGTACATTTAACTGACCTATTTTAAGTACAGAGGTGTTATGTTCTTCGTAATCAGCCAATGTCTCTGAAGTAAAATATATCCTACATTAACAACCATGTGATGCATTTAAGAACTTTCAAAAAATAAGACATTTTTAAAAAATTCTGTTGGAACTCACACAGTGAAGCTTGTTAAATGTAAATTTTAATTAATCTGTCATCTAAGATGTCATCAAGTTGGTTGAAGATGGAGAGGATGTCTCTTCAAAACCGGTCCCACTGTATTTAAAAGTAAGTGAAGCTTAAGAGTGTGTTAGATGACAGATTAATGAAAATTTACAACCATGTGATGTTTTGTTTCTGTCCTAAATTCTTGCTATATCAGTTCTCTTGACTGTTTATATATCCCTAAAATTTGACTGTATTTAATGGTTTTTCTTGGTATGGTTGTTTTTGGTTCCAATGGTTTTGTTTCGAGTAAATAATAATAATAATAATAATAATAATAGTAATAAAAAAATTTAAAAATCCTGAAATGTGCTTTGGCTGTTAGGCAGAATGCCAAACTTTTATAAAATTACTTTAATTTCAAATAAACTACTTTTCTAATGTTTTTAAAAAACAAATTAATGAAAAAATAATTCGATAATTATTTCTTTTTTATTCCCCTTTTTAAATAATTGTTTCCTTTTGCTATTTTTATATTTCCTGAAACTGCCTTGTACTTACAGATAAATAATGTGGCATAATAAATGGAATATCTCTCTAAAGCACCTTTAATTAAAAATGCATATTCTTGCAGAATAGGTTCCTTGCATCTGTTTTAATAAACCAGCTAATACTATTACTTACAAAAAATATCTCCTTTGTGTTTTTAATTTTGTGTTATGTCAAGAATTTTCAAATTATTCTTTTTAATATGCTTTTAGTCATATTACAAAAATATTCATTAAATATATTGCATGTCTCACTTGCATAATTTAGTATTTGAACATTATTATTTATTTAATTATTTATAATATTCTATGTTATCTTCCCTGCTACTGCAGTATTTCAGACAGCTAACAATTTATTTTCTGCATTCACTATATATTTATCACTGTATAGATATTTGCATTTATTATTATTTTCTTATATGTTTTTTGTAATAATTGTAACATTCCCTAAGGTAATATGTTACACCGTGATGTTTATAAAAATGGCTTATCCACAACTGCTTAAATCGCATAAGCAAGGAGGGTACGTGTAATACAGTCTCAATTATTTTGTCTCAAACCTGTAGACATCATGGGAACTGCAATATAAGCTTTGACACCAGTTTACAAGACTGAAATGATAGCTATCTCAGGATGTTCTAATCACCATAGAACGTGAAATGTAGATCTCAAATTTAGCAAAAACTCAGTTTCACAAAAAAATAAATTAAAATAAACAACAAGATAACAGTTTTAACAAGCTTCACTGTGCGAGTTCTAAAAGAAAATGTCTCATTTTTCAAAAGTTCTTAAATGAGCAACATAGTGTTTTACAATTTCATATTGAAATATGCTTTGACAAAGCCTGCTTCTAATGCCAATAAATTTTGCATTTATTCTGGTAGCTATAGTACCTACTGGTATCTGTGTTTCCAAAAACTTATTGTGGTCGGTATTCCTTTAATGAAATGAAAAACCCACAAAGCTCTTTAGCTTCACAGTCTTACAACTCCTTTCTGATACATGTACAGAATATAATACAGAAACAGTTTATTTCAACAAGCACTATAGAGCTTCTAACAACATGTATCTAACAACAACTAAAGAATACATAGAATAAATAATGTCAAAATTTCTAGCTTATGCTTCAGAGCCTCAATCTGAAAAGATAAGATCTAGATTTTTATTTAATAAAGTGGATAGCAATATTTACGACAAAAATAGATGCAAAATTCCTTATTTATGACAATATATTATACAATTGGCCGGGCCATTTCCACAAATATCAGTTTTATGGTTAGTTGAATCCTTGAATTTTGATGTAATTCATTTCAATAATGTAATTGTGTCTTCATGTTTTCGTTTTTGAAACATAAATGAGTGGAACTGAGCAAAACTACTTTAAAGTATTGGGGTACCTTAAAACAAAAACAGAAAACAAAATTTATTTTGAGAGGTAAACTTATTATTCTAATTTTGTGGCATGCAGTAATTTCTGGATTGGTATTCTTTTAAATTAAATTAATTTTTAACGTCATTCTTTAAGAATATTTAAGCTTTCCTTATTTTCTGATTCACATACAAATAGTTGACAATTAATTTTGTGTGCTTTTACAGGGATTCTTCCATATTCTAAAGAGCCTGGCAGCAGCAGTTAACATGAGCTTACTCCCTGTGTTGTATTTCTTCAGTTTTCTTTACTACACAGATGTTCTTTCAACAACATTTGTACTTCTGATGTATCTGTTCGTCCTTAAAAAATCATACTATTGGTCAGCCTTTGCAGGTAAGCATTTATGATTCCTTTATAAAGCAGAAAGGCTTCAGCGCCTGCATTTTCCAAAGGATTTTAAGCTACTGAGGACTGCAAGAATGATTCTAAGCATTTCAATTTTGCTTTAATTCTCTGCCCAGTTGTAAAATACAAAATTTTGTTCAAAGAATAGGTATGAAGGAGGTTTAAGCAGAGTTTGAATATATTAACAAATAAATTGAATGCAAAAAATAAGTTGGCAGTTTATAGATAAGAGATAAAGTTTAGAAAGTTATTTGAAAACTTTCAGAATCTATAAAATAAAATCAATAATGGAATGTGGATAAATACCGTTGGGAACTGGAGAGATGGCTAGTAACATATACCCGTAGAGGAGGGCTTTATCTGCCAAGTAAAATATTGCTCACTGCATGTGTATTATCAAATCAAATACAGTGGTCCATCCCATTGTGTTAACAAAAGCAGAATATTAATAGTGAATAATTGGATGTTTAAAATCACATATTTTAGTGAAGTGTTGATGTATAGTGTTACATATATATTGCCCTACTGATTATATATACATAAAATTAATGCATATACCACAAAATTGAAAGAAAGGAAAAATTATACATAGTAAAGCTTGAGATTTTGAGAATATTGATATCTGCATGTGATGAGACCAGCAATTTAGATTAAAACAATCAAACTTATGTTATGTGTATCCCACCATACCAGTGTTCCAGGAAGAATAAATATAAGAGTAAGAGGAGAAAGGGTTGAAGCTGGTGAGTCTTCTCTATCTAATACAGGAAATAAGCCGGACTGTACAATAGTGAATTTGAATGTTTTTGACAAGAATGGGGTATGCTGCTGCATAGATGAATTTTATTTAGTGAGAAAGGAAGCTCCTACATGTCCAAAAATTTTTTATGATATTTGAAAAAGAAAAAACTTAATTTCCTTAAGTATTCAATCTTCAAGATAAGTTCTTAAAGAAATGCGCTACAAATAGAAAAAGTGCCAAAATTAAAGGAAAATATTAATGAAAAGCTAAACATAAATAGAATGGCGCTATAAGTATCTGAAAGCAATATGCCACTTTAGGGAACACAATTGTAATATTGTGTGTATATAATATATTTATGCTTCTTTAGTTCTTGAGATATATATTAATGAGACTTTGGAGGGCAATAATTTAACAAAAAATGCTAGCAAAATGAAAGTCAACCAGGCATATTGACTAAGCCAAATTTTGGTAACCGTCTCATTGTCTTCCATGCAGGATCCAAAATGGTGTTTGTGAAGAATTAATTATTAATTTTTCAACCAAGCAAAATGAAGCTCGGGAGATTATCATGGTCAAATGAATTTAAAAACTTTGGATTAACAATTGACTTCTTTCCACCCTCCCAGAGGAGTGTGTTGTGGTTATGGATAATGTTGTGCATTATTCAGGAAAACAAACCCTTTTGAAATATGCCATAAACAAAAATGTGAAATTATGGCTGCAAAATAGCATTCCTCATTCGTCAGGAGATATGAGAAAATCTGAACTCTACATATTGATACAGAGATCCATAAATGGTCAAAGAAAGTATGTTCCGCATTGGCAAAATATTAAAATTACATGGCCATGAAGCATTAATTTTGCCTACATACTGTGGAACTTAACCCCAATGAGCTTATGTGTTCCAAAGTAAAACTCTTGCTAAGAGAGAAAAAATGTAAATGAAGAAATTAATATGCAAACATTACTAAAAAATGCACTTGTGGCTTTTTCTTCCTTCGCTTCTGAACATAGGTGCTGACTTCTGTTATATATTTGTGGGAGGGAGCAACCTCCCTTTGTGATATTTGTAAATGTACATGTCAGCAATTATTAACCACAACACAAAGTTTGTAAATGTTCACCCTGCTGTAATTAAAAATTAAATTTCTATTAATGGTATGCATTAATAAACAGACAAATATAAGATAATAACTTAAATGTAAGATAATAAGTTTATGATACGTAGTGACATGAAATGAAGTCGATGAATTTTCTCAATTATATTTTATTAATTGGTTATTAAGCTAGGAAATGTTAGGCGTAATAACCTCAGCCTGTAAGTGGTCAATGTTTTCTAAATGCATCATAGCATAAGCACAGCTCTGTTTGTGATATATGTGCAATTCATGAACAATGCACTATTCTGACACATTGCATTATCAGCACATTCCTCTGACTAGCTATCTCTCCAGCTGCCTGCAGTAATAGCATAGTAATAGATATGTTTGGAATAGATAATAGAACATTGAAATTAAAAGCTTTCATCCTTATCAAAATCAAATAATGTAATTTATATTCAGAAATTAAGAAAAATAAGGTGGTGGTGAGATGATTTTGGTTCTCATGAAATCTTTCATCTATTATCAAATAATGTAATTTACATTACATTTTGGTTCTCATAGTGCTTTGCTTTCTCTAAAATTGCTGCTAAGACTGTTAGGTGCATGGGCCTAGCTAGGTCTTGTCATTATGGGCTCAAGAGTGTAGTAATCACACCTCTCACTTGTGAATCACATATCACAATACATATTAAAAATTAATTATCACATTTTCAAATTATTTTGAATGCTTAAGCTGGTAGGTTGATTCATACTGATCATTTAGTGCCACATACCAATATTACCAATTCACAGGAAGTACTACTAGATAGAAGCTAAAACAAGTCTCCAATACACATTATACAAGTATAGCAGTTCATTGATAAATTTCATGTTGAATTCAATTATGCTCATTGTTTTTAAGTTCAAAATTGCTTGAGCACACATTCCATACTCCATTACTTCCAGTGATGAAAAATTTGGTATAGATATGAGCATGAACACAATGTTACAAAAACATGCAAATATGAGGGGTGTTAGCAAATGATTTACAATAGCAGTGTTTTATGAATACTATGCAATCTATGGGCATGTTCATTCATGGGGCGATGTGCTTCGTGCGGCTGCTAGATAGAAGTTGTAAGCAGAACGTGTAGTGAAAAGACAGTGTTGGTTGTTGTCAAGTGGAAAAACACGAAAAACACATGGACTAGATGGAAGGCAACTATCATGGACAAAGATGGACTGCATGATTTTTGTGGAAGGAAGGCATCAAAACTGCTGGAATTCAAGATGTTTAACTTCATTATATGGTCAAGAAGCTACTGCATTAAAGATTGTTTACAAGTGAATCAATGGGTTCATCATTGCAGTCGCCTAGGAACATTAAGGTTCTGTCTGAATTGATTATGGCTGATAATACCTAACCTTAGATGAACTAGAATGTCAGACATGCCTCAGTCACATAATTTTGTGTACCATTATTCATGAAAATTTGAATATAAAAAAAGTGTGTTCCTATGGGATCCACAGGACTTGATACAGGCACAAAAGAACAAAAGATTGATGTCTGTTGTCACCTACTGAAATGACGAAATAGGTATTTTTGAGTAGCTGGCGACTGGTGACGAGTAATAGTGTTGCTATCACATGCCAGAGAAGAAAGCCCAATATGTTGGAGACATCCAGGGAGTCCCCAGCCCAAGAAATTTCATGTTGTCCCATCAGCATGCAAACAGATGATCAGTATTTTGGGACACTTCAGGTCGAGGTGTCATGCAAAACCCTTTCACAACTTAGACACAGGCTTCAGCAGCAGCAAAAGGGGAAGAGTTTGACAGGAATGTTCCTCCATCATAACAATGTGTGGCTCACACTAGTAACATTATGACCACAAAGTTGATATCTCTGGGGTTCATTGTTGTTCCACACATCTTGCCCAATCATACGTGCATTATTGAACAACATGAAGCCCTAGCTGTGAGATAAAAAGTTTGTCAACAATGAGGAAATTGAGGCAGCTATCCAAGATTGGAGGTGTAGTACTTCTAAACAATGCCATAATGAAGTTACCAGAAAGATGACAATGGTGCATTGATATTGTTGTGTGTATTGAGAGATCTCATGTGCATTGAACCACATTGCATAATAAATAAGGAATAAAAAATTACAATTGTAAGTAATTTCCAAATGCTCCTCGTATAAATTAGACAGTGATGTGAAATAAAAACTGGTAGAATTCCAGATTGCTTCAGATTATACAGAATAGATATAGTAGATGTTAAAGCTCATTTGGTACAAATTCAGACTTTCTTGTCAGACTCAGGATTTAAACTTACGACCCAAAAAGTAATTTATGAAGTAACTATCGTACTATTATTTGAAAATAATGCCAGTTACCTTGTACATAATATATCCTACATTAATATGTTCAAGTTGTTAACACTAACTCCACTTACTTTTTAAAACTTGGACTAGTTTTGGGAGAGGTCCCTCCCATCATCGCCTGCTGTTGACTAAATGCCATTGTTCGAAACAGATGGATGGATACCCATTTGTTCCTGTGGTGGTATCTGGTGGTTCTAGTAGAAACTTGCTAAGTTCATCCAGTGGCAGAAAATCAAAATTCATTAAATTCTTCTTTTTTAAAATGAAAATTCGCTCCCAAGTGGATAGTTCTATTGGGTTGTGGAATTGTTTCAATAATTTGATTTCTGGTTTTATCTCATGATTTTTGTTCCAAAAATGAGCTGCTATTGCTGATTTGTCTACCTGTTTCAATTGAATGTTCCTAAAGTGTTATTTTCTTCGAATTTCTAAATTTCTTTTGGTTTCCCAATGTAGCTCTGCTCACAATCTGCACATTTGATCTCATATATTCCTGATTTTTGCTCTGTGAGGATAGTGTCTTTAATTGTGCAATGTACTAAATTTTTTTATATTATAATTGTTCTTTGGGGCTAACATTATTCCATGTTCTTTCAATATCTTCCTAAATTTGTTGTGGTAAGTTGGATGGTATGTAAAACTTTTGAATTTATATCTTTCTTCGGCGTTCTTAAGTGTGGAAACTTTCTTTATCAATCTTTGTCTTTTAGCTATATTAATGATTTTTGTTACTGAGTCTATGTTGAAACGGTTGGTTATAGCCATCTTGATTATGTGTTGGTATTCCATTTTGTACTCTGTTTGAATTTTCATTTTAAAAAAGGAGAACTTAATGAGTTTTGAATTTCTGCCGCTGGATGAACTTAGCAAGTTTCTACTAGAACCACCAGATACCACCACAGGAACGAACGGATATCCATCCATCTGTTTCGAACAACAGCATTCAGTCAACAGCAGCAGATGATGGGAGAGACCTCTCCAGAAACTAGTCCTAAGTTTTAAAAAGTAAGTGGAGTTAGTGTTAACAACTTGAACACATTAATGTAGGATATGTTACCACTCCATTGTCTACAGCTTCATAAGTACAGTTTTACTTAATTGTACATAATAGTTTTTGTGCAAGACTCATATGATTGGAGAAAGAACAACTCCATCACCAGGTAGCAAATAAGATGGTGCACAAACAGCAAAACCTCCATAGAGTTTCCTTGACCTTGAAAACCCTCCCTATACTGATTTTGTTTAGAAGACGAGTATAGCTTTTAGGGTGTCTGGTGATTAATGAGACTCAATAAATAAAAATTCCAATACAGCTGTATACCAAGCAATCTATTTGCAGCTTTCTGACCTCCAAGTTCTATTAGAATGTATGTACAGCATGTAAGCAGTGGTGTAAACATGTTTGCCTTATGAATGAAAAATTACTGAAAAAAACTGTAGCCCACTCAAATAAAACCTGCAGGCTGCATATGGTGTGGGAGTTGGGTCTATGATATGTAAAATAGAAATTTAAACACAATTTTCTATTCTATAAAAGAATTCTGTGATATCCCATCATGCATTGTTGTCTCCATAATGTAAATTTAAAACTTTATGATACCATCTTGTTTTTAAATTTTCAGTTGATACTTTAATGCCACGTAACTTCTTTTAATAACCTAGTCCTTAAAAATGGTGATGATTGTATGCTACCTAGAAGAGCACTCATTGAGTTTCATAGAGAAAATGATATTGTGAGGAATAGTTTTAACTACATTTGAAATGACATTTGCAGTAGGAACAATTAAAAATAGCTGGGCAGAAACCTAAATATGAAAGCTCATTGCAAAATGCAAATTGCAAGCAGTATACTGAACATTAAGAATACACTCTATTAAGCCTTGAAAATTTGGCTCATAACATCTTTTGGGGAAGCAAATTAAAATATGTGTTAAAAAGGTGATTTAAGGAAAGGTGTGTGGACCGCCACGGGTGGCCGAGGTCGTTAAGGCACGGACTCGTGAGCGGGAGGTCTGCGGTTCGAATCCCGCCAGGACCGTCCTCCCTGACTGGGGTTTTTTCCAGGTTTTCCTCAGTCTTCATAACTGGCAAATGCCGGGGAGGTACCTAAACTTAGGCCTGGAACGATTCCTTCCTTAAAAAAAAAAAAAATATACTTTGCCAATTTATCATTTCATCTCATGTATCACCAGTGTCCACCGCCTGTGGTGCCTCAGTAGTGAAAACGGGCGTTAAACACTACTCAAAAAAAAAAAAAAAAAAAAAAAAAAAAAAAAAAAGGAAAGGTGTCACATAAATAGTTTTTTTTTTTTGCATATATATGATAACAAAATCAAATATTGCAGTAGATATGCATCATTCCTACTTATTCCTGTGTGATCTTCTCTTTTGTAAATACAGTGAAACCTGCCAATTTTGGAACCTGAAAATATCCAAATCCATTTTGGAAAAATTTACTCATTCTCATTCTATATTTTGAAATGGTATGAGGTTTCAAGGAAATAAGAATATACTTAAATTGCTGTTCTAAAATTGAATTTCTTTGCAACAGTCTGCAAGAGTTTGTTGGATTTTAAATCAATAGTTTTATTTCCCTGTTGACTAGTTGAAAGAGCCATTTCAGTAAATTTGCATATTTCAACCAACAACATATTTTGTTGTTACTGATCAGAGCACAGTCATAACTTTTGTGAGCAATAATGTAACATAAAATGTAGCATAGTTATGTGATAAGATGAAAGTTACCAAACTGAAGTAAAAAGCGAAATGAATGGTAAGAGAAATAATGTTAAAACTTGAACTGTAGGAACACTCAAAAGCATGACACATGAAAAATAAAAACTTCATCAGGAGTAAACTCTGAGTTGGAATATTAGAACACTTTCTGGTTTCACTTATGTGAGATTTTACTCAGGACATATGTTTCATGGACTTTTTTCCACATCTTCAGCTGTTCACGACTAATGGATCACTTGTAGAAGTTGGGAAGGTAGGAATCTGGGTGGATTCTTGTGATCTTGTGATGAACTTAAATAAAGTGTTGTCTGCTTCTGGGATATCAAAATTCATAAGGTTACGCTCATGTTTTTTTATATAAATCCTTTCCCATATATTTAGTTCTTTTGGTTGTTGAACTGTTTTTAATAACTTGATTCCTTTTTCTATTTCATGGTTTTCATTCCAGAAATGTGGTGCCATAGCTGATTGATCTATTTGTTTGTAACGGATGTTTCTCCAATGTTCCTTCAACCTAATGCCTAAATTTCTCTTTGTCTTTCCTACGTATATCTTTTCACAATCCTTACAGCTTTCCTAGCTGATTTATTAATGAGCTATTTTTGAGATGCACATCACTAAGGCTTTTCCCCACATTTTTAAGGTTTGGCACAGATATGTGGATGATGTATTTGCCTTTATAAACAAAAAGCATGTGAAAAATGCACTAAAACTTTTAAACCTACAAGAACCTTCTATTAAATATTGTACTTACGAAGCTGTTGACAATGGAGTGGCAATATAACCTAAACTTAGGTATTCATTTTTTACACTGCAGATTGTGAACAGAGCTACATAGGCAAAACAAAAAGAAATTTGGAAATTCAGAGGAAAGAACATTTTAGGAATATTCGGTTTAAACAGGTGGATTAAATCAGCAGTAGCAGCTCACTTTTGGACCAACAACCATGAAATAAAACCGGGAATTAAATTGCTGAAACATCTTCACAACCCATTGCAGTTATCCACTTGGGAAAAATTTTTCATATTAAAAAATAGAGAAAACCTAATGAATTTCCAGTTTCTTCCTATGGATGAACTTAGCAACTTCCTACTTTAACCAACAGAGGCCACCACAGGAACATCCAGTTGTCCAGCCATTGTTTCGAGTAACGGCAGTTCAGTCAGCAACTGAAGATGGGAGAGATTCTCCCGAAACTCGCCTTGCTTTGGTGTAAGTGAGTGTAAAAAATGAATACCTAAGTTTAGGTAACCTTCAATTAAGTTTACCGTCGAAACAGAAGCAGACATCATGTTACCATTTTTAGATCTGAAGATATAAAATGTAAGAATAAACTTGAATTTGGCATCTACAGAAAGGACACACATACTGACAATTATATCAAAGCTCATGGTTTCAATCCAAGATCATACAAGGAAGCATTCAACAGCATGGTATACAGATTAATAAATATACCACTGAACTAAGAAAAATACAAGAATGAATATCTACACAGGATAGAAGCAGCTAAATCTAATGGGCTCAACAAACAGATGATCAAAAAATCAAAATATTCCAAAAACAAAAAAGAATTAAACAAATAACAACTTTGAATGATTCAACAAAGGAAAAAACTTTTAAAAAGTTCACTTACCATCCGTCAGCTAATAAGAAATTTCAAAAAAATTTTAAGCAGTACAATATTATCTTAGCACCTCAAAATAGATACAGTGTAAAAAATTTACTGAAATTAAACAAAACCAATTCCAAGCCCAAAGAGGAAAAATCTGGTATTTACCAAATCAACTGTAAGGATTGTGAAAAGGTATACTTAGGAAAAACACAGAGAAATTTAGGCATTAGGTTGAAGGAACATTGGAGAAACATCCGTTACAAACAAATAGATTAATCAGCTGGGGCAGCACATTTCTGGAATGAAAACCATGAAATAGAAAAAGGAATCAAGTTATTAAAAACTGTTGAACAACCAAAAGAACTAAATATAAGGGAAAGGATTTATATAAAATAAACATGAGTGTAACCTTATGAATTTTGATATCCCAGAAGCAGACAACACTTTATTTAAGTTCGTCACAAGACCACAAGAGTCCACCCGGATTCCTACCTTCCCAACTTCTAAGAATGATCCTAGTCATGAAGAGCTGATGATGTGGAAAAAATGTCTACGAAACATCTGTCCTGAGTAAAATCTCATATAAGTGATACCAGAAAGAGTGTTCTAATATTTCAACCTTCAGAGATTATTAGTGCGTGTTTCACCGTGTTTGATTCCAAATTGAATTAATATTGAATTCATCAGGAGCGTTTTGTGGGCAATAACAATGACATGGAACAAGAAAACAACAAGCTGTAAGGAAGGAAATAAATGAACTTCTATAAGAATGGTTTGTTCATGCTCATTCAGAGAATGTCTATTTCTGGACATGTGCTTGTATGGATGGCTATTTCTGGCAAAATTCTAAGTAAACCAAAATTCAAGTCTTCTAATGGATGACTCAAAAGCTTCAGAAACAGGCACAAAATTGTTTGGAATCAGATGTATGGGGAAGAGAGTAATGTTAACAGATCTCTTGTTTCCCAGTGGCAGGAAGAACTGAAAACGATGTATTAGAGGTATTTCAACCAAGGAATATATAGAATGGGGATGAAAAGCTTTATTTTTGATTACTTCCTACAAAGTTCCTCTCTTTACCCAAAGAAAAATATATAGGTGGTAAGATGAAAGAATACCTCACTGCCTTTCTTTGTATTTAAGGTACTGCAGATGATGAGATGATTTATTTTAACATAATATATGATTAACAACCTATAATAAAAAAAAAATTTGGACCAATGCAGTTCTACCTTGATCAGATTTCACTGTATTTTATTTTTATTTATACTGTATCTTAATTATATGATGCAACTTGGACACCAAGATATCCTGAAAGGGCAGTTTGAGAGAATACCGCTGCTAAGTATGCAAGGTTCTTGTTGCATGATATAGTTAAAGACTGTTTATAGTTATTTTATTTAACCCTCTTTGTTTTTCCTTGTACCAATATTATGAGAGACCATGTGCTGCAGTATTAAAATTGAGAGAAAAATTTAACTAAAACACATTCAAGAAAACAGATGCAACCCATTTTGGCTATAAAATGGCTTCTTCAGGAGCAAGCTGCAGAAACTGTGCTGATGAAAGAAGAAAGATCTGTTGGGAAAGAGGAAGAACAATTGAACGAAAATTAGGACAAGTCAAAGAGGTACTTAATTTCTCACATCTTCTATTCTGTAGATGAACACACCATTCCATGATGTAGTATGAATATTTTTTGTTGATACTCTTTGTATATATTTAAATATGTTTGGAATTGTCACTGTTTTGTAGTATTCATATAAAAGAATTAACATGTTATGTATTGAAGCTGAAAAGTATAGTATGAATCTTATGGAGAGCAAATAAATGAAAGGGAAGAAACAGTAAAGGAAAATAATAGTGTATTTGAACTGAATATAGCGAATCAAATAGATTATAAAGAAGCAATGAATGGTCAGATATAATTAAGTGCTGAGCAGGCTCTGGTTGAAAATGAAAGGCAATTTTAGCAATTGCTATGTGACTGCTGAAGCCTATGATGATGAACAGCAGCATAAATATTTTATTGGCCATACATTGTATAAATGAAAGTAAAGAAGTTAGTTTATTCTGTATCACACATGGTTTTTTCAAATTCATAGGAGTCAGAATGTCCATATTTTTTGCTTCTTGTGTTATCATATACATTTTATGATGAGCATATACCATAAGGCCTACATTATAGCACCATTTGCAGATTGTAGACAATGCAAATCCTTTGTTCTCATAGATGCTCATTTCCATGTCTTTCTTCTTCTGTAATTTTCTTTTATATTTTTAGCTGCAAAATATATGAGAGTGGTTTGATATTAAACAGAACAATTTCAATCTTGCAACAATTATTCGACATGTCTCCTCGAAGTTCAATGCACTTGCTTCAATGTTTCTCCAGTGGAAGTGGGTTTCTTCCAGGCCCTCAAAATACTCATTTACCTCCTGTATAGCCTCTTCATTTTACTTAAATTTCTGTCTAGTCAGGAAAGTTTTGAATATTGAGAACAGATGGTGATCCAAGGAAGTGAGATCAGGAGAATAGGGTGGATGCATATGCATTTCAAATTATAATATAGTCAATTTGTCCTGAGCTTGAATGCACTGGCATGTTGTCATGGAAAAACATCTTTTTAGTCATTTCCCGTTTTTTTTTTATTTTTTTTTTTATTTATTTATTTTTTTTTTATTTAAATTCTGGGGTGTGGTGCATGAATCTGATAGCCCACAAAGTATATGTTTAGAGAAATAAGAGGAAACGTTGAGCAAGATATTAGTGAACACTATACATTGCACCAAGTAAATTTTTATTCAAGAATATGCTATATATATTGAATTATAATTGTATAAATTTTTAATTGCTGAAATGAAATGTGAAAAAAATTATTTAAATAAAATGTGAATATTGGCTTCGGACATTCTCAGCCTTTCAGTGCAAGAACCTGGTAAACATCAATTTCTTTAATTCCTTAATGTTCTAGTCTGCTGAGTTAATGAAGAGTGAGCTGATTGATGATGACCTTTCACTTTCATTCCCTTGTTTAGATGAGGAAATTGTTCGCCTTCCTCTTAATTTTGTTGGGGAACGTGTTTTGCTTGTGAGTCCTGCATAGAAACCCCTATGCTGCTCTGGAATATAATAACATGTCTTTCTTAAATCCTGAGTTAAGCAGAGATAATAGGAAGCCTATATCTGTGTAAAGGTGAAAGCGAAACTTTTTGTGGCACTTTTCCTTTCCTAGATATATATACCAAGGAATATTCTTCCATCTCAGCAGCATTATGGGTATAGCCAATGGAGTATTTACCTGGTAAGTTCTCAGTTATTAATATCCTTGCCGCTTTCTGTATGTTACAGATCGTCCATTTTCATTTACTTTTCTGGAAATGAAGTCACCTCTAACATTTCATTCTTCTAACAACAATTGGCTTTTTTCATTTACAATGTTCAACTAGCCTCTGGAGTATATACAGCTGGAGATTTCTTCTTTTTCTTTTCAATTATCCCAAAATCTCTATCATAGGAGAGAAATGTATATCCTGGGAACACTTTTAAAAATCTTCCAAACATGAACTACATAGTGCCAAAAACTAACCATATTCTAACTCTTTATTTTGGCCACCACAAGAGTCTGACTGTGCATTTCTGTTGTGTTCTTTCTTCCTCTTAAGATACACATTCAGACATGACAAAATCTCTAGTGAACCTCTTCCAGCAATATCTTCAGACCTCATATACATATGCCCTGTACCAGTGACATCATGAATACCAAGATTTAGAGTCCAATGCTGCTTACAGTAGAATATCACACTGGTATGTGTGTGTGTGTGTGTGTGTGTGCGTGTGCGTGCGTGCGTGTGTGCGCGCGCAATCTTGTTATTTTGTGAAATTTCAAAATCTTGTTTCATTTCGGTTTGTGCCTTTTCGGTCTTTCTTACGTGGAGTTCTAATTCAGATTTTATTTTAACTTTCTCTGCTTCTAGTATGTCACCCTTCAGAGACATCTGTATTTCATCACATATCTTACATGTATGAAGACGAGGATGTCCAAAGTGTAGATTAAAGTCTGTTCTAAAAATATGTGAATAAGTGAGACTGAAACAGGTTCCATGGCCAGATATGCACATTTCTGTAAATAGAGTTCATGTATCCTACATTAATGTGTTCAAGTTGTTAACACTAACTCCACTTACTTTTTAAAACTTAGGACTAGTTTCGGGAGAGGTCCCTCTCATAGTTAGTGTTAACAACTTGAACATATTAATGTAGGATATATTACCACCTCATTGTCTACAGCTTCGTAAGTACAATTTTACTTAGAGTTCATGTAGTTTCTTTTCATAGAGTTCTGGGGGGAGATATGTCCTATGTTTTATCCTTATGTATGATTTTTATAATTGGGCAAACATTTTATGAAGTATATTTACCTTGTATACTCTCTTTTGATGTCTTGTTCGGCCTAGTTTGATGACAGCCTCTTTTATCTGCTAGAGATGTACCATGTTGTTTTAAAGTATCTACTGTATAATTAAGTTTGGCAAATTTTGTTCCTAAAATACTTAGCCAGTACCTATTTACAAACCTGTACAGTTTTCACTTCAGCCAGAATTTTGTACTCCATTGTAATCTCTCTCTCTTGCTTTCTCTTGCTTTCTCTCTCTCTCTCTCTTGCTTTCTCTCTCTCTCTCTCTCTTTCTCTTGCTTTCTCTCTCTCTCTCTAAGAATATTTTTTCTAGGTTTAATAATATTTATACAAGATGATAAAAATATACACTGTTCAATACAGTAGGAAAAATTGTAGAATTTTGAGTGGATTTCTTTTCTCACATCTGGATTAATGTTATTAAAAGATTTACTGTAACAATTGCAACTACTACCATTAGTTGCTGCTGTAATTTCTCTCCCTCTGTAATCAATATAGCTACTACCTTCTCATCACCACATTAGGTTTTTCCAAATGATGGATCACATTTTCTTTTTCTGCCTCTTCCTTTATCTAGAGTGAGTGGAAACAATGGTCATTAATGCCCATAAAAATGAAATTATATTTAACTTATGTATGTTCTATAGGTTTATATGCATTGAAGTTAGTATCCCAAATTACGAATTGCAATTGCATATTGCTACAAAATTTTAATAGGTTACTTTCCTGGTTTCTCTTTACTATTGCCTAGTGTATACCAGTATTTTAATCAGAAAAGCATAGTCAGCGGATCTAATGAAATAATAAAAATGACCATTAGTAACCACTGTAATAATAATTGTTTTTTTAGAACAGTTGCTTCCTTTTTCATTTTCATGATTAGAAGACAAAGAAAACATACTGCATAGGTCACTTTCTGCAGGTAAGAAACATAACAAAATTATATAGTCATTTCAGTAGTCCAATTTTAGTAGTTAATGTTATTGTTAACATGTATACTTAAAGAGAATTTAATACATAATGAAGATAAATAACTGATATAATTTCCATCTTACCTGCATCAGAATTGCAGAACACCGAAAAGTCAAATTTTATTACTGGCTGAAATTCTCTTACTTCCAATTTCATCATTATTTGGGGGGGGGGGGTTATCAGGTTCATGCACTGAATAACATATAGATTATAAACTGCTCAAAGAGTATTGCCCTCTAGTGTCAAGAAAAGTAAACATGTATGAAGTTATTTGTTGACAGGAAGACCATAAACTAATTGCTAAATAAATTTTTACAAAAATGTGGGTTATCAGGTTAATGCACCACACCCGAAATGCTGTCTTCAGTCTCTCTAAGACTGATGTGTGGTATTCTGTAGTAATAGTTTACCCCCTTTTCCTTTTTCAATCAAGAGAATTTCTTTTCGTTCAACTATTGCCTCTTCAATTGTTTTAAAAGACTAACTAGGCATTTGGAACAAACTCTAAAATAAATCAAAAATGGAATATAATTGTAACTATAATACCAGTGTTTTCATTTGAGGACATCTAATTTTGAAGTACAGAAACACAGACTATGATAAAGTGTTAGAACCTGTATGGATAATATTCTGTATATATGACCACACTGCCCAGAGTATTCCTTTTACAAAATTTCCTAATACTGACATTAATAAACATAACATTAATGCAACATAATTACAATTATACCCACATACCACAATTAAAAATGCTCTTATTAATGAAAATTGCCATGCTTTCTTAGATGAGAATGGCACATACAATAAACTTACAAATTTTTGCCAAATACTAAAGTACTACATTGGTACGTGCTGTTCATTCACTAAATACCGGAAATGTATCGATTAATATAAAATGCATTTAAATTGGGTCACTCCTGAAATAAAGAAAATGAGACATCTTGTTTATGTGACCACACTCCCCAGAGTATTTCTTTTGCAAACGTTCCTAATATTGACAATAATCATAAAAAATGTATGTTAATGCAACATTACAGTTACACAAACGTACTGCAATTAAAATGTACTCTTATCAACATAAATTGGCATTATTTTAAAAGAGAATGCTCCACACAATAAATTTGCAAAATTTTACCATATAGCAAAGTACTACATCAATGTGTACTGTCCATTGACTAAATATAGGAAATGTATTGATTCATATAAAATACTATTAAATGGATCACTCCCAAAATCAAGAAAATGATAGCTGTAGTTATTGCAAATTCAGTGGCCATATAAAGTATCAGACCAAATTGAAAGAATTTAAGAAGTTATATGATGACAGTTTCTATAATAAACAGAAATTTACCAGTGACCAGATTTTAAATACTAATGACATTAACTAAACTAATTGGAAAAAAATAAATGGAAAGAAAACTAAATCAAATAACACACATGATATTCATTGTAAAAGTGTAAACAAAATTATAAATAACCAATAGGATGTAGCTTATGTTCTAAATTAATACTTTTTGTCAGTTGGATACAGCAATATTACTATTATTAATACTTTGAATACCAAGCAGAAACTCTGTACTATGAATAAAATCTAGAAGCATTTACCTGTTCTTAAAAACCCCCAAGGAAATTATAAACTTAACACCTCAAACCAAAACCATTACTTGGTGTTGATAATTTACCAATGTAGCAAACAGGTAGCCCCCGCTCTTGTGTCTATTATAAATAACTACATTGAAAGTGCAACCTTTCCTGATCTGCTAAAAATTATGAAGGTTGTACCTATCTACAAAAAAGAAAAAAAAAAATGAAAATAATTACACACTTATCATTCTCCCAGCAATATCCACAATACTTGAAATTGTAATTTATAATAATAGATTAATACACTTTTTATATAAATTTGAATTGGTGCCTAAGAATCAACACAGATTTAGATAAAACAAGTCGACAGTCCAAGGAAAGATATTTAAAGAAATTGAAGGAGACAGTTAATCTGAATGTTTGCTTTTAGACTTAACTAAAGCCTTTGATTGTGTTGAAACAAATTTGTTAAACCAAGAGATATATCAAGTGGGTTTCAGAGGATTAAGTTATGACTTAAGTAAATTGTACTTGTCAAACAGGAAAAAGTGTTTATAGATACAAATAAATGGATAGTTACATCAACCCTAAAAGAATTAAAACTTTGGATTCCTCATGGGTCTATCTTAGGGCCTATATTATTCATTCTCTATTTACACAACATTAAAAAAGTCAATCATCTAGAACTCAACTAATTGTTCTAACTAACTGATCTAGGAATGACTACAGACACCTGGACTGAACAAATTGAACACTTCAAGAATTTCTAGTAGCCTTTATGTGATATTTATCAAAATTATTACCTACATATAATCACTACCAAATTAATTTACTTCTCCCTCATCCAAACACATGCATATGGTATTGAATAATGGGGTAGTAGTTCTTCAACCAACTTCAACAAAATTTTATCTTTCAAAACATCAAAGATATGTAGCAAATCTCAAACCTCAAAAATTTTATCCTTCAAAACATCAAAGATATGTAGCAAATCTCAAACCTCAAAAATTTTATCCTTCAAAACATCAAAGATATGTAGCAAATCTCAAACCTGCAGACAAACTTTCAGGAAACTAAAAATAATAGTAGTATACTTATATATCTATAGAGTTGTACTCTTAATGATAAATAATGAAAAACTAACTAAAAATTCTAACAACCACCAACATATCACAAAAAACCAAGACAAATTTGTAGTAGAAAGTTATCTATTAAAGTTTTATAAAAAAATTACCCTGATACATATATACCAAACTCTATAATTTACTGCTCAATCACATAAAGAAATTCAGTATTTTGAAGCAGTTTAAACAATTCCTTAACTAAATATTTCATTAAAAATCCTACTACGCCTTACTGGAATATGCCATGTTCATAAATATGTGAAGAAATATAATTGGCACCAATACCACAATCAGTTCTATAATAAGTTATGTAAAAATTGTGAACTTGCATTCATATTATTTTCAAGTTATACAGCTTAAATACATAATATATTAAAGTGATGTACATAATGTGAACTTGAGCCCATATTTTCTAACTTCTTCTAATGGCAGCTCTGGAATTTCATCCCATTTGTTTCCTAACAGTCCAGTATAGGGCAGAGATGTCCTTGCTCTCCTGGAGCTCCTTATCAAGTTTTCTGCAGTGTAGTAGGATTTTGCTAAACAATTTATCACAATAGACAAAATTCTAGTGCCTTATTATTTTATATCTCTCGAGCATTAATCCATAACATATATATTAGACATCTCTTTTGTAAATGCTGCTCTATATGCCTCATCTCCCTTGACAATGTTCTTTCTTTCATGTAATGTACACTATAAAGAACAATATAGTGTTAAAGTATTATTAATAACATTTAATTGGGTTTACAAGCAATATTATTACTAATTTTTATAAGGATATTTCAGCATGATATACCAAAAAATAATAATAATCTCACCTTAGACTCAGCATCATAGGTACAAAATATAAATATCCAGCTGTTCCAAAGAAAACATGATACTTTCAACAACAGTGAACTAAATAAATGAGCCAAAGTGCAACCATATTTACTGAATGTTAGAGTGAAGTGTAATCTACCGTATTAAATGTTTGTTGTTGCTTTCAATAATATATATTGTTAAAAAATAATATAAATGTATCTACAACTAATTGATATCATTGTATGATTCAGTTGATATCAATTAACATGATTGGCTTCACTGTACAAGTTCCAATTTACATTTAAATATCTACAACTATCCTCAAATGATGACACTGAGCAGTAATAGGGTTAAGTTATCTGGGTGGGGTAGTGTCACACTTACCAACCATAATATCTAGACTACTTCAAGGATCTTGAAATGCAAAAACAAGATATGTTATGACCTGTGTTCATCTGTCACAATAATAAAATAGGCCCTAAACATTCTATATACAGGAACTAGCAAATACTCTGTGTCAATGTAAGGGAGTTATATTCCATCAGGATCAGCTGCTAGAAATTGATTAAAACAATTTATTGTTGATCTTAGCATCACTCATGTCTATAAATTGGTTTATAAATACAAACAAGCTAAAGGAATAGATCAAAAAAGAGATTAGATTTATATTGATGTAGAACATAATGTTGAACATAATTCCTTTAACATTCATGATGTTGTTAGTGGTTACAAGTTCAAGCTCTTCAGGGAGAGTGAAAGGAATTGAAGCAAATGATGCATAGCCCATTCAATCTATACTCATCATTTGCCTTTCTGGGGTGAGGGTTTTGAAGTAAACCCTACCCAGCAAATTTGTTCCAACTGAAATAGAATCCAGATGAATTCAGGGAAACTAGATACATTTCTGGCTTGGCCACGAGTGTAGAATAAAAACATTTTATGGTGGGTTTTTCAAGCATTAACTGTAATTCATGTTTTATATGAGGATCACTTTATCTGCATTAAGCTTCCGATTGTCCTGTGAATTTTAATAAAACTGTGGTGATTATGTTTGAAATGAACATGTACTGGTTGCATTTATCAAATACATGAGCTTATTTTTATCTTTGTCTGCAGCTAAATGCCAGCCACTGTCTAATAAGTTCACAAGTTCACTTCTTCCATTTCTACTTGCACAACTTTGATCAATAATAGCATGCATACAGTATTAGTTTTATTTATATAAGTATTAATCTAAGTTATGTAATTATGTACAACTTATAGGAGTTGATTGAAATGCTTTATCTGGAATCTGACATTTTTGACATCTTTTAACAAAATTTGTATCTACTTGCAAAAGCTCTGCTTCCAATTTTTGGTATGATATTTTGTTTAATTTCCTGCGTAGTATGGTGGTTATTTGTGTAGTCACTGTTTTAGTGTAACATTTCAGTATAATATACTGCAGTGAAATTTATTTCCATAACTCTTATAATTAATAACATGTTGTACTAAGTAAGCCAGTAGCCTATAGCAACACAAAGGCTTCAGTTATACTGATCTCTCAACTGCAAACTGAATGCATGCTCTTATAACAGCAAATTGTGGCTGACTGTCCACATGCAGCGGTGAACATAGTAACTTTCTGTAATTATGAAGTCACTGGTTTGATCTTGGCCCATTATGCACTGTGTTCAGCTGAGGATCAGGCCAAAAGCTTATGTAATACTAACATATGTTAAAATATGTAACAAAATGCTTAATCTTAAGTATAAAACTGTGCTTTCTTTTTGACAAATATTTTATCATTTGGATTGTATATTATATAATTTCATAGCCTCTATATAGCTATCATCCTATACATTTACTTTAAGTCAACTGCAATTTGTAAAATTTAGAATGTATTCAGATGGGAGTGTATTTTAAAATTAATCTGTCTTTCTGAAGTTTATTATAGGGGGTATCCTTATCAGTCGAGAGATTTAAACATTGAATAATTTTTTGGTTTTATCAGTCTCCAGATTCAGATGGTGCTGTTTATTATTCTCTGCTCATTAGCACCACATCATTCTGAATGACCAAACTGTTAGCTTAATATTTTATTGTAACAGAGGAACTATAAATATATAGTTAGAAATATCCCTTGAATCTCTTTAATTCTCAAAATCTATCTTGTCTCTCATTCTTCTCCAGATTCACTGTTTTAAATTTTTTCTAAGTCATAGTCTTAAAAAGTTAGTTTTATATTTCTAAATATAGTTTGTGTTCTGTAAAGTACTTACAAAAGGCCCATGGAACTTTCATGATACACTTAGGTGTAAAAAAGTAACCCTAAACTATAATAAATTATAAACATGTCAGTTGCTGGGGTACATACTATTATTATTAGGAACTCATTTTATTTGAAAGGAGAGTTAACATGAAATCTAAAATGTCAGTTATTTGTAGTGTAATGATACAAACCAATTAATTATGGAATCATACTTTTTCTTTCAGGTTTTATGTCATTGATATTGAGGCAAACTAATGTAGTGTGGGTAATGCACAGTTTTATAATTGCATTTGGGAGATGTGTCCAGGATATTCAGAAGAAAAGAACTGGTGAAAATCTCTTGAAGGAAGAAGATGCCCTAAATATATTAAAAGTTAGTGTTTTATTTATCAACTCTTTTATTATTTTAATAATTTAAAACAGTCATTGTGTAAAAGTGCTAATATACAGAATATATGTACTATATTGCCATATATTTTTTTTTTTTCATTGATTTATTTATGGATGCTCTTTAACATCTCAGGTCATCAGCGTATATTGCCATATAATGCTGATGTGTGAATAATGAGGCATAGTACATACCAAGGGTGGTAGTGCTTCGGGTTTGCACCTACTGATCAGCTGCATATAAACTGTTTTTTTTTTTTTCAGGAAAAAGTGTATATATGCATGGGAGCAGCCTTGATAATATATGAGAATGAATATATGCACTAGCTTAGTTATGCACTAGTTATGTTGGGCCATAACCAAAGGTTCTGAAAAGGGTGGATCTTACTAAGGTTGCATGAGCCATAACTTGATTACAGTTCCCAACAAATTCTAACAAGAATGTAACTACTGCCCAACAGGATACATGACCCATTTAAAAACATGTTAGGCAATAAATAGTTGCACAAAACATGAGACAGGTTCCAAGCAAGCAGCAGAACTATAATCATACTCTCATAACCAAGAAAATTATAGGATTCTCAGGAGGGAATACAATTTAGAAAAATGGAAAACTAGGATAAGAACCTTAAAAAGTAAGAAAAATATTGCCTAAGAAAATCATCTGTAGAACAAGCAGGCACCACTTGCTTCCAAGGTTATTCATTTCAAGGTCAGGCTAGCCTCTCTCTCTGATTCTCTGCCACAACACCTCCCAGTTCATTTGCCCTCTCCTCCAGAGCACAATTGACACAATTGTTGCCCAGAGAACAAAAGGGAGAAGGAAAATTGAAATTTGTAAGAGGCTGCAGCAGCATTACTGCAAAGCAATGAGGGTTTCCAAGAAAGAGAACCTATAGTTTCAGTAGCCATGCAGGCCAGTGTCAGAATTACACAATATGTCAAATTTCATAATCATTATGTAGTATACTTGGATTTCAGATGAAAGAAGTGGCAATAGGATGGATTTTGCATAATACCTAAACTGAAAATAATTAGGCAGAAAATGCTGTTAATTTATTGCTGAGCTATATGGTGATGCATTAAACTTTTACTGACTTCAAGCAAATGAGTATCGTTTACTAAGTAATAAAACTAGAAAATAGCTTGAGTAGAATTTTTAGCATTTATATTCACAAAGATGTGCTGTATGATATTTGCTGATGGTTCTTATAACATTTACACACACATACACACTGATAAATCTGACAAATATTAGAAGTAAACTATTTGAAAAGTAATGATTGATAGGATCCTTATACATTGCACTGAGTTATGTTGTCTGACACAGGCAACAATATTGCACAAGAACCAAGTAAAAATAACACTTGAGTTATATTAATGTATTGCTGACACTTACACTTCACCTTCTTAGTTTTTTAATTAGACATGTTTTGGGAACATTTGCTCACATCATCAGCAAAAGACCAACTGGTAGAAATATACTCCGTAGGTGGTCAGAGAAATCTATCTAATATATCCAATGATGCTGTCTTGAAATTCATTCACGATGCAGTTCTTATTTTTGATGATGTAAATTTTTTTCCTATTAGTAGTATGAATCCTGTGGCAGTTAAATTTTTTTTATTGATAATATTTGGTTACATGGTTAAGTTTAAGTAATATATTTATGTGTAAAATATACAATGACTAGTATGGTCTGCAGCGCCAGGTTGTGTGACATTACACTGCCAAGATCGTCCGCTAATTTGGTGGTAGTGTGATTTGGGGTGGCAATTTTTGGGTCAAGCGACCTGATTGGCATGCGACTCATTTATTATTTTTTATAATTTTTATTGATAATATTTGGTTATATGGTTAAGTACAAGTAATATATATTACTTCTACTTAATGTACACACAGGATATATAATAATTAATACATATGTGATATATAAATTTAATGAATACAGGTACAAGCATGTTTTTGCGCAATTACAAATATGTTAGCATAAATATGATGGATACAAATACAAGCAGGTTTTGTGTAGGTACAAACATGTTAGGAGGCAATGGTGTAATGTAGATGGGTAATTATTTTCGAACAATAAAATGGAAAGTAGTAGTGCATGTGTCATGTGTATGGTCATTGTCACCCATTGTTTTCCAGGAAATTATTAAATATGGGGGTTGTTATGTGAATGTTTTACAGAAGTGCAATTTCAAGGCTTTATCATCTTGGCATATTTTTAGGAAGTTGAGTTGAAATTTTAGAGTATTGCTGGGATTGTTCTTGATGCGGATAGTTACAGTTATTCTGTGTTGCGAGCAGGTGATGAAAGTAGATTTGATATAGGCATCGTCGTGCTCATCGATATGGAAAGACAGCATGATGTTGTTACTTGAAAAAAAGTAAGATCAGTGATGGAAAAAATAAGATAGATAATAGGAAAATGAAGTAAATGTTGTTTTTACCAACGTCGAAGTAATCAGTGTTCATTGTGGTGGTGTGCATCTGTGAGCTCTAGAAAGTTGATTATGTATTTCCTGTTACCGTTGTAACATGAGTTGGAACGGTGTCTCTTTGAGGTGTCGAGTGATGTCTTCAGGGAAGTTGTATGTGGAAGGTAGGAAGACTCTCCTTCCGTCCTCAAGTCTTAATACGGTTTGGTTGTCTAATGAGTGTTGATGGAGCGTTAAAGTGAGGTCTCTTAATGCAATGAACGACGGTATTTGTGCGAGGTTGGTGAGGTTTGTAGAACCTTTCGATGCATGATGATGTTGATGACATGACGGCGTGTAAGTAGGGACTGAGTGTTGGTAAGGAAGCTGGGAAATATTATACTGCGCGGAAAGTAGGAAGCGATGGTGATAGTTGAAACGATAAGGAGTGGGGTAAGGAAGATGGGATAAGACTGAGATTGGTTGGTTGGAGGAGGGATTGGACGGTGTAGGTAACAGAAGGCTAGTTGTAACACGTGCAACCGAAAACACCCAGCGTGGAGTAGGGAGGTTGCATCACATTGGATGACTAGTTGAAACACGTTTATGCAGTATTTTGATTCCATTGAAGAAAATCTTGTAGCGATCATGGGGAGTTTTTATTTTGTACAACTCTTGCTATATATGGTTATTCAAGATTTTTTTATGGTACCAGATGTACCAAAAATGTATTTGTAATATACTGCGTGTTTATCGTTGATAAGAAATGTTTGATGGATCTCCTTTTTGTAGTTAGGGTCGAGATGTTGGTCGATTTGCGGTCCGCCTTCTTCGACGAGTTTCTTTCACTCGTCGAGGCTGTTGAGGGTGGCATACTAGTAACGTCCGTACATAGAGATGGTGATGGTGTGCGAGCCTGGAGATCCAACGATGGAGAGGAATTTTCAGTGAACCTTGTTGATAAAGTGTATGTAGCCTGCAACTGAAAAACGAGAGATGCAGTTATGTTAGTATGGATAGGTACAATATGAGGTTGTTTCCTGGCAGAATGAGGACAAGCCGGCGTAAGTTTCGAGTATATGTACTTATAGATGGTTCACGGGATTGATACTCCGATGTGCACTGTACATATCTCTTGTAGAATTGTAGGACGAGGTTATTATTGTGATTGTTAATAGAGATTCTGAGTTTATGGAAGAAGAGGGATGTCAGTAAATGCAGCAACGGTGCGGAAGATATGCGATTGCGTAGTGGCCGCACGTGGTGCTGTCGTTACTTTGTAATTCCCATTTTTAGCCTCAGTGCGAACTTTTGAAAATTGAGGAAGGCGGGTAGAGTGGGAGCAGTCAGTAGCTGTTGAAATATTCTCCACATCCGTCCCCTAGCTATGAAGATGCAAAACCATTGTTTCCTTGATTTTGTTCTTGGGTTTGTATTTGAAACGAACGCGATAGAGCGTTCCGAGAATGCCAATGGTAATTGACAGGAGGCGAATACTCTGGTTAAATGTTGGTATTTTTTTGAGAATATCGTTTGTTTGTTTGGTATTCATGATATGAGTATAGATCTGTGCACGTCGATTTCCAAGGGTCTATATACTTCTGACATAAGGGGACACTAACAGGTTCTGGCAAATCTGTGGGAAATTTCATTTTTATAGACGTTGCCATAGTGAAGGCCTGAAGCGTAGTCGTTGTTGGCAGTCATGTCGACAGTAGATCGAAAGCTAATATGGTGTAGAGGGATAAGCGAATCTGTTGATAATGGTGCCCTTGTTTTTTTAAATGTATGCCTAAACCCTCTTATAGCGTCTGAAAGCAATCTAGGAAGTCCCCCTTGTCAAAACTAGGCTGTAGCGGTTGTGAGGGAAAGGTTGATCATTGACGAATAATTGTAGCACGGCGAAATCGAAGTGTTTGAGATGATGCGGATTTTTGGAGATACCTCCCGTGTAAACTTTATCGGACGTCATGGCAATGATGATTCTCCGTGGTAAATTCAGCCCCCGTGTTTCCCTTGGGTGTGTTTAGGGTTTGAAAACCAACGTGTTTGAAGTATTTTTTGGCGTTGCTCTTTGCAAGAGGCGTCTGGTGCGCGAGCTTCATGGTTGGGCTGGGTCTCTCCGGTTTGAGGTGGAGTTTAACGTAGACGATCTTGTTATATTCTTTAAATAGGGGATTATTGGAGAATAGATAAAATTGCGGAGTAGAAGTGGTGAATTGGACGGTGAGATTAACATCATTGACAAAAGCAGGTTTTGATTGAAAAGTCCGCTCGAGAGACAGCCCATGAGACTGCACCAATTTACTATTCTTGGCGTATTTCTTTCGCCACTTCATTCCGGAATTGGAATCGTCAAAGTCACCCGGGGTGTCCGTGACCCATAGAGACGACTGCAATTTCCGTTCATGACGGAGGAATAGTTTAGTTACGTTTTGAAGGGGTAGCCCGTTTGAGGAATGGAAATATTGAAGTTATTAAGAGAACCGCCGAACTTCGCTAAATAGGGGATTTAGAGAATTTTTGAGTAAGCTGACTTCGTCCGCATCTACGAGATTGACGATTTTAACGAATGCCTCTAAGACAGGTCCAGGTAATCTTCGACATTTCCACAGTAATGAAAGGTGATGGGAGAGTTTGTGGTTACAGTATTTTGAGAATTAAGAGAGATGGTCCTGTATTTCTCGATGTTGGTTTGAACCGGGAGTCTTCGGAATAAATCCAATTCGGAGTTGATGTACACGGTAGACATTATGAAAATATATCGTTAACCATCTTATTGGTTTTACGCCTAGCCTCCCCTCAGGGGCCCAAATTTTTGGGTACGGGGCGTAGCGACCCCGAGGCACCCGAGCTGCTCCTATTGGTCCGCGCTTAGCGCGTTTCACTCCTTTTTAGTTCGTCTCCTTTTTACTTTTAACTTTTAAACCTCCCTGATTTTAGTCTGAAGGATGCCCCCGTGTTGGACACGGTCAAATGTGACTGGATAATGGCGTGACTACCAGCACTGGGTCATCATTTAGGGCGGGAGCGTATCCCCTGGTAAAGGCCAGGCCCGGGGAGGGGCCATTACATGCGCTGTAAACTTCCTGCAGGCGATTGGGTCCCTTTGTCTATACCCAGGAAGGTGTGACCCTGAGGTTGCTTGTTCCAGGCCAGGGCAACTAACCTAAGCCGGGGTGGTGCCCAGGAAGCAGCCTGCCATCGGAGACAGGTGTAATGGTGGAGGATTAAATCGCTATGGTTAATGAAACAATTTTACCCAGATGAAACGAAAGAGATTAGAAGTAAAAGCAGTAACTGAGAAGCCTTTTCCTCGTTACTTAGTCATTAGTCGTACAGAAGACGGTCAGTCCTTTCAAAGGGTAAATCCATTTATTATTCAGAAGGGCATAGACGCCATAGCTGGACCCGTGAAATCCTGCACACGACTTCGAAATGGATCTCTTTTAGTGGAGACAGGAGGAATGTCGCAGAGTAACTCGTTGCTCAAGGCGGCAATTCTCCACGGATATCCGATTCGTGTCGAGCCACATATATCGCTAAATTCGTCGCGAGGAGTTATAACTACAAATGTTCTTGACGGTATGACCGACCGGGAAATCCAAAGTTGTTTGGAAGACCAAGGGGTCACGGCCGTGTATCAAGTGCAGGCGAGGAGAGACGGAGAAGTACAGCCCACCCTCCTCACATTTAACAAGGTAGACCTACCGCAGAGAATTAAAGCGGGGTACGAGGTGATCGAGGTGCGACCGTATGTTCCGAGCCCGTTGCGATGTTATCAGTGCCAGCGTTTTGGTCACACACGCATATCTTGTAGGACCGCCGCTTCCATCTGTGGCACCTGCGGTCTTGAAGGTCATGAAGGAGCATACTCATCGGCTACAGTCTGCGTGAATTGTCGAGGTGATCATCCAGCTTCATCCCGTGACTGTAGTCGCTATCGCGATGAACGCTATATTCAGGAAATCCGGGTTAAGGAAAAACTCTCATTTGTGGATGCCCGGAAGCGATTTCAATCTCGCCAAGTCACAGTACCTAAGACCGGTACATACAGCTCAGTAGCTTCTTCAGCGGCCAAGAAGCGCGACAGTAGTACGCAGACCTGTGACCTTGTTTTTACACGGGTCCCTATTGAGCCCAGTTCTCCAAAACGAACTACCGTGAAGCCTAAGCCGGTTGTGTTCAATGCCCCGGAAATTAAATTTAGGACTTCTTATACCACGACTGATTTTATTAAGACACCCTCTCCTGTAAATAAGCAAAAGAGCCCTTCACTTCCTCCTCCTCCTCGGAGGTCCCGCTCCCACGACGAGAGCAAGCCTGCTAGGCGATCGCCGTCACCGCCTATATCCGCATCCAACCAATTCCAGGCGTTGGAATCGGTGGGTGCTTCTCAGCGGGAGAGCCCTCCCTCTGAGGAGGTGATGGAGCAGGATGCACCTGCTCCTTGGAAATCACCTAGTCCCACGCGACTGAAGAAAGGACGTTTGATTCGCCCTGGACCGTCCAAAAAGTAAGGTGGTAAATTTTTAACCAATTTTAACAATGGCTATCTTTACGTGGGATGTGCGTGGACTCTGCAGTCGAAGACCTGACTTGGAGTTACTTTTACGATCGACTGACCCTCCGCTTGTGTGTCTCCAAGAGAGAAAACTTCGGCCACAAGATTCTTTTACTATGCGCGGTTACTCTTCGGTGAGGTTTGATCTCCCTCCCGCAGATGGCACTCCAGCTCACGGCGGAGTTCTAATTTTAATTATAGATGACGTGTACAGTACTTCACTACAGCTCCAGACTCCTTTGCAAGCTTCTGCAGCTGCAGTTCATTTCTCTGGCCTTAGTTTATCTGTCTGCACTGTTTATTTACCTCCATCCGGCACTATCACTATGGTTGATATGGAAAATCTGCTGTATCAGCTGCCGCCCCCTGTCCTACTTTTGGGAGATTTTAATGCGCACCATCCCCTATGGGGTTCCACCACGGAGTGTGCCAGGGGTAGCATGCTGGCAGACTTTCTCGACCGCCACCATCTCATTCTGCTCAACACTGGTCAACCTACTTTTATTTCTAACAGTACTCATTGTTCTTCACATTTGGATTTAGCCTTTTGTTCTGCCGCACTTGCTGTACGTTTCACCTGGAACGTCCTCTCCGATTTATACTCCAGAGACCATTTTCCGTGTCAAATACAAGTTCTCTCTCCACACGCACAGTCGCAGCGCGCGCCGAGATGGCTTATTGAGAAGGCGAACTGGCCTCTTTTTCGATCTTTGGCCAAATTTTCACGGTGTGAATTTCCATCTACCGACGTCATGATCGAGCACCTCCGTACGGTCATCATAACAGCCGCAGATCAGGCTATTCTCCGGTCGTCAATCCGCCCCGGACGCTTACCGGTTCCTTGGTGGACCGCTGAATGCCGAGATGCGTTGCGTGCGCGCAGAGGTTCTCTAAGAGTTTTTCGTCGCCACCCTACTTCAGCTAATATGATTCGCCATAAGCAATTGCGCGCAAAATGCCGTCGTATTATTAAGGATAGCAAAAGGGCGTCTTAGATAGCTTTTACCTCTTCTTTTAACCGCACAACGACTTCGTCTGTAGTTTAGGGCATGTTACGCCGCGTTGTTGGCAAACCAAGATTTACACCTATACTCGGTCTTAGGATTTTAAATCGAGTTTTCACTACTCCGATTGACGTCGCCAATGTTTTAGGACGAACCTTCGCTGATGTTTCGAACTCCGCCAATTACCCGGCTTCATTTCGCGCATTAAAGGAGCAAGTTGAGGCGAAAGGTTTCTCTTTTGCCTCCGACCATCAGGAGTGCTATAACGTTCCTTTTACCGCCAGGGAACTGGTGCATGCCCTTTCTACCTCTCGACATTGCGCACCGGGGCCAGATGGGGTTCATGTTGCCATGTTGCAGCATTTGTCAGCAGAAGGCAAAGCTTTTTTATTACACATATTTTAATTTTATTTGGTGTAATGACACATTTCCTAGCGCATGGCGAGTGGCCACCGTCACCTATTCCTAAGCCTGGAAAGGACCCACATCTTCCTTCCAGTTACCGTCCGATTTCCCTCACCAGCTGCGTAGCAAGGCGTTGGAACGCATGATTAACGGGCGGCTTATGTGGTGGTTAGAGTAGAGGCATTTATTAACGAACGCTCAGTGTGGTTTCCGCCGTCATCGTTCCTCAGTCAACCATCTTGTGTCTCTAACCACGCATGTAATGGACGGTTTTGTACGCAAGTGCCAAACGATCGCCGTATTTTTCGATCTGGAGAAAGCGTATGATACTTGCTGGAGAGGCGGTATCCTTCGAACGCTTCATGAATGGCGTATATGTGAGCGAATGTCTGTTTTTATTCAGGAATGTATGAAAGACCGGGTTTTTAATGTTCGCGTGGGATCAGTTTTATCGTCTAGTTTTACTCAAGAGAACGGTGTACCTCAGGGCTCGGTACTTAGTTGCACACTGTTTGCCATTGCTATCAATTCCATCACTGAGTGTTTGCCGTCAGGAAGTCGGTTAGGCAGTTGCCTAATGTGTCGAGGGCGACTTGAGTTTCGGTCTTTACGGAACATCATTTGTTGGTCCTACACTTCTGTTTGGTTTACTTCTAAGGGTTTGAAAGGCATGGGTAGAGAATTAACAGGTTCCACTTTCGACTGGTTCGATAGCTTCGCGGTTAACAACGATATGCTGGTCCCTGAAGTTAAACATTTTTTTTAGATCGGAGTGTTGTTTGAATGTTGCATTGATTCTTTCTACGAGTTGGGCTGGTTACATGTGTGTTTCGTTTAGTAAACGAAAACAGAATGAAACATTTTTATTACCTTGCACGCCTCCGCTGTAAGTGGTGTGCTTCCCGCAGATAGCGCAGGATTGAGATGGTAAAATCTGATGGGGTATCGGATCTTGGTTGTTGATTTGGTTTACTTATGGACGTACTTTAATATCTCAGGTCATCAGCATCGCAATCAATTCAGGGTGTGAAACGGCCTACAAATTTTGATCAGAGACCTCTTCTTTCAGGCTTGAGGTTCTTTTCGTGCAGCAAATCTACGACACGAGACCCACGACTTTACTTCCCTTCTGAAGGAAGCCATGCTTAGGATTTTACCCCAAAAAATCCATCGATCCTGGCCGGGATTGAACCCGCGATTTTGGGCCTTAGAGGCAATTATGGTTACCACTACCTTTCGGATCTTGATGAGACCCAACTCCCACTCCCCGCGTAACACTACCCTTTCCGGCAATAAGTTGGAAAAGCGAGAGTTGGTGTTGTCGGCAAAGACTCTGGGCACGTTACTCGTGAGCGAGATAGTAATTCGCTTTTGTTTGGTCATATCGAGGCAATGTCGGAATGTTTTACTCAGAAATTAAATGTGTCCGTATACCCTTTCCACTTGACAGGCACTTGTTTGCTGACACCTCTGCCCTTGGAGGCGAGTATTTATCCACCTTGTAACCCATTAACCCGTGAAGGGTTAATCCAAAGGTTAATCCTTTGGAGCCCTTGAGCGTAAAACATTCCTTCTCTGCGTTCGCCAGCCAGGTCTATTTATAGACCACTGGAGTACTTCGTACCGCGTCAAAATTTTGAATTTTTCGTCCCCCCAGCTTTGTTCGTAGCCCTTGGCGAAATTCATTGTACCCAAAACGTGTGAACATGGTCACCTATTCGAAATTTTGGTTTGGCAAGCGTTTAGGAACACGTTTATTGCCGTACAGATTTCTATACGCTTGGAAAATGATTCGTTGACATCGATTGGTACTATTTTTATGGATCTGTGATGCGAACTATTGTAAAATTTTAATAAATCGTGCAACACATCAACATACATGTAGGTGTTTTTGTGCGTAAAGTATAGCCATATTTTGGTTTTCAAACTGCGATTGAATCGCTCCTCCACGAGGTTTACGCGTTATTAGTCGTGTGCTGGTAACGCCGTGTCTTTTTAAAAATGCTCGATTTTTTTTATCAAATCGGTGCCTTTGTCGGTTTGTAAAACCTTGGGAATTCCTTTGTGCTTGGAAAATATGACGTTGAAAGCTTCGGCAATTTTTTTTTTCCAAATTTGGCCTCGAGAGGTACCGCCCATAGGAACTTGGAGAAGACGTCTATAGCAGTTTGAATGTAAGCGTAAAATTCGTTGTGTTGCTTAATGCTGTTCATGGCGTATAGATCTGCCTCCCAAAGGTCGTCGATGTTTGTAATGCGGTAGTTGCTGGTGGGAAATCTCTTTCTAGCCTTATTCCTGAGAAAGTATTCTATTCTATCTTTGGAAATGCCGGTCACTTTGCGCAATTTTTCGCGGTGCCTAAACCCGCGTAACGGTCTATTTGGTTGTAAATGTTATTCAGATCCATTATCAGTAGAGTGTTTCCCTCTCAAGATCCTCCTGTTTAGTGGGTTTACAAGATCTTGGACTAGACTGTATCTATTGGTGAGGTGCACAATGCTGCGAGCCCGTTGAAGCTTCTTTTTTCCGCAGAGTGTTGAACCTGGTCACTTTTTTTTTTTTTTTGTCTAAATTCCTCTTCTACTTTCTCCTTTTGCTATATGTCGGTCCTGGTGGTGTAGTGGTTACCATACTTGCCTCCTAAACCCAAGATCACGGGTTCGAACCCGGCCAGGACCGATGGATTTTTTCGGGCGTAAAAATCCTAAGTATGACTTCCTTCGGAAGGTAAGTAAAGCCGTGGGTCCCGTGTCGTACATTTACGGCACGAAAGAGAACCTCAAGCCTGAAAGAGAGGTCTCTGAGCAAAATTAGTCGGACGTTTCACGCCCTGCGTTGAATGCGGCGCTGATGACCTGAGATGTTAAAGAGTGTCCTTAAATAAACAAATAAATAAATCAAACCTTTTGCTATCGTAATGAGCTCTTGAGTTTTAACACCAGATCGTAATATTTGCCAACTTATACTTCACGAAGCACCACTTTTTTTTATGGAAACAATTTAAAACACTGCAACTGAGCAATATATTTTGGTACGATTTTGTCATTATCTATAACATGCAACTTCTTCGCGCTCTCCGGCTGAGATTGTAGCCGCATTATTTGCTTTGCGTGATTCATGGTGATGTTAATGCGCTGGCTATAGAACCGAGTGTAAGGAGATGAAAAACGGGTAAAAATCCATCTTTCTGCATCAGGGTCGTCTTCTTCCTCAACGACACCTTGTTAACTAGTTTCCTCCGTGTAGCTTTGTCTTTTTATACGTTTCTTACACGCTGGAGAATTGCAAACCTTCCCCTTACTAACGTTGTACACGTATTCCGAGATTTTTGCCTTTATCGTCGTAACTGTAATAAACCTTCTGATGATGAGGAAGATTATATTTATAGCGAAACAAAGTAAGACCACTCCCTTCCTGGTAGCAGCCCGGTTCTGTGCCTGTATCTATCGGGAGTGTACTGCGTGCAGTCTAAAACCAAATATTCCTGCGGCTTTTCAGTCCCCTTTTTAAATACTTTTAGAAAAAATTTAGAATTTCGGGATTCCATTTGCTGAAACAGTCTATCTGCGTCTTGTCTGGTGTTTTTAAATACCTCGATGTAATTGAAATTTAACGAAATGGTGCGAAAAATTTTCCCGGGGGAATATGTTTTGTAATATGTATATAATGCCAAAATATCTGTGGTGCCAATCTTTGGTGAGAAATTTGGACACATTGGTGCTGTCACTTTTGTACATATCGTCAATGACCAGGAGATCGCCCTCTTTAATGCTCCTTATGGGAGGAATGCCCGCATGCATCTGATCACTTTAAACATGCAATGATTGAAATCGGACCCAAACTTAGGCGGATATTCGGGAGGGTGACACCATATATCCCTATTTTGGGGCTTATCAAGCATTGGGTCGGTGTTGGCAATCATGCGCTAAACAAAGGTGGATTTACCGCTGCGGTACGGCCGGGCCACCTTTATGGTGCTGGGAAATATAAATTTATCAGGATCTGACATTTCCAGTTTTTACCGGGATATATTTTGCTGAAACTTTCCCTTACGGGAATTACTTCTCCCAAAGAGATATCTTCTGTTTCGACGTTTTCCCGGGGTTTACCCGCTTAAACCTGCCTTTGTTAGCAACCACCTCCCTTAAAGAAAAATCTTCCATTTCCTCGTTTTTTCCGGGTTTGCTTTTTTGAACTTGCCCCCGTTTGGTGCCACATCGCCAAAGGAGCATCTTCTCTATACACGTACGTTCCTGGATATGCTCGTTTCAATCTACCCTTGCGGGGCACTACCGGTATGTTAAAAGTAGATCCTCCCTGTGGTTTATGGTTATATGAAAACTACTCTATATATTCCATAAAACGACGCTTTAAGCGTCGCTTAAGACTTAATTTACCAGCATTACGCTTACGCGGAAGCAGAGTGTGTGTCAATTCACGGGTCTCGTGTTTTTTGTTTGGAATTAATTGTGCCAAGGGACGAGGCGGTTCTTACTATTCTTTCGTCTTCTCCACGAATCGAGAGGCGATATCACTTTTGGTTTGCGAATATATTTAAACAATTTATTAGGTACGTAGTCCTCTTGTCGAGGACTGCCCTTGAGAATCTGCAACAAACATTTCCTCGTCAACCTTACATATTTTAGACTATTTCATCCCCTCAGTAACCTTCCGTTTCGTATTTTCTTTTCGTTACCATGTTATTACCGACTACATTACATATTATTATTATTATTATTATTATTATCATCATCATCATCATCATCATCATCATCATCGTCGTCTTTTATATTCCAAGGAATACGTTTCTCCGCTTTTGGGGCCCTGCACACGTTTGCCCACCACCATTAATAAAGATTTGTTTGAAGGTACGGTTACTACCGTCCATAAGCGTTTTCCTGCAATGTGTCGATTTAGGATAGTTACAAATTTGCAATTATCCGTTAAAACGATATCCCTTATGACATCGCCATTCATTTTGCCTTAATTACCAAAATTCAAATTAATTCTCTATATTTTAAATGGGAATACTCCTTTTCGCCGCATTTTGCACCAAAGGTGTAGCTCTTAGGTCCAGTGGATGCAAATCACCAAATGTAGGCACCCTCGCCGTAATTTAGTTAAATTCGTCCTCGTTTCCCCCAAAAATGCTGACCGCCACGGGTGGCCTAGGTCGTTAAGGCGCGGATTCGTGAGCGGGAGGTCTGGGTTCGAACACCGCCAGGACCGTCCTCCCTGACTGAGGTTTTTTCAGTTTTCCTCAGTCCTCATAAATGGCAAATGCCGGGGAAGTACCCTAAACTTAGGCCTGGAACGATTCCTTCCTTAAAAATAAATCCTTTCCCAGTGTATCATTTCATCTCATGTATCATCAGTGCCCATCGCCTGTGGTTCCTCTGTAGCATAAACGGGCGATAAACACTATTCATTCATTTTCATTGCAAAGTGGTGATGCTTTAGGCATCCATTCATTAGGTCTGTAGCTCGCTATGGAATCGGTGTAAAAGTAGTACATCGTTGTGCTAATTTCTTTAGATAGTACAGCTCCAGACGAGCGTGGGTGCTGGTATAGGCGACTATTACATTTGTTTTAAAATTCTGTTTAGGACCTCGCTCATAATACTTCCAAACAGCGTACATAATTTCGTCCGTGGCAGGTAGATGCGTCTGTACCTCAATACCTCCATCGTTAACTGTAGTAACTGGTCAAATATTTGCACGTCTTGCAAAGTAAACACTCCATCGAGCTTTCCTACAAGTTCGCACAATTCTAATGCTTTTCCGGTTGAATAAATTCCGAACGCTTAATTGACTTATAATTATTATCGTCATCCACTTTGGCTTTACACACGGCAATGACTCGTGGCAAATACAAATTGTCCTAATCCTTTTTTTCAATTGTTCCTTTACTCTTGCTACATGCATTGCAATACTTAAAGCATAAACCTTGAAATTATTTTGTTCACCTGCTATTAATTTTGAGAGGTCCTCCAATCAAAAACTCCCTATTACTCTGCATCACCTTTTAAATGGATTTTAAGACCGCCTGTGGATTAATCTGATAAAATCTGCGAAAACTCATTAAAAGACTTACAGGGGTTATTCGAATCACTAATAGATAAACCCATGTATGTTCGTTATTCAATAAAATTTGTGTTAAAAATGTAATAGTCCCTGAAATATTTGATAAACCTACATATCTGGATTTGCATCTTCAGGCATGGGACGAACGGTTATATTAGTTTCTGAAAAATCGGATTAAAATTTATTCACCGTTCGTTTTCTATGTTGAGTAATGTCAAATAAAGGCTGTGAACTTACCGACATTTTCTCGAAATCGCAATCGTTAAATATGTCGTCATCAGAAGGCAAGGGAAAGCCCTGTGTAAATAAGGCGATAGGTCCTCGCCCTCCATTATCCACGGTGCACTTCAGCCCTAGAAATAAAGGGTTTGTTTCTATATAATAATTTCACCATTATACATACATATGCGAGTGCAAAAATACATCACACCATTTGAAAAACTAATTCATGCATCATATATTTAAGTAATATATTACAAGTTCGCTATATTTATATGAAAAAGAATAAAACTTACCATTCACGGCACCGTGAACAGTTATTACTTTGCACATTTTCGCAACTGGGCACAGTACAGTAGGAATTGTCGTTAGAGCAAGACCGACACACGCAATAGCACAAAAGTGAAACTAAAAGTCCTATTAGGGCTAATACGAACTTTCTCGTATTCCAGCATATCTTCCACTTTTGTGCAAGCTAACTACCTTTCCCTTACTTCAGCGGTAATTTTATACTGTCTCCATGTCTCCCCTCTATGCCTCTCACTACAATGTAATGTAACCGTGCAAGGACCCAACCGCTTGGGGAAATAGCATTATCAGTGAAGCACCATTGCATCAGCGCATACTTTCCGCGTGGGGACTACCCGTTTTACCACAGCATCATTTTTCGTTAGTGCAATCTATTTCCGTGTAACTTTGTTGTAGTTTTCCTCATTTCATGTTTTAATAGCGCAATATTTTTTCTTGTGACCTTCCATGTTAAAATATATTTTGTTTTTCCCCTATAACCTTACTGTGACTTTTCTTATTGCACGTGTTTTATTAGGGCAATGTATTTTCTTATGACCTTCCTGTCACTTTCCTTACAAAACATGTTTTATTAGCCCGATAATTTTTCTTGTAACCTTCCTATGACTATACTTATTACATACACACACATTTGCTTGCCGCGTGGGAACTACCCGTATTACAATATCATACGGGTTTCAATAGCACAATAGTTTTATCTGTTACCTTGTGGCTTTCCTTATTGTCTACATTACGCATTTGATATTACCAGAGAATTTTCCTTGTACGACATGGAATTTACCATTTAAAAGGTGTTAAAAGGTCACGGTTTGTCCATTGCTTACATCCACTGTTATCCACAACGTCTCGTTGTCAGTGCCACATTTTTAACAATGCTACTGACGTAAATCCTCTTTTTCTCAACATTTTTACATACATCTTTGTAATTGTTTTTAAATAACTTTCATTTATTTATTGAAAACATTTTCAATTCACTTGCATACATTTAATATTTTTTATTCTTTACGTACATTACATCGATTAAATATTACAAATTCTTCTATTTGTACACTGTATTGCATTTGTGTTGGTTTACATTATTTTTTTGGTTGCTGTTTGAACGATACTGTACCTCTGATGTTTAAATTGCAAGACAGTACCCCGCACATGTTTTGTAAGTACTTATATGTTTATTCATTTTTTTATTTATCCTATAATGCTATTTACCTTTTATTCCAATAATGCACAGAGTTTGAATACAATCGTGCAAAATGCGGCGTGTACTCTCAATAAATAATTATTTAAAAAGTTCATAATTTAAACTGGCATGCACTTCATTTAAAATCTTAAAATACACACTATTACTTGTAGTATACAATGACACAGGTATTATAGTATATTCGCATAAAAGAAATTATGTTGAAAAGTCGTGCAGTGCGCCCGTTTCCATTTCGAAAAGAATGTATGTAAAGAAAATAGCTTATATAATGGTGTGCTAGATTATGGCAGTTATTTGCATTAATGGTTATGCTATTAATTCTTTTAAAGAATTTGTTTAATTCCTGGAATTTTACAACTGCAAATATACATGTTTATAGCTAGAAGGGTTTGCATTACTTTTTCTGTAACTACCTGCTATAAATAATCAGTTCCAACAATTTAATACACTCTTTTTGCTAATATTGTATTACAGCTATGTTTCACTTTACTCGCAATTATACATCCTCCAAAAATAAATTAAGTGTTTTTTGCATGTTACTAGTTTTCTGTACTTTTCTGTCTAGTATTATTTCCTCATTGTATTGTATAATCAGTTTCACTTATAGTCTGTGTGCCTGTATATTACATTCAGTAATATATTTGCTTCTAAATTCTAAACAGTAACCGTTCACTTACTCTACATTATAACTATAACGTATAAACATTTAACAAATCGAGGATTTATAATAATTTCATTTAACAGTTAACTAACGGTAGATGCATATTCTGTTTTTCAATAGGGGTGCTATGAAAGCATTGCACTGAACATTATCGCTTTATGATTATGAATGACATATAATTATTACCTTTGTATGTTTGTTAGTCCTGGTGGTGTAGTGGTTACCATTCTTGCCTCCTAAACCCAAGATCGCGGGTTCGAACCCGGCCAGGACCGATGGATTTTTTCGGGGCGTAAAAATCCTAAGTATGGCTTCCTTCGGAAGGGAAGTAAAGCCGTGGGTCCCGTGTCGTACATTTACGGCACAAAAAAGAACCTCAAGCCTGAAAGAGAGGCCTCTGAGCAAAATTAGTCGGCCGTTTCTCACCCTGAATTGAGTGGAACGCTGATGACCTGAGATGTTAAAGAGAATCCATAAATAAATCAACAAAAAAAAACCTATCTATTACACCATTATACTCCAATATATTATACCCCTCTGAATCTTAATTATACTTCTGCATTATTTATAAACAAGCTCCTTTAACTCCCATCCTCTGCATCTTCACTAAAGCCCTCAACATCTTCAGCTCCTGCTGCTTCATCATATTCTTCCCTCTTCAAACCATATCTAGGTTTCTTTATTATGTAACTTCTTCAATCTCTCCATCATCTCTTTTCTTCTTCTCCCTATTCTTCTAACGTGATTCAAATCAACTTTTCAATGTAAATTTGGGTGATAAATTATTTTTCTAATTATATTTAATATTCTTAATGTTTCCAATCTTCACTCTATATATCATATCAATTTATTAATAAACATATTTAATCATCAGATATACTTGTATTTTAATTATATCCATTACCTCGTCCCATACACTTCCCCTCATTCAATAAATAATAAGCTTCCTTACCACCAATCCCCTATTTTAGTTACCGTTTACACCCCCAAATACATTACACTTTTAACAACCTTGACACCCATATATATAAAACCTGTCTATCGGTTCTCTTAATGTCAAAACCGGCCACCACAAAAAAAACAACGCCATTTTTTCCCTGCCGGACGACCTTGGCAGTGTGACGTCAAACAACTGGCCTCCACGGGACTCGTACTACTGTCATTAATTCAAAAGGTTTGCAAGTGTGATTCTTCTTTTTTATTTTTTCCAATCAATTTTATGATTTTCTGACCTAAAGTAGGCGCAAATGCAAATTCGCCATTTGTTTATAACGGATATTTCTTAAATGTTCATTGGCGTGGGTTTCCAGATTTCTTTTCTCCAAACATGTGGACGTGTGTACACCACTTCTTGTCGGAAGTTATAGGATCTTCACAGAAAGATTGTAACACATTTTTAATACTGTGGACAATTTGAGGAGCTATTTTCTGTTTTTTATTTATTTATGTAATGAACATGTTAGGGTGATATGGGAATTTTTTGAGTTGCATGTGTTCTTTTATTTGTAATGGAAAACTTGTGTTTTTGACATTTTTATTTCTTTTACAATTTTTAATCATTATCTGGGAATGGAAATTTACCCATTCTTTTCAATTGCTAATGTAAACTGTATTGATTATTTCCTGTAATTTAATAATTTTAAGACAGCCTTAACCAAAAGTTTAGGTATTAACAGCACATCCACATATCTGTGCCAAATATTAAAAGAAAAGAGTAAGAAACACTCGTCAGTAATATGAAACACTTGGATTATGCTTTGAAATTATTAAACCTACAAGGCAGAGAAATTAAGTTCACAACTGCAGTTGAGCAGATTATTTAGGATGAATTTGTTCACTTGGGGCAAAATAATATCAAACCCTCCAGTGATAATGGCAGGTTCCTCTCCAAGTATTTTATGGAATTTATGGTGACTGAAGGATGATAAGCAAATTTTGTGTGAATGGTTATTTCTTTTCTTACCGGCATTGTTTTACCTAATTTCATCACTTTTCCTGTTTGAATTTCTTAATTTTTTGTGTACAATGTATATGTTCCAACCATTAGTTTTTACCATTTGTATTATCTGCGAGTACTCTTCACTAAATTTTTTTCATTTTTGGATAGATAAATATGATAGAGAAATGAAAATCAAATTACTGAAATTTGTAGACAGACTATTGTAGCTGGGAATATGGGGAAAAAATATTATAAAAAAAATGAGGTTAACGTAATGAATTTCTAGATCCCAACAGAAGGCAAATTAATCCAAAATTTCATAAAATGTCCATGGGAGCTATACCAAATCCATCCAACCATCAACAAATTCAGCAGCCAACTCGGAACTGATGATATGGGAGATGACCGTGAATAGTTTAATAAGTGGAGCATAAAAGTATTTAAATCCACTCATGAGCTAATTAAGAATTTACAAATATAATTAATTGTTATAATAAAATTAATTTATTTCATTCAGTATAAATACTGTCACTATTAAAAAACTTATTTAATGACCAGAAACAATGATTAAATAAATATTCCTTTTCTTCCCTTTTATATGTTAACAAAGGTGGATCAATGTCTCTAATTCCTGATGAAGAAAAAGAATTAGTTTTACACAATTAAAATGCAAGATGTCTTTGATCTGTGTGCAACATACAAAAGGAATATGAAATGGCAGTCAAAAAAGATCTCAAAATGTGTTCCACCGTGATGGGTGGCCAAGGTCATTAAGGCCTGGACTCATAAGCAGGAGATCTGGGGTTTGACTCTGGCCAGGATCTTCCTCCCTGACTGAGGCTTTTTCCAGGTTTTCATCAGTTTTCATAAATGGAAAATTGAAGGGGGGGGGTACCCTATACATAGGACTAGAACATTTTCTTTCTTAAAAAAATGATTTTCCAATTTATCATTTCATCTCATTTATTACCAGTGTCCACTGCCTGTGGTGCCTCAGCAGTAAAAAGTACTAAACCTTATTAAAGAAAAAATATGTTACAATAAAAGGATGGGAGACTGTGTAGAATCAGTGAGTCTGATTTAGGAACTATTAGGTCTCTCAGTGACACTAGAAGACTTATTTGTCAGTAGAACTAGCAGCTACACAAGATAACTTTTGCAAGTTTCCTGACATGTTGGAGGCCATTTTGGAAAAACATATGTTAAAGAATGAACAAGGCCACATCCAGTATTCTCAGAAGAACAGAACCAATCAATACTCCATTTGGCTTTATTTACATGTATTACATTGTGCCTTGTTCCCCAGAAGCTTTTGGACTTCTGTTACTTCATTATCCTATTTTTGTTACTGTGCTTGCAAATTGTTAAATCAATTTAAAACTTATAAGGTGTGAGCAAGATAAGCTCTAGTACTAAGTTCTGATTTAAATACAGGAAGACACTCATTCTTGGCATTTGACGCTTCTGTGCGATTATATTTTGCTTCCTGATAGAATTTTTTCTTAAATGTTTCAAAACTCTTATCTTATCTGGTGTTTAAACCAAGTGAAGCCAACTGGATACTATCTAGCCATCAGCACTACTAAGTTCGTAGAATGTCCCTTGTTCATCTTTCACCTTATGTCCACTAATAGCAAAACTTTGTTTTGCCAACTGTCTTGAGTGTCAATCTCTTCTCATTCTTAGCTCTTTACAAAATAAACTTGGTAAAATAGATGATATAGGGGCATTAGATAATGCATGCATATTTTTAACACACTTAACATGTGTGTGATTTTAAGCAATCCTGAATGACTCCGTTGCTCTTTCCCAGGTCTCAAATCCTGTTTTGTTTTTCTTTTATTTAAATAGTGTTTAACATCTGTTTTTACTACTGAAGCATCACAGACAGCTTAATCCAGTCTCAACAAAAACAGGAATGAATGACCAGATTTTTAGAGACATTCTTTTAACAAAAATGGCAATTAATCTTGTTTTGTTTTAGTGCAAAATGATAGGCACACAAGCATTTCAAGCCATTTACTTTGAACTTTTCTGATGTATTTTTTATCATTTAAGACACGCAATGAATGATTGAAGTTTGGTTGATATGATTTACTCCAATTTTCTTTCAAACATTAGAAGCACTGGTATTTGTTTTCTGCACATAAAATGTCAATTTGACTAATTTTTCTTTTACCTGAACTCTGTTAGCATACATTTCTGGAAAATAGGCTATAATTAACTGTTTTTATTTTAATTAACATTGATAACTATCCAATAATAATTGCCACAGAACATTATTAAATTAAAACTCCTACTACATTACTACAGACTACTAAATTATCGTGACACGAACTAGAGACTGACAAGGAAAAAAATTAATTCACTGTTTGCCATCAAAACTTCATGCTATTCTTGGTGGCTATGTTCTAAATTACAAACTTTTTTTAAATATTTAATAGTGAAGTATTTTTATTCTCTATGTATAAATATTAATATAATGTGCATATTTATTGAAAACTAGCCCAGTGAATAAGAAACTCATAATGTTTGTAATAAGCAACTGATTTCTAATATTAATAAATGGAGTTTGGAGTTATTGTTCATTTGGTTTATTTAAGGCCACTCTTTAACAACTTGGGCATCAATGCCCCATTGAATTCAGGGCATGAAAAAGCCAATAAATTTTGCTCTTCTTTCAGGCTTGAGGTTCATTTACATGCCATAAATCTATGACACAAGAAGACCCATGGTTTTACTTACCTTCTGAAGGAAGCCATACTTAGGATTTTTACACCAAAAAAATCAATTGATCCTGGCTAGAATTGAACCCTTGATCTTGGGGAGTTTGTAGTCAGGAATATCAGAAAAGTTCAACATTAAACATAGCCAGTAAGTGGTAGGATATCTTCTTATCACATATGAATTGGTAGGATACTAAATATAAGGTCCCTTTGCCCCTTTGAGATGAGACTCTGAGAGAAAGTACAGTAACAAAAACAATTTTAAGACATGTCTACATCTGTACAACTACAAATTGCACTGCAAAATTAATTTTCAGGGACTGGTAAAATGAGCCTGCATGTTTCATAAGTGGTTCTTGTAGGCTTCTCATTACATAAATATATATTTTTTAATAAGAGCAAAGTTTTAAATAGAAAAAATGTAATTAATTAGAAGAAAATAAGAATTTTGTTTCTGAAAATAGTGAACAGGCTATAGCCCTGATGGTTCCAGCAATTATGCATTTCATGTTGAAATGTGGAAGATTACTGACTGAAGATATTTAGTACTGAGGAAAGAATGCTGATATAAGTTAGCACTCCTGCGTATTCAGAAAAAAATTTTTCTTTTAATGCATCAGTAAATTATGGATCAAATACCCTGACATCTGTTTTTGGCAAACTATAGGGAAAAGTGCTCTTAAAAACACTGGGACTGTTTTTAGATTTATCTAAAGCTTTTGATAGTGTATCTCATGGTAGCAAGTTATAAAACGTAGAAAACTATGGTTTAAAGGAGAAAGTAAATAAATTTATACAGTCGTATCTAAAAAATCCTAAACAATGGTGGGAAATTTATTGGGAATCTAGAAACTGTGTAAAAACAATTGAATCTGATTACAAAAGTGTTCCCTCTGGGGTAAGTGACAGAAATCTTAAACCTCTAGAAGTCACAGTAAATAAAAATTTAATGCATATTTTAACATTTCTAAATAAAAGTGAATTGAATCTCAATGTAAACAAACAAAATGTATCCTACACTTATGTCTTCAACTTGTTTACACTAAACACCACTTATATAAAACTAAGACATGTTTCTGGAGCATTTACTCCCATCTTCAGTTGTTGACTGACTACTGTTACAACTGAAGATGAGAGTGAATGCTCCTGAAACATGTCATAGATTATGTAAGTGGAGGTTAGAGTAAACAAGTTGAATACATAAGTGTAGGATATATTGCCACTCCATTGTCTATAGCTTCTTAAGTACAATTTATTTAAACAAAATGTACTTTATACACATAAAAAGGTTCGTATTAGGTGAAACAATATTTCACTAACCGATTAATTTATTAGAACATGTTTCAAGAGCATTCACTCTCATCTTCAGCTGGGGACTGACTAAAGCTGGCAGGTGACAATGTGACCTCTGGTGGTTGGAATATACAGCAAAACAGGAAGTCCAATGTTGGGATGTCAAAATTCATAATGTGATAATTACTAAAATGTATTTTATTCACCAGTATTACAATCTAATAAACTAACCCTAAATTAACAACAAGAAAATTGAGCAAGTAACTAGCCATAATTTGCTTGTAGTCCATTTAGATGAAAATTTATACAGAAAACATATTCAGGAACTTTGTAAAAAAAAAATAAAACCATTTATTATTTATTAAAATATAACAGAATATTTAGATGGTGAAATATTAATAAATTTATGTTATGGAATAATTTATCCACATTTAGTTTATGGGATTGAAATATGGGAGATATGGCATAACAAAAATGAACAGATTGCTCTTGCTCCAAGAAAGAAGTATCAGAAACATTTTTCAATTAAAGAGTAGGAACTCTTGTAAAGTAACATTTAAGTATGATAATATTCTTATTTTATGTGTTTATATATGTATTATTTATATTTATATATGTAAAGTGATAAGATTAGTAAATGGGAAACCACTGTCAATAAATAAAGATCTGTACTCATGCTGCATAAGAGGACATGCTAACTATCACAGTTTATGTATAAATAAAATAGCAACAGAAAAAGATCCATGTGTTATGGGAACTTTCTTTTAAACAAATTACCATATTATATAAAAATGCAAACAAAAATTGATTCAGAAAAATATAAAAAAAAATGCCTAATAAAAAATATCCCTAAAGGCTGGAAGACTTATAAAACTGATTTGAATTTTACTAATTTTATATTATTTATATGATTGTATATATTGTTCTAACCAAGCTTAATACTTGTATTAGGGTAGGTTCATAAGTTTCCGGCCTCCCGATAAGGATTATCACCTTTACAAAATCCTTATATATCATATCTAATCTGTTAAGTAAATAATTGCAGCTGTAACTTCTGTTCTGCTGTGTTCAGTTCAGGTATAGTTGCATAAAGAAGGCTATATGAAGATGGTGACATGCTCAAAATGGAGTTTTGAGCTGTTATTAAGTTCTTCCCAAAAGGACTACTCCAAATGAAACAGCAATTGGATGGTGTATATGGGGAAACATCCCCCTCATTTTCTACTGTAAAAGAATGGGTCAAGAAAGCATTGAAGACTGAGAGTGTACAGGTCGGCCCTTGGAGGTGCTCACTCCTGAAAACATCATTCTTTTGGAAGGAGAAATTATGGAAGACTGGCAGCTCAAAGTTACAGAAATAGCAGCAAAATTGGGCCTTTCTAAAACAACAGTCCTTCCAATTATTCATGAACATTTAAACATGAATAATGCTAGATGGGTGCCTAGACTGCTTTCATCAGTCTAAAGTAGCAACAAGTCATCTGTTGTCAGATATTTTGGAGTTATGTTGTGGCAATGAGAGAGAAGTTCTGCAAACCATTGTTACAGGAGATGAAACTATGGTCCCCTACTATGATCCCTTGTTCAAAAGAGAATCAATGGAGTGGCATAAAGCTGTGAAGCACCACCTCCAATGGCCAAGGTCACTCAGTCAACCAAGAAGATCATGGCCACAATTTTTTGGGACTGTGAAGGAATACTTTTCATTCACCTTAAGGAGTGGAACACCAAAGTAAATGGGGAGAAAAGGCAAGGAAATCTTGAGTAGTGGCATGCACCTTCAGGACAATGCGCCTGTGCACACAGCTCTTGTTGCAAAGGAAGCTGTGAAGAAATGTGCTTCAAGGATATCGGCCATCCATCCTGCAGACCAGATCTAGCCCCTAGTGACTATTTTCTTTTCTCAAAACTCAAAAAGGACCTTCCAGGAAGGAAATCAAGAATGATGAAGAAGTGATGGATGCTGTTTATGCCCATTTTGCAGACAAGATTTCTGATTATTTTTGAAATTGAAATGTTAATTCAAAGATGTGAGAAGTGTATTGCAATAAAGGGTAACTATATTGAAAGGTGAAATATAATTTTTGTCTTTATCATACCAAGAAAATGGTTAGATGAAACTTATGGACCTACCATCATACTTGTAAGTCTACAAGTAGTAAAGACAACAAATATGTAATTATTACAAAGGGTCAAAATCACTCTTCGCACCATTCCACGAATGTAAAATTCTCTATTGTTTTAATGTTAAGCAGTAAACCATTATTTAGTTAAATGACCAAGTAATCTAACTACATATTTGCTTAATTTGAAGTTATTTCATGTAGTTGGGATACTTAGTGATTAACAAAGCCTATTAATGTTATTGCAAAACATGTATTACTAAGCATGGTGCTGAACAAACTGCTTTTTGAGCCATTTTTTCCAACACTTCAAAGGTCTAGAAATTGATTCAGCATTGCACCTCATTATTATTGCACACAGAAGTAAGGTGGTTGTCATGAGGCTACATACTAAACAGAGCTCTCTAACTCAAAGAAGTGAAAGCTTTTTTAAGGAAGAAAATAGAAATGTTTTACTATGTGTTGTGTAACTAGGTGTTTCATAAGATACAAAGTCTAAATAGAAAATAATGTGTACATACTTTAAATTTTGTTTCTCTCTGTGTGTTCAAGACTTTGCTAACCAACTTGGTGAAACTCTGGAATGAAGGTGGGAAAGATCTAGAAATGGCAATGAAACTGTTCATGGATTCTGCAGAGGGATATCTAGCAGTGATCTTCAGCTTCATTTGTTTTGTGTTTATAAATGGTGGTATTGTGGCAGGTGACAAATCTGCCCATATATCTGCAATTAATATTCCTCAGGTTTTTTATTTTCTTATGTTTTTTACATTTTTTTCAATTCCTTATGGTATCAGCCATATAAAGCGTTTTATTAAATCAGTATTTGTTAACAAATGGAAAATGACAGCAGCACTGCTATTGTGTGTTCTTATAATTTACCTAAATACAGAGGTACACCCATACTTGTTAGCAGATAACCGACACTATACCTTTTATGTGTGGAAGAGAGTATATGAAAGACATTATTTATGTAAATACCTCATGGTAGGAGTATATTTGTTTGGAGCTTATGTTGTTTCTAGTATTCTCAGAAGAACAGAACCAATGTTTCATTTGGCCTTTTTAATATGTTTTATACTGTGTCTTGTTCCCCAGAAGCTTTTGGAGTTCCGTTACTTTATTATCCCATTTTTGTTACTGCGCTTGCAAATTGTTATGTCAGTGAGGCAATTGGTGTTTGAATTCATGTTATTTACAGGTATAAATTACATCACTATTTATATTTTTGCAACAAAAACATTTTTTTGGAAAAATTCTGAGGATGTACAGAGATTTTTATGGTAATAAATAATTCAAAAATGCAAAATTTTATAACAGAAATTAAAACTCATAGTGGGTGATTAAATTTATTCAAATTTTACTGCAAGTCATTTTGAATGGATAATGTAAATGCTAGTCCCTGCAACTTGCCTTGAAGGGTTTAGTTTTGAGAGTACAATACTTGCAACCTAGTGAGTGGTTAAAGAACTAACATGATCACATTTTGTAAATGAAGTGATATAAATATTGTACTTACAAAGCTGTTGACAATGGAGTGGTAATATATCCTAAACTAGGTATTCATTTTTTTATACTAAACTCCACTTACTTACATAAAAGTAACTTGGATTTTGGGAGAATCTCTCTCCCAAACGCATGTAAGTAAGTGGAGTTTAGTATAAAAAAAATGAATGAAATGAATACCTAAGTTTGGGATAAAGTGACATAACTTTGACATTCTCTCTCTCTCCCTCTTAGAGGCACACTCCACCCTCCACAGTGAATTCTCAGAACAAGATCATACAGATCAACTGATTATATTACTTGAACTTACAAGTAGAAGCTACCCAGAATTTGTGAGCAGTCCCGAGTGGCAGCAGAGAAATCCAAATGCGATTCCATGAAATGACTCGTGTGGAGAAATTGACTTTGTAGGAAGCATGCTTGTAGTCAATCACATGAAAGCAAATGGGAAACTGTAATCATTTCCTATAACATATAAAGGAAATTATAATTATGAGGGAAAAGGCATGCGCTTTTAAAAAAGTATAAGTTTTGCGCGTAATCCGAACTGTATAGGCAAGATATTTCTTAATTTGAGATGGAGCTAAAAATAATTAACCACAATGCACACTAACACCTTCTATTCACAACATACTATACACTAACAATTTCTATTCACAACACATTTAACTGTCTGCTGTCCATTGCTATATGATTCTGCTTCTGTATTATTCTTGGGACTGCTTGGGACTTACAGGTACTTCTACTTGTAAGGTCAAGTATTATATTGGTAAAAACTATTTGCAACATTGATGTCATTAATTCAAATTGACTCATAGCATAGTCTAAATAAGTTTGATCACTCAATGTATATGTATGTATGTGTGTGAGAGAAAGGGGGGGAGAGTATATAAAATGATGCCAATAGTAAATAACACTGCAATCCCTTAATCCAATCCTTGATTATCTGAAAACACAGTTAATCTGGACTGAAATTTGAAAACATTGTGCAAGAAACAATGAAATGTAAAACACATTTCAGCTGAAGTTTAGTCATAATAGTAAATCAACATAAAAGATTGAAACATATCAAGCAGCCACAGCTGTAACATGAGTTCATTTGTATGCACTTGATGACTTCTGCCATCACCTACAGTCTACTTTCATTTGCTTCCCACAGCCAAGAATTTGTTGAACTAGTTCAAGGATATTGTTAGATTCATATGTCTGCTCTGGACTTTTGATGAAGGTGAGACTTTGTCATATTTTCTTCTGATTTCCTCAACAGCTGCTTGCTGACATCTTCCCATGTTTCTGCTGCCCAATAAACTATATCCTTAATGTTCACTTTCTTCAGTTTTTGAAGCAGAGAAAGAGAACTGTCATTACTTTCAGTAAGGAACCTAAAAAGCTTTTTATACATGCTAGTTTTATATTTTGCAAAACACCTTGATCCATTGACTGCAATATTTATACAATATTAGGGGTAGGAAAATTATTATTTTACCACATAGTAATTGACTCTCTGCTGAACATGATGGAGTATATTGTTAACTAAGAGCAATGCCAAGGTGACAAACCATTTTTTTTTTTTTCACTAAAACCTTTACTGAGGGAACAAATTATTTTTCAAACTGTTCTTGAAATAGTTTTACACCCATACAGGCCTTTCTTTTGTTTCTATAGTACACTAGAAGCTAGTTCCAGCAGCATTATCAGACACTAATTCCTTGTTAATTTTAAAACCAGGTACATGAGATTCTTTCACAGGTTCAAGGCTTTAATTGGGAAGTCCCACTGCTTGCATTGAATAATTTCCTGATGTTATTAAGCCATTAAATTCACTAATGGAATTTTCTGCTACAGCATGATCAGCTAATAACTGTTCTTCCCTTAGCAGAGTGTCACGTCTTTTTCATCCACCAATCAAACCATCCAGTACTGACAGTAAATGAGGCATTTCTATTCAATACATTATATAACCCCCTATATACTAAATTAAATGGGAAAGGAAAATATTTAACTTTATATTCAGAAATAAAAGAGTCTAATATTAAATGATTGAGAGGTTTTGTGAAATACATACATGTCCTTTGTAATCCACTGTATCTTTCAGGTCATAACCATTTTTTAAAAAAGTATGCAATGTATTTCACAAAAACTCTCAATCATGTAATTGTTATTGCTACATATAAAGTTATTAAGTTAAATATTTTCCTTTCCCATTTAATGAATCTGGTATATGGAGGACTAAATGATGTATTGAATAGAAATGCCTCATTCACTGTTGGTAATAAATGGTTTGAATGGTGGATGAAAAGATGTGAAACACATCAGTCTACAATAATGGAAGAACAATCATAGCACAGCATAGCTGATCATGCTGTGGCAGAAGATTACATTAGTGGATTTAATGACTAAATAGCACCAGGAAATTATTCACTGCAAGAAATGGCACTTTCCAATTAAATAAAGCCTTGCATCTGTGAAAGAATCTCATGCAACTTGTTTTATAATCAATAAGAAACCTTTCACAGTATTAATGTTTGGTAATGCTGCAGGAATAAATAAATTGCCCGTAATGGTTATTGGAAAAACAGCAAAACCAAGGACATTCAAAATCCATAACATGAACTCACTTCCAGTTTACTACAGGAACAAATGAATGTATATGGTTACATTTTGAAGAGCCTATCATTAGTTTCTGCTCTGGCACTGTTGGCATTGAAGTACACATTATTTTTTATAGCTTGCCACCTGTTCCTTCTCATTACAACTTCACCTAGAGCAATATGCATTTCAGTCCTCCTAAATATTCTGTGCATGTAAACCATAAACTTATATTAGCAATATATTGCTCAATTGCTTGCTCTCACATCACATGGTTTCCCTGGATATCTCTGCATTGAATACAAGTTCGTCTATTCTGCTATATTATAAATTATAGAACTCTCCACCAAGCACCTAAAATAAATTGCTTGCTCTGGGGAGCAAAGGCTCTCTGAGGACCTCTTTCCAGAATGATCGAGCTAATTTGTCCAGAAAGGTTATTCCAGATAACAATCTTTTATTTCTACATTCCATGGCATTGATTTTGACCTCCTTCTCCTCCCCTTGCCCCTCCTTCTCCCGTACTTTTCCTTCTTAACATTATTCCAGAGAAGTATCTTTTTATTTCTATGTCCCATGTCAGTGATTTTGACTTTTCTTGTGTAGTAATCTTTTTTCTTCCTCCTCCTGCTCTTCTTCTTCTTCTTCTTCTTCTTCTTCTTCTTCTTCTTCTTCTTCTTCTTCTTCTTCTTCTTCTTCTTCTTCTTCTTCTTCTCTGTCAAACAAGGATGTAGTTCTTCTTTTCTAGGTCCTAATTTAATTTCATTTTTCCTTATTCCCTTATCACTTTCACTACTGTTATTTCTGCAATTGTTTAATTTCCCTTGGAAATAAAAATCATGTGAATTTTATTAGAAATTTCTTTAATCCTTATACTTATATTGAATGTTTTTCTTCTTAAAAAAAAAGATAGATACATCTACAGGCCTTTCATAACATATCCTTCGGCTTGCATGAGGTTTTACATCTCAGCAGCTGAACTCGGAGTTTGCTTCTTAAACTGTGTATAAAATGTTACCATTTAACAAATTCTGAAATTTCATCTTTCCTCTGCTAAACAGACATTGCACTGGGTAAACACATTCAGAATGAATGATTTAGTTTGACCACTGTTATGTTTCTCATTTCATTTCGTAGGTTTACCTTGAGTTCTTCCAATGTGCAATATTTGCTTATACACTTTGTCATTCAGACTATCCCATAATAAAAATCATAAGCACTTAGATGTGAGAAGTGAGAGGGCCCATATACTACTCATATCTTCAAACACTTCCCTAATTTTAGCCATGGACTCTGTATGAGTAGTAGTGGATTCTTGTTGAAACCACTCATATTCAGTTTTACTAAATATAAAGTCACCACACTGAGGTTTCAGGCTATTGCAGACTGCAAACAGAATCCCTTGCTGTGCCATAATAACCTAGTGAAACTTCAGAGTTGCTGACTTTTACGTCCTCTTTCAAACACATCTTGTTTTCCAAAACATTGTGAATCTCTTCCATTCAAAAAAACATACAAATTCTAAATACAAATAATTTCCTTAGAATGGAAGGGTGCTAATGACTATAATGCATTTTCTGTTAAAAAGAGAATAACTACTGAAAAGAAGACTGGCTAGTACAACAACATGTTAAAGCAATAACTGCCGTTGAAAAGGAAAAATGGTCAGAAATCCCAATTGATGCCTGAGTAAAGGATCAAACATACTTGTATAAGAGGAATTTTACCAAGGATCAGGCACAAGAATGTGCTAATAAACATTGAATACAGTTGTTACTTGAAGTCACAGTAGGCTACAAAGGGTTATATTATATTTCCTTTCCTTGAAAGCAGATCCTCTTAATGGGCTATCTATTTGCTTCTCTTATAAAAACCATAAATACAGTGCTTCATCAAGAGTGTAACACTTAATGCTTCTTATGTATAGTGAGTGGGTTTCAAGGATATCTGCTGATACTGCTTATGCAGAACTTTTCATTTGTAACATAGGCTTTCTTCTGATCAAAATGATAGTCTTTCCAACACCAAATTCAACAGATAATTACACTTTTACCCTTATCCAAAAGTTTCAGCATTTGTAAATTTTTCTTTAAGTGTGTATAAAGTGTGCTTTCATTTATTTGCCATTTTAAAACCACTCACATTTACCTTTAATTAATTACATGCACCTAAACTTTACCAAATGTAGCACAGTGTTGCTAGTAGGCTGAAACAATAGCCTAACTACAATGCTTTTTTTTTTGCTCACTTCCTTGAGTTCTACTGATAGTGGAATTTGTAGAACATCTGAAGCCAGCTCAAAATATATCAGCATAATGCTCCATTCTAGGAATGATTTTTTCATTCCAGTTTTTAATACATTCAGGAATCACACACAGTGAAATGAGCATAAAATCTCTTCTAATTAAAATATTTAAAATAACTAAAAATTCTTTATGGCTTCATGCCGGTGGGATAAAATCAGTCTGAGTTGAAATATTTAAAATATTTGAATATGGTTTCACTCTCAAGAATTAAAAAACCAGGACATGTTTCATGAAGCAATTGTTTACATCATCAACTGTTAAATGACTGATGTGATGGATCACGTATAGAAGTAGGTATCTGCGAGGACTCTGGTGGTCTAGTGATGTACCTAAACAGGGTGCTGCCTACTTCTGAAATATCAAAATTCATGAGTTTATGCTCGTATTTTTTTATAAAAATCTTTTTCCATAAGCTAAGTTCCTTGAATTGTTCGACAACTTTTAATAACTTTATGCCTGTTTCTATTTCATGATGTTCACTCCAAAAATATGTTGCTACAGCCAATTTGTCTTCTGTTTATGACGGATGTTTCTCCAATGTTCTTTCAACCTGATGCCTATATTCCTTTTGGTCTTGCCTATATATATTTTGTCATAATCTTTACAATTAATCTGGTTTATACCTGATTTTTTCTCTTAGTCTATAATCTATTTATTTAACTTCAATAATTTGTTAACATTATATCTGTTTTGAGGGGCTAATGTGATATTGTGTGTTTAAATTTTTTTTTTAATTTATTATTTATACTGATGGGTAGTAAGTGAGCTTTTTGAAGGTTTTTTCTACTGATAATGCACTTTAGGTTCAAAAGATAGATCAGTTACCAAAAAATAAAAATATTCCAGGAACAGAAAGGAATTATACAAATTACAACCTTGAGTGCATTATCAGTGGACAAAACCTTCAAAAATTTCACTTACCATCCATCAGTTAATAATAGATTTAGCATATGGAAAAAGATTTTTATAAAAAAATATGAGCATTGGAACCTTAACTATAGTGAGTGGGGATTTTATTATCAATGGGAATTTATTATTATTTATTTAATCAGTCAATAAGATGTTCTTGTCTTGCCTCGGCTCTTGAAGTCATGAGTTCGATGCTTCCTATTTCTGTGGTTCCAATGCAGAGGATAGGGATCTCAGGGGAATGTGGACTGTTTTTATTGACTTGAAGTCATTAGAGCAGGAGGGAGGGGATTCTTAACTGTAATAATAAGTTTGGCTCTGGTTGGACATTTAATTTATTCGACAATTAGAAAGTTAAGGAACATGCTGTGCGTCTGTCGTGTGGTTATTGTTCTGGTCCTATTGTACTTTATAATCTACTCTCAGGTTATAATTCTCTGTCTACATTCAAGTATTTACTCACTTAAACACAATTTTTAAATCTAATAGTCACCTATAATTTCACGTAAAAGCTTTATAATCATACTACTCACTTTGCTGTAAAGATTTCATTGTGATGTTATATGGATGGCTATACCTAATCAATGATTCAGCATGACTATTCTTACTATTACTCTCGCACTGACTAACCGATTTACTTTAACTCTCTGCGAAGGCTTGACTGGTCTAATATGACACTGAATAATTAATGACTGATGCTGATACTAAATAACTGCTATTACTAGCACTAGCTGCTACTAACTTTCAAATGCTTAAAACTTACTTCTTATAGTTAATGTTAAATCTGTTATGTGAATTCGCTCTGCCCCATGCGAAAATTTATTTCCTTTAATTATTGAACTCGGCTCCTTCTAGAATTTTATTGGGTCACCAAAGTTATGGTTTATTATATGTTCGCTTGTACTCGTTGGAATTTTCAAAATATGTTGATTGGTTGAAATTTTCGGGTTTTACCAGGAAACATACATATGCCATTCCCATGCTACGAAAGATGAGACATCTGTCCTTTTTTAGATTCCTACTCTAAAATTTTGTGATAAAGCGCGCTTTGGCCATATATGCGGCCTCCCTTTAAAATAACTAATACCTTGGTTTCTGTAAACACATGTGTTTGCATGTGGCATTTCTTTTGAGGACTACTACAGTTACCAGCTGAAATCGCAATACTGGCCATGCTCAAGTTTACGAGTGTAATGATATCTGGCGCCTTGAGTTGGTGGGTTTGTCTGTTAGGATTTCAAAGAGTAAGGTTTAACAAAAGGCTTTCCAGGTAAGACTAATGTCCTCTTCCTATCTTTTCTGACAAAAGTCCAGCACGTCCATCCCTTTTACAGAAACATAATGAAGAACATATATGTGCAATGTCAATTACAGTATTACAGGAAGATAACTTGAATATTACTTATTAGTCAAAAAGATATATCTATATATAATACACTAACACATGTAATATTTGAAGTCCTGATTCTAATTGTAACATTGATACCCTAGATTATTATGCTGTTCTTGGCATTAAACAATACCTGAACCAAGATTATTATTATTATTATTATTATTATTATTATTATTATTATTATTATTGCATTCAGAAACAATTATAATTAAATGAGAATTTTTGAGTCAACATTTCCTGCTTCAGCATAAACTCATGAATTTTGATATTCCAGAAGTAAACAGTACAATGTTTAGGCTCATCACTAGACCACCAGAGTTCTCGCAAATAACTTACCTCTCCAACTTCGAGTGATCCGTCACATCAGTGTTTTAACAATTGACGATGTGAACAAGTGATTTATGAAACATGTCCTGGTTTTTAGTTCTTGAGAGTGAAACTATAAAGATTGTTTGGAATATTTTAAATATTTTAACTCAGACTGATTTTATTCCATGGGAATGACGTCATAAAGAGTTTTTAGATATTCTAAATATTTTAACTAGAAGTTTTTTTTTTATTCCCAATCTGAAAAATGTTGCAGTCCAAAAAGGCACCCCAGTTCTTATTAGTTTGGGTTTTGGGATTCCACTATATTGCACAACAATTAGAACCTGAACAAACATTTGCAATGGGGTACATTAAATAATGCATAATTGGAACCTAAGGGCCAAAATAAACATATTCAGGATTGCATACAGGCATTACAAATGTTATACCGCCACGAGTGGCCGAGGTCGTTAAGGTGCGGACTCGTGAGCGGGAGGTCTGGGGTTCGAATCCCGCCAGGACCGTCATCCCTGACAGAGGTTTTTTCCAGGTTTTCCTCAGTCCTCGTAAATGGCAAATGCAGGGAGATACCCCAAACTTAGGCAAGAAACGTTTCCTTCCTTTAAAAAAATCCTTTCCCAATTGATCATTTCATCTCCTGTATCATCAGTGTCCACCGCCTATGGTGTATCAGTAGTAAAAACAGGCGTTAAACACTATTAAAAAAAATTACAAATGTTATCACATATAAACTAATTAAAAATAGTTAAGACCTTTTCAAACATATAGAAATGTATTTTGAAAATTGTTGTAGTTGATCTAATGTGCAGGATTTTCATCCACCAATTTTTCCCTGGCCAGCCAATATAATTTGTGTATTTTCCCGTCAGGTGCAGCTTTCCTCAGTTCTGTGCAATCCAATAGATGTTCTCTGTTTGGAATCTTGTCAGTATTGCAGATCTTACATGTGTTATCATTCATAAAACCAAATCTGTGTAGATGTTCCACCAGACAATCATGTCCAGTGGCCAGTCTAAAATGAGCAACTGCTTCCTTCCTTGATAGAATTTTTATTTTGTGTACTGTTTCTTTTATATTACAATAATTTTTGTTAGATATTTCCACATGAATATTATATTGATATTTTTGTTCAATGGTCATTTTGATTTTTTTTAATTTTACATTTAATCCACAGGGCTTTATTGGTTTTGAATATAGCACTGCCCCCTTTTTGGCCAGAAAGTCTGCATTCTCGTTACCCTATCACTCCCACATGTGCTGGTATCCACAGTAGTATTATTTGTTGAAATTTTGTTTGGAGTAATCTATAATGAGATCTCACGTCCCTTACATTGTAAGATTGATATGAACTATCATATCGTTCTATAGCTTGTATAACTGAAGCTGAGTCTATAAGAATCACTACTTTATTTTCTTTTATATCAGTCCTATGGTATATCTGTTCCAATGCTTGTATTGCCACCATGTCATCCTCATAACCTTTGGATTGTCTAGGCAGTGTGAAATAATGCGAGAAATATTTACAATATATACCACCTCCAACATTATTTCTCTGTTTGTCTGAAGATCCATCTGTGTAAATTCTAAGCCACTCTGTTTCAGGGAATTGCTTGTGTAAATGTTCAAATGCTCTAGTTTTGCATACCTCTGTTGAGTCTTCTTGTTTATTTAATTGTTCTGTCAGTTTTTTATCTGTTACTAGCTTAATATAATGCTTTGGATTAGTTCTTGAGGGATATGGAATGTTCTTCTCTGCCAGGTTTAAATAATTGTAATTCTTCTCTAAGTAAGCTTTATTTGTGATCTGTGTTTTTAGTTTGTGTTCTTTGGGTAGTTGACGAAACCATTGATGTTTACTTGGGTTTGGTTTTAATTTTATGTATAATTGTACCGCTTGTGTTTCAATGCTGGTTTTCATTAGATTATTATTCGTTCCGGCCAGAAGTGCATTTATTGGTGTTGTTTTTACCGCACCTGTAATCAATCTTAAACATTGATTTTAGCATTTCTCAAACTTATTAATTTTTTCTTCTGTTGCTGTTAATAGTAGCTCATATCCATGTTTTAGTACTGGTTTTATATATCTATTATATGTTTTATTTAAAACTTGCATTGAGCTGCTCCATTTAGATGCAGCTAATCTTTTCAATATGTTACTTCGTTTTATGGCTTTTTGTGTGATATTTTGTACATGGTCTTTCATTTTTAATTTCCTGTCCAGTGCTATTCCCAAATATTTAATTTCTTCTGCATATTCTATTTGACTTCCGTTAATTTCAAGTTTTAAATTTTTTTCCTTTCATCAAAGTGTTTCATAGAGTAGACTCGATATTTAGTTTTGGCTGTATAATGGTCATATTATTTAATTTTGCCCGATTTGCTAGTTTATCTAAGACATTTTTTATTTTTTCTTCTAGTCTGATATATACATTACCATTTTTTTCAGCTGACCATATAACTAAATCATCTGCATACATTGCACTGTTTATTCACTATAGTATTTTGAAAATTTACATATTATATTTAGGTTTTGTTTTATAGTAACACATCAGTTTCCAAATACTTTAATTCTGTTGTACCAGCTCTTTCATTGTAAGTGCTTCAAAATGGCTACTTTCAAAATTACAGAACTCTCTCATTGTATGTTTTGATTTGAAGAAACAAAATCTGCAATAAAGACTCAACAGAATTTGTACATCATATGTGGTAAGGACCCTCCAAGTAGATGCACAATTTACTCTTGCTAGCAACATTCTATCTATTTCCTTCATTTAAATTAACATCCTGGAGGTTTTTTCATAATGTTTAAAGACTCGTCACAGATGATGGATGTGATACATGAGATAAATGATACATTGGGAAATAAATTTTTTGAGTAGAAGGAAGCATTCCAGGCCTAATTTAGGATACCTCCCCAGCATTTGCCAATGATGAGTACTGAGGAAAACCTGGAAAAACCTCAGACAGAGCAAATGGTTCTACCAGAAATTGAACTTCAGATATTCCTTTCACATGGAGAAGTTTCAAGGTATTCCTTACAATTTTTATACTGTGGCTTTTAGAAATAGTCATGATTTTTCATAAAGAGGGTTACATATTGTCTGTGGTAAGGTGGGGGAAATGGTCTGTTTAGACAAATTGGTGTGGATACCAGAAAATATTTAGCGAAGTACTGCACACAATGTGAGGAAAAAGTAATAAAACACATCAATAGCTTTCAGTAGCTTTGTCAATTTGCAGAAGAAGGGAAAGTAACATGGTTAAAGATATATATAAGATGCAATCAAAGTATGCCTAGAATTAGGTACAGTATAACCTACAAGTCATTGGAGTTGTTTTATAATAAAACATGTATTTAAAACTAAATGAAAGAAAGAACGAAAGAAGCAGTGTTACGCAGATGTAACAAGAACATAATAGTCACTTCATTATATTGGTTCCAACACAAAATTAAATGTTATATTTAAGAACTTTCCTCATACTAAAACGAAAATAAAATTTTTAAATTTTTTTTATTAAACACATGGTATTGTCGGATATTTCTCTCAGGATATTTCCCTCGACAATAAACCTTGCTCAATAATGATTATTAAATGCATTACATAATTTGTATACATTCATAGCTGAAAACGTAAAATTAGAAATAAAAGGAAACCTGTTTTTAACATGAAGTTATGAAATGTATGCACTCTGACTATTTAGAAGGATACAATAGAATGTAGTTACAAATGTAAATTATAACAAATCAATTAAATCATTAAAGCGTTCCATAGGTTTTCATGTCATGTCAAATGTAAATATTAAAATCAACTAAACCACCTATTTTTTTGACATAATAAATTAAAACAAAAAAGTATATGTAATATTTACAATATCCTCTTAAAATGTGGATATACTTATATTATCAAAACAAATGCAATACAACAGTTTGCAGAATGAACAATAATAGCTACATAGATGCTTTACTTGTAGAAAAATGGCTTATACAATCTACTTGCAGATAAACACTCTAGGCGCATGCATGATCTGGACAAACGCAATTATTGCAGTTCGTCTTGTTGCTGCTCCTGTTGTGCAGATTACATTGTCCACAAGTTCCTGGTGTTTTGTAATCCACAACATAGTTCTATGGGAGTTGCAAACCCAGAAGTATTTGAATCCTCTTCCTTATTTCAGCAGGAACCACTTGAATTCTTCCACTTCTTTCAACTTGGGGGTTTTATCAAATTCCAGTTTATATCTTATAAATTCTCAGTAGCTTGTAACTGCATGTGAAGAACACTTAAGTATTATTCCAACTTATTTTTTCTCTCACAGTATTGTTGGTCCTGGTTGTGTAGTGTAACCACACTTGCCTTCTAAACCCAAGATCGCGGGTTCGATTCCGGCCAGGACTGATTGATTTTTTCGGGCGTAAAAATCCTAAGTATGGCATCCTTCGGAAGGGAAATAAAGCCGTGGGTCCCGTGTCGTACATTTACGGCACGATAAAGAACCTCAAGCCTGAAAAAAGAGGCCTCTGAGTAAAATTTGTCGGCCGTTTTACGCTCTGAGTTGAATGGAACGCTGGTGACCCGAGATGTTAAAGAGCATCCATAAATAAACCAAATAAAAAATAATTAATTTAAACACGAACATTTAATGTCCGTAGGGCAAATGTACTATTGCCTTATGTTCAAACAGAAAAAATAAAGTGACAGAAAAAACCGAGAAATGAAAAGAAACATTTTAGCACAGTTTCTAAAATAAAATTTAATGTCATTTTACGTCAGTCCAGGATTATTTTTGGCTTTTGTGAAATTTCGCATTAGGAAATATTCAAGCATCTGACATACAGAACAAACTTGTTCGTCTTTGAAATTTCTGGGAAGTTGAAGCACCTGTGAAATCAGGTTGCACTCTGGCGAAGCAGTGCATGAGAGTGGTTCCGCACGACGAATTAATCATCCGGTGATCATTTTTAAATTGCGGAAGGTACTTCTAAGTGATCTTGGATCGAAAAATGAATTTTCTTTATATGACCGCCTATGATAATTTAATGCTTAATTTACAAGATTTTCACCTTTTAATGGGAAAAAAATGGCATTTAAATATCACAAGACACCTACTGCCACGCCCCTTTTTGTAACTTGTTTTTATTTTATTGAAATAAACACACACGCACGCGCGCACACACACACACACACACACACAAATGTAGCAAGTGATAATATTCTTTGGGGTGGTGTGGCTCTACTGTAATACCGAATGTTGACACACTGTTGGTGAACATGTACTAAACGTTGAATGCATAAACGAGTTTTGCTGTTAATAGTTAAGAGTTGTATGTGGTCAATATATAAGTGTTTAGAGCTATTACTTTATTTAATTACTGCTTCAAAAGTGGAAAAAGGAATGTTGAAGAAAAGGCTAAAGGGAATCCATTCAAATAGAGGTTTATCTGACGTCAATACACCAGGGCCTAGTAATGAAATGTGTATAGTATCTAGTCTGTTAACAAAGAAAATTTTAGCTTTTTGCAAAAACAATGAGCAACTCACAGCATCATGTTTCTCGTTCATTCTAGTCCTTGAAGACATTACATCTAATTAGGGATGTAGCCAGTCATAGCTCCCTGAAAGTGCCTAGATATATGCAAAACAAAACTCCAATGAATATTCTAATAGTAAACTTGGAATTGGCTATTTATTTACTGCTCTACAAACATTGAAATTAGAAGTACATGATTCTGTATTATTTAACTGCTGTAACATAGGAAAGTGCTGGATTCTAAAGAAAATGGACATTAATGCTGGCGAGAATGAGGCTGCAACTGTAAAATAAATATGTGAACGAAGAGTCGCAGAAGCTGAAAAAGAAGTCTCCATATTAACAACAACAAAAAATGAAGGCAGATATCAGGATTACGTAAAGATATGCTGAGAGCAACGAAGGAAATCTCTTATGGTACAGGGCTGTTCTGAATAACGTAAGTATTAAAACGATGCTTTATAAGCATGGATGCATCTTTAATGATAATTTCCCCAAAGTTCGGACATTTTAAACACATGTCCTATTAACTCAGGAAGTGTTTTGTGTATACTTAGAAGTTTAAAAATTTTGCTGCACGTAATTGAATATGCATTGAAACTGTAATTTGGGAGTTATGTATAAATACCTGTTGGTATATGGCCAAAAATGTCAATTGATATATTTTCTATAATTTTGTATAATTATTAAGGCGCTGTATATCGTAGCTCAGCTCTCTCTGCATAATATTCTTAATATACGTTGAATATTTTGGAGCTGCATTTGTAATAGTATGCTCAATTAGAAGTCATCGATATAGGTAATTTTAACATTATTTAGATAGCCAGGTATAGGTTCCCCTGTAAAGTTATACTGATAATAAGCCGTTGGCTCATTCTCATTTTAAGGATATAAAAGATATAACAAACACTTTCACCCTTGATAAATTGAAAATTAATTCGTAGTGAGAAAGAATGTGTCACTTAAGGAATACCAAAAATATAAGTACATCAAATGCCAGTAATGTTTGGAAAGCGAATATAAAAATTTCACCATGTTCGTTAGTTAGCCATAAGTAAATAAGTTTTAAATTGTGGGATCGGTGGGTGTAGTGGTTACCATACTTGCCTCCTAAACCCAAGATCGCGGGTTCGAACCCGGCCAGGACCGATGGATTTTTTCGGGCGTAAAAATCCTAAGTATGGCTTCCTTCGGAAGGGAAGTAAAGCCGTGGGTCCCGTGTCGTACATTTACGGCACGAAAAAGAACCTCAAGCCTGAAAGAGAGGCCTCTGAGCAAAATTTGTCGGCCGTTTCACGCCCTGAATTGAATGGGACGCTAATGACCTGAGCTGTTAAAGAGCGTCCATAAATAAATCATTCAAAAAAAAGGATCGGTGGGTGTTCTGCGGTTTAAAGGGGCTTCGTTGCCATTAACTGCGGACGAGAAAGTGCCGGTGGCTTGAGGCGTTTATTTACCACTGCGCTGTATATTAGATATCATTAGAGTATTAAGCAATATTTTTTTTTCTCCAGTTTACCGGAAAAAATCTGAAACTTCGCAGTAATTACTGCTGAATGAGGTTCCTATTTGTTGTGCTAGTGGTAAATCGGAATGTTGCGTGGTCTACTACTGAATTCATGAGAGGAAAACATGGCAATAACAGCAAAATTCGAATGTTTGTATTTTTTATGTAGTCGTACATCAAATAGGAAGAAGTATGTTGTTATTATTATTATTGTTATTATTATTAAATATTGTTTTAGCTGCCATATTTAGTCCCAAGCTTGGTTAGTGGCTGCAAGAGGAATCCCTTTAGGCAGTGGCATAATGATATGCAGTCTTACACCTGTTACCTTCAAGATTAAAGAACCCGAGACTTGAACTTTACAGAGGACATAGTGATAGGAGTATAAGGTCATTATGGACCCACTGTCATCATCTCGTTCTGTTCGTTTGATCGTGCCATTGCTAGAGGTGTTTTCCATTTTAATCTCTAAGTGACATTGTATTTCGCTCAATTTGTTTAGCTCACGTTTAATGTGTATCTACAATCTTATAATTTAACGATTGCTATCCCCCCCCCCTCTCTCTCTCTCTGTCCTCCCATTTGTCTTTGTTCAATATCAGCTGTTTTCTTATGTATAGCTCATCATAAACATTGCCATGGACAGTGTAGTATTGACTTTTATTTATTTATAAGTTTTGATGCTCATTCCATAATTTAGGTGCACTCATTAGATACAATTCACCAACCAGAGTTCTCCTTGACAATAGGGTGTATCTTAATTCCAGGAGGCACAGAAGATAAGGATCATAAAGTTACTGAAAATAAAATATTCGGGCCAGAAGACATTCAAAAGCATTTAACTGCAAGTTGGAAATGACAAACACAAAAAATGCGCGCCATAGAAACTTGATACTATCCACAATACATAACAGGCACGCCATATAAAGTTAGTAAGCTGGGCTAATCTTATTTCTCCAAAACATAAATAAATAGACAAAAAAATCCCATCTACTTAAATTTAATAGCTAAAAAGCTGTTGAAAAAATTAGAAAAGTTGCACTCTAAAGGATTATGAAACATTTTATAAAACTACCTAGAAATATCGTAACTTACGGCCTACTGACTCCTTCAGATGAAGTCCACTCGTCCCTACCTTATAGACTCACCACTTCTGACTTCGATTTTTTTTTTATCGAAAATAAGTGTCCTGTGGCCTTACCATGGGGAGGGGGTCTTTCAGGAAATAATTCACATTTTTCTTGTTACTACTTATATGTTTATATGTTCTATGAAACGCACACGTGACTTGTGAGCCTCGAGAAACAGTTTTATGTTTGTATTTATTGGGTGTGTTTCATATTCGAGCTTTTAATTAGTGCACATTTAAACATCTTTAATTATCTATCTACCTTAGAGTGAAAGTTATTTACAGAATAGATGATGGGTTAATAAAGAGGAGAAAGGAATGGGGGAGGAGCGTTATGCCTTTACTTACAGTGGCTGACTTGGGACTTTGCATATATACAGGATTATTTTAATTCTTTTATACTTTGGGTGTTGTGGTGCATCTCTACCAATATTTCTGAATACCATATTTGGGTGGATCAAAATTTTTGCCCAGAGTCTGTGAATTTTAATGCTCGATAAAATCTATTACGGGCTTTATTCTTGTCTCTTGGCGTATGGCTTAATTTTTGGTGAGTATGGGGACATTGTGCAGTTTACTCAGACTTGTGTTCTGTATTGTTTGTTGGGGCGCCATTGCTGTTTTTGGTACGTGTGATCAAGCTGCACTGCCGTACGTTACAAAGGCTTTGTATAGTGTAAGCTTTGTTTTTAATGTTTTTCTTCGAAACATGGGGGCACACAATTTCAGGCGCCGCCTGGCCCTATTGGCAACATTGGTATGGTCTCTCCATGACATTTTGGGGTCTAGTTGTACTATTAGGTGGCGTGTATTCCGACGAAACGATAACTGTTGTCATGGTATGTTTATTTCAATTTCTAGATGTTTCCCGATCTGTGCAAATAATACAGGGGTGCATTTCTGTGGGTTTATTTTAATTTTACATGTGTCTAGCCATTAGTGTAACGGAGAATTTTGATTCCATATTTATAATTTTTGTAGTGTGTGTGTGTGTGTATTACCATGTTGTCGGTGTACATGACCACTTTGTTGCAATATTTTCATGATGGAAAATCGCTGGTGTAAGTTGCACATATGTATGACTCCTTGAGGAATTCAGTCTCCTGCGTTCTCCTATTTCCAACGGAGGAGCCGAATTAATAGACGAGCGGAGAGAGAGGTAAACATAGCCAGAGCAATGAATGAGCAGTGTTTAACACCCGTTTTTGCTACAGAGGTACCACAGGCGATGAACACTGGTGATACATGATATGGTATATTAGGAAAGGATTTATTTTTAAGGAAGGAATCGTTCCAGGCCTAAGTTTAGGGTATCTCCCCGGCATTTGCCATTTATGAGGACTGAGGAAAACCTGGAAAAAACCTCAGTCAGGGAGGACGGTCCTGAAGGGATTCGAACCCCAGACCTCCCGCTCACGAGTCCGCGCCTTAACAACCTCGGCCACCCGTGGAGGTCCCCCTGGGCCATGGTAGACACATGGAGGGGTCAAGCAATAGACTGATTGTTGAAAGGTTAATTGCCTTCAAACAAAGTCCCCACAATGACATGGGTTAAGGGGCGGCCTTCAATGTCCCTCGTTTCATCAATAGGGACAGAGATCTTACTAGCTTCGATCGTTTGTTTAATTCTTTTTATGGTGTCCTCAGCACTGAGGAATAAATATACTTTCCCCTTAAAGTCGTCTCACTGGGAAAGTCCCTTGGTTATGCATTTCTTAGTTTCCATAAAGGAATATTCACTGAAGCTAAAACGCCACACAGCCCCTTGAAAAATGCAGAAGACTTGCTGCAGCTTGTGTTAGCAGTAACTGTACTGGTGTTTTCTTTTGGAACCACTCTCGAGAGCATGTACTGGTCGCGTTTGATGTGTTGTATTGTGAATCTCTTTCCTGCAGCCACTTCAATTCCACAAAACTTGCACAACACGAAGGTGGGCGAGATCTTGGGGTGTTTTGTAGTTTGATTAATTATGGTGATTTTGATTTGTGAGTTTTGATTCGGTGAGATTTGTTTGGAAGGATTAATTTGTTGACTAATTAGGAATGCTGGCCGCTGATAATTGAGCCTACTGTCTTGAAGTTCCCTCCTGGTGTTGACCCGCTCGTAGACTCGGGCCGTCGATAACTTTGCCTCGGCCGCTGCGATCAAAAAATTACCACGCCCGATCCCAATCTCTGGTAATTATCTCAGGGAAATTTAAAGTTTTTCTGGATCCTTGATCAAGAGGTGGAAGAAGGATCGGCTGGCTGGGATAACTGAGAATACTTGGGATTTATTGCAATGCACAGTTATTTTGTTGTATTCTGTGATTATGAATGTCTTGAAGTTTACTTAGTCTTATTCTAGCTAACGGACTGATCTTTTGAAGTTAATCTTGTTCATATCTCGCACTTATTTATCACATCTACCAAAATTCTGAGTTAAACTCTGATTCTCGTTAATCTTCATTAGAATTTTCATTGTTCTTTACAGATGAGTGTAAGTTCCAAAATGTACATCCACTCGTAAACCAGGATATTGTTCGATGCCCCTTCACGCGAATCAACTACACAAACAATTCTTCTTCCAAATTTTAGGCTTTTCTTACAGCCTCGCGTTTCGACGATACTAAATAGAAAATATAACAATAACTGTGTATAAACTACCTATATATTGACGCGATTTTCACGTCTCAACAACGATAGATAAAATGTAAACTGTATAGACACCTGTATCAAATTGCCGTGGCCAATCTGTAACGAAGGTATAGAAAATTGTCGTGGCTTGTCTGTCACGAAGATATTAGAAAACTTTCGTGGCCTGTCTGTAACGAAGATGTTAGAAAACTGTCTTGGCCTGTCTGTGACAAAATTGTTAGAAAATTTTCGTGGCCTGTCTGTAGCGAAGATGTTAGAAAACTGTCGTGGCCTGTATGTGACGAAGATATTAAAAAACTGCCATGGCTTCTCTGTAACGAAGATGTTAGAAATCTGTAAAGAAACGCCCCAAAAATTTACTCTTTATACTTATTTCAAAATCCAACAACTAGGAGGCCACGTTAATTTTTTAAATTCAACTGATATAAATCTCTAGAAGCTTCATTAAACCTAGTCCTCTTATTAACTACAAATCTAGCAAATCGAAACTTCTGGAACATTAGCATAAGTCGGAGTCTCTGAATGGTCACTAAAACCTTTTCTAACGTCTTTCCTTATTCGCCCCAAAACAGCCTTTACGAAACCTGCGTGTTTAAGTGCGCTTTAACTTTTCGAACGGTTCATTTAAACCTTACGCGTCTGTTTACACTCCCCCGCAAGAAACAGCTTTCACCACAACGACTCCTTGTCCCTTTAAAGACCAAACAATACTCGGCTTCCGCTTCTTGTATAAAAGGCAACCTTGGCTGGTCCTATTCTCCCTGTTACAGGTTCCTGGCAGGCATAACGACATCTGGCGTTTTTGGCTACTACACAAACTTTTTCATATTTTAACATTACATATAAAATACATATTACATATGAAATACACTGTTATGTCGTCTTATCACATTCCTGTTAAACATAAAAATGTTAGTTCTTTACTAGCGAGCTTTGGAATATACTATATACAAATAACATATATGGTGATCAAAAATAATTGCAATAAATGTTTATAATAACATAGTTATTATTACTAAGAGGGTCGAGGCAGAATATACTGCTTCAAATATCAAACCACCAGTAGCAAACACATCTCCACAAATTCAGAAACCATTTTGTTTAAATAATACTGTTTATATGCCTTTACTTTCGGCATTTTAGAGCGTAACTGAACTGCAAAAAAAAAAAAAAAAAAAAAAAAAACAGGCCGTTCTACACCAGCTGATTTTCAGGCCACCAAAGTAACTGTTTTCCTAGGTTTTCTATTTGTCTGGAGGAAGGTGTAAAAACAATAGCTGTCCTGGAATACAGTAAACTAGGCATCATGGTCGCGTGATGAGAGGCTCTGGTTGTCCATTGCGTCACTTCTTACTCCTTAATTCCAAGAATGTGTGACTAGCTGTTTAAATAATACTTCCTGGCAAGCTACCAGGTAAAGTTGTGGCTTTAATACGTAAGGCTCAACACCTTTTTCTATTACTGCAGTTATTTCAAGGTTAAGGCATGTCTCTCATTTAAAAACTCCATTGTCTTGGCTCAAACGGGGAAGGCGACAGCACTGCAGAATAGAAAACACAAATTAAATCTTAAAAGAAATTAATTATATCGCTAAAAGTAGAAAACAATTGTCATTAATGCACCAAAACTGTACAAATTAGCATTAAATAGAAAAATGTTAAAATATTACATTAAAGTGATTAAGTACGACGTTTTGTAAATGACATAATCATCAATGTTCGCGGGATTGTATGAAAGAGAAGCAGGCCTATGAGTCTGATTAGTAGTCACTTTTCATCTCAAGTTAAATTTAATAAACCTGTTAGAGCATCTTTCTAATGCAGATTAATAGAAGTTAGTTGCCTCTATATATTGGCGCAGTAAGTAAAGAGGCTAATGGGAAAATAAGTAAGATTCATCACACGCTTCAGGAGCATGGCAAGTAGAACATGGGCGCTTTAGTAATGGATCAGTTCCTATTCGTTATCTTACTATTTTCAAAGTGTTTTTTTTAATGGTGTTTAACGCCCGTTTTTACTACTGGGGTACCACAGGTGGTATATCTTCAAAGAGTGATGATGTTATGAGGTTCATAAGGCAGCAAGATGCTTTTAGCTTTTCATTTTAAAAGAGGAATTTTCTCATGCAAAAGTTTCGAAGTTCGAAAGTAGAGGAAATTTTTAGATAGAAAAGAATCATTTAGGAGGGAGAGTATGACATGGCTGCATGATTAGATCAATAAGTAAAGGTCCTCAGAGAAAAATGACTAAACTTACATGTACTATACAGTTAAATGCTTAAGACAAATAATTTCAATAAGAGACACGTGTTAAAATGAGGAGATTCTACCGAATTGTAAGAATTACCCCCCCCCCCAAAAAAAAGTTCCTGAGTAAATTTAATGTTTATAGAGGTCAGGTAGGACTTTCACAAAGAGTGAGAGATTAAAAAAGTATAAGTTGTCATAATAAGTATGTAGATTCTGGTGTCTAAAAAAAATCTACAACGGGTAATTTTTCGTTTATTATTGTTTTTGAAAGCAAATTTTACAGCACTACTTTTTAGTCCATTTAACGTTCATAAGAACAACAGATATATCTAATGTGTATTTAATATACCTGTATTTATTTTCATTTCGAAATTCCCAATTAGACAAACATCTAAGTTTAAAACCAATATTGGTTAAATGTTGGGTTTCATCTCCTCATCCGCAGATAAGTCCTACCTTGATAGTTCAAATGCCACCCCTACCTTTTGATACTTTAATTTTAGAACGGATTCAACTGTTATCATATATTTTGTTTTCTATTATTCCCTGAAAACTTGAATTGCTGTTTTGAATTTGAATAGAATAAAAATAAGTAAGTTGTAAAAAGAAAAAATATTTTGAGTAAAATTGCAATTATAAAAATTATAGTAATACACCCAGTTTCAGAACTGCTGGCTAATTCGCAAACATTCGTGTCCTTTCTTGTAGGTTATACACAATTTTGAATCAATGTATTAGTAAAATACATGTATTTCATTAAATGCCCAGTAGTTATTATGGTATTATTTTGTCCAAATTCAAACAGCAATAAAACAGTCCAGGTTGCCAGGCAACGAAAATGTCATAATTGTTGCATCTTCTTTAATATTTAAGCGTCAGAATGTAGGGATGCTGTGAGAAATTTCAAAGTGGGTTGGTTGGGATGAGGAGCTGAAATCTGAAATTTAATCAACATTGGTTTTAAACTTCTCCCTCAAAATATAAATTGAAGGTTTTTTTTTATACAGTTAAATTATGGTAAGTTGGCAGTTATTAAAACTGGCAAGTTTTCAAATGAACTTCCTGTTTATCTAATATCAAAGTGAAACATACTTGGGAGTCACTTTAGCTATGAACAGGAACTGGGCAAGACACATGGGCAACACAAAATCAAGTGCATAATTAAAAATATAGAGTCACTAAAGATTTTGGTAAAAATACCGGAAACACCGCTAAGAAAGAGATGGTATACAGTGCGGTTAAAGGTCAACTATGACGAACGGGGGCGAAATTTAGGGGTGGGAAAACACCGAGGAATTGAATCAGGTACAAATGGAGTTTCTAAAACGGTTGCTGCAAATAGGAAGGGGTGCAGCAAATTATGGGGTTCTTAAAGAGTTAGATATCTTTAACGAAAGTGTGAATTTAAAAATAAGAACAATTAAATATTGGTTAAGAATAATACTCTTCTCTAAGCAGTTTTTCTGAGGGAGCAAATAGGGGAAGGGTCGGATATGGGTTGTGCATCAAAAATAAAGGAAGGCTTAAACAAAATCGGACAAAGGTATACTTGGTTGAGGAGAGAGCACTTTATGCTAAATACCTAGTTGGAAAATAGTTAACAGACGTAGATAGGTAAAATACTGAGACTCAATGCGCAGAAAAGGTACCGGTTCAAAAGGATCTACATCTAGATGTTTGTGTAGAGAAGAAAGAAGTGGTCTCCCAAGGCTCAGATTAGGGGCTTGGAAAAGAAATAAAACAGTTAATGCCCTCGGGGAAAGAATTTGCGGAGAAAGCGATACCTGGAGGCATATTCTAGCAGAGTGCAGGGAAACGGAGATTTTGAATTTACCACCGCAATTTCTGAATTCCAACAGAAGTTGGAACATCTGCCGAGAAGTGTTGGTGCATGAGACATACACAATTCGGGAATATTTCTAGCGAAGACCCTGCAAAGAAGGTTAATGAGTAGAAAAGAGGGGACGCCGGGAAGGATGGATAGGTAATTGGAAGGGGGGCTCAAGAGTAAGGAATCTATTCATGTTTTTACATATGTAAATGAAATTGTTCATAGCAAACTTGTGATGTAGTATATGAATGTGTGTGCGTGTGTGTGTGTGTGTGTGTGTTTCGATTGTTACAAGGACGATATTACCATGTACGGCCGTAGGTATGCGCCTGGTGTACTTGTGTGTATTTTAAAACTGCTACAATACCAAAGGTCATTCTCTACAGCAATGTTTTTAAGTTTTTTCTAATCACATTTTCTGCACACAAATTTCCTTAAGCTTCAAAAACCTCGGCTGTCGAAATTTCAAAGGTTTAATGTAACTACGAGGGTAAGTCAATAATTAAGTTACAAATGAAACTTGAACAAATAAGAATACTGATTAAAAAATACCTATATTTTTTAACTTAATCTCCCTGTACATTAAGACACCATCATTTCACAAGCCGTGAAATCCAGCAGCATAAACTTTTTGGACTGCTGTCGGAACCAGGCAATGACTTTCCTTTCTACGGCGTCATTTTTAGGAAAATATGCACCTGAAAGATGATGTTTAAGTGGGCCGAACAAATGAAAGTCGCTTGGAGCAAGGTCGGAGCTATGCAGAGGATGCTCGAGGACTTCCCACTTGATATTTCGCATCGTCTCGTATGTCTTTTTGTAATAGAACGTGCGTTTTCATGCAAGAGCAACAAACCTTTGGTGAGGAGTCTAGTCGATTTTGTTGAACGGTCTTACTAAGTTTCCCGAGAACGTTACAGCAGGAGTCGGCATTTATGGTTTGTTCTTGAGACTAGAATGTAGTGAGCAGCATGCCTTCATGATCTCAGAAGACATCACTTTCCCGGTGGATGGTTTCAATGTAAACGTTTTGTTTTTGCAGGTGACGCAGGAAGGTTTTACTGTACGCACGCTTTGTCTCGGGTTGGTAAAGGTGAAATGAAGACTCATCTGTTACAATTCGGGCTAGCACACTGTGTCCTTTATCGTGGTAGCGATTGAGACATTGTAATGCCAGACACATTCTATGTATGTGCTGTAAGGTTAGCATGCGCAGCACCCATCGTGCACAAACTTTGTGAAATCCTAACTTCTCATGCATTGTGAGGTAGGCCATGCCATGAACAACTAATAGCAGTGGCTATAGTGTCTATTATTACCCTTCTGTTTGCTCGTTGCAAATTCGCCCCCGTTGGCCGGCCGGCGCGGTGTACGTATTGGATACGTGTCCGTCCTGCAGAAAACTTCTGCACCCAACAGTGACACAAAATTTGAACTACGGAGCGCTGTTTGAGGGTTGTACACCAATTCAGAGGTGCCACCGCCATCTTGCAACTCTGTTTCATTAACGTAAATATCGATTGTCTCGTGTCGAATGTCATCAATTGTCACCGGACTAATGCTGCCATCTACTGGCAATATCCTCAGATGCCTCATTCTAACATGTGCTCCTCGTCAATTTGTAACTTACATCATGACTTATCCTCGCATAACATAACAGAATATGAGGAAACCAATTCTATGAAATTTTAACTAGAATTATTCCGATGTTTTTTTTTTTTTTTTTTTTTTTTTTTTTTTTTTACCGGATTCACTCTTCTTTGTCGTGTTGTAAAATGTATATATCTAGTACATATATGGTCCACAGTTGTGTTATATGTGAATAGTGAATCATGTTCCCTCAAGGCTCCATCCATGGTGAAAATAAAACGGTTGCAAACTATTTTGGGGCTATCTTTCCATTGATGTCTTAAACTACAACGACTGACATGCTTTTTAAACTGCCACCAGTTGTGGTATGTAAGTCAAGCAGAGTTAAGCAGAGTGATTCTTTTGCTAGAGACTCCAAACTATTGTCTATAAAAATGTGTGTTTAAATTTATATACAAGGCTTAACTTCAACGATGCAAAACAGAGCCTTTTCATCACTTCTCACACAAAAGTACACTATATGCGTTTTTCCAAATTCTGGAATATTGCTTTCAAAGAGAGTGTCAACGACTGAAGTTCCTTGGCGTATAGCTTTTTGAAGTTGTTCCATTGTACGCAGTTTATTTATGTTCATAGGCACCAAAGAAAGAGCGCGGGGGGCGTTAGTTCGGAGATATGTGTGACCGAATGGTTGTTTGTGGTTTATCACAAGAAATATCACTAGAGGGTCTGAGATTACCGACGAATTCACGAACGTGGTGAGTAAATTTATCTGGAAAGCTTAGATCCTCGAATGAAACTTATTAGGACTATTTCACGAATAAAATGAGAATTTAAATATAATTCCTCTAAACTTGGCTTACAAAATTGTAATAATTGAATATTTGCACTTAACCTTTTCAAGCAATCTTGCGACAGAAGAATGCCGATAAAGAAGAGAAAAATGCTGGTTTAAGACTATTTCATGAATAGAATAGGAATAAAAGTGATATATATATATATATATATATATATATATATATTTGAAATTCGCGCACAAAATATTAACACTCCTATAAAATGTTATACTAATGAATGTCTACTCTATTCAGGACACTGAAATGGGCAAAAGTCGACTACCGACTACAAAGCTACCGTTTGATTTTTAACTTTTTAATTTTTTAATATCAACTGAGAGGGAGGGAGGGAGAGGGAGGAGAGAAAAGGTAACATACAGTGTCTCTATTTTTTTTTTTTTCCTGTGGTTGTAAATTCCTAATGATAAGATCAATTTGGACATTTGGCTTTTCACCAAAACGCTTTGAAGAACCCTCATTTTGCATTATGATTTCGATTGTCCATGCTTTCGTTGCTATCAATAGCTCTCCGCCGCCTCTAGCAAAAGTGGTCAGTGACGCGTGTACAGGAATTATATTGTGGAAGTATAGTTTTGGCTACACTGACCACAAGACATGCACATAGCGTGATAAAACGGATTTGATAATTTTTTTTCGATAATTTCATTCCGTAATCCGGCTGTGATTGGTCAAAACTCAAAATTCTGTTTCGTTTCATTTGTCCATTTTAAGATGACGTCACATGAGTGAAATAGTTACATTAATTCTTGAACACATAGCACATGGTAAGTGCGTAGTTTTGTTTCCCCGTTTTCTCTTGGGAAAGTTTTAGTAGTGATTTCGATGGTGATATCAGTAACCCCTTCTTTACATTGCTTGTTTTTTCAGGCAAGTTGCGTCCTCTAAATGTTGATTGAGAACACTTTCTTTAGTCTCGTTTTAACCAGTTTAGTTGCAACACTTGCGTGGTACGCATCTTTCACCAAATTCAGTTGGAAATGCCGTTTGGCATGCTTTAAATGAACCTTTTTTCAGTATTTACGAACGAGAAACGCTATACGAGTGGGTACATTGCTAATCACGCGACATCTGAGTCACAACTGCCGAGGTGCGGTGACGCATAACAATGAAGGTCACTGGATGAGTCCCTTATATCGCAGGGGTTTTCACGCTGTTTCGCATTGTTGAAGGTACGTGTATACAAATTTGCAAGACGTTATCTAAATAACATACTTTTTTTACCGACAATAGTTTGGCGTCTTTAGCGAAGAATCATCCTGTATAATTTAATACATATTCAAAGGACAACCTACTGATTTACAGGTCCGAGTTGAGCTTGTTTGTCCAATACGATCTAATAGGCTTTTAGGAGATATCAACCTTTATTTATTAATAGTTATTGAGATACTTAAACGTTTTATGCAATAGTCCTCTGCCAACGAGATAATGAATAAAGTGAGTTAGCAATGTTGCTATACCCCTCAAATTACCTGACAGTCGCCTTTTCAGGAGAACAAAATCACATTGGGTTTGGCAAGCACACCTAAGTCCCAGGACCAGTGGGATATAGCAGTCATTCAGTCCATGTTTAGAATCACCTGTTCTCTAAGTAGTAAACAATGTGAAAGACTTCATATGCGGAATTATGTTACAGAGTTACACTCCGAAAAGGTTAAGAAGAAAGTCGGTTAATAACCAAAGGCATTTCTATAACACAGCTTCTCACTATTCGATATCAAAGCTCACTGTTGCCATCCATAAGGAATGGAAAATCTTCACATGTACTTGGGGTGTAATGTGTAGAAATATTTAAACAATTATTAACAACGTTTATTACAAAACTGTAAGTGTGGGTTTTATTTTCTATTTGCCTATAAATGATAGGAAAAGTAAAGAATACATACACACATTCTTATGAGTCAAAACATGCTATTTTAAAATTGTAAACATGCTTAATTTTTTATAACCGTTTGCCGTTTGCTATGAGATAAATGCTGTAGCGTCTAATTACATTTTGATTCACACGTTGCAACTGTGCTTCCGAAATGTTAGCTATTTATTCTCGTATATTGTTTTACAACAAATGTTCGCGGATTTGATTTATAGATCCCTGCCTGTTGTACTGTCTCACAAATGAAAATTATAGGGAGTTAAATCTGGGAATCGAGCAGGCCTTAATCCTTTATTGGTTACCCCCTCATAAAATATTCAGTAATCGCAAGCAATGAAGTTTGAGCTATAATGGGCTTTAGTTCGTTCTTGCTGGAGCACATAAATTTGATTTTTCTTCGGTTAATTTAGGAAATAAACTGCTTCAAAATTAAAGCTATACATCGGCAAGTATTTGACTACTTGGTGGTAAAATATTCGTTTCGCATTTATGGCATAATATAGGATAATGTAATGAACTGTAGTAGACCAGTCTTGTATTTTCCCTTGACCATTAACCATTACTTTAGCTATCGAATCGTTCAGCCATACCTCATCACTAAAAACACTTGTGGTGAAATTAAATCGTCATTTACGGACTGGAGAAACCAGTTAAAAGAATGCATTTTCCTGTGCGGGTCCCTGGGATCTGAAGCTTATATCTTGTATGGATCAAGTTTTAATAAATTCATAGCGCGTACTGCTGACTCATATTCTGGGCTAACTTTGAGATTTTTTCTCAGAGACTTTACTAATCAAGCACCGTCATATATCCATCCCCTGTTAAAATATCAAATCTTTGGTTTACTTTTTCTTCTAACAATGACCTCATAGTTTTGTATTTCTTCACTTTTATTAGGTATATAAAAAAAAAAAAAAAAAACAAACAAACAAACAAACAAACAAACAAAAACTATTCCTAAAATTCTCTTCGATACTGAGCAGGTTAATCTTATGTACATGTATCTAGCTGCTATAAATTAAAGTTCTTTGTTCCGTACTAAACCTCTAAGCCGTGACAAACATCACACTAACGCAGAGGAGTGAAAATGAACACTACACGCGAAAGCGCTGATTACATCACTACCGTGACTCATTGTCGGCCTTCGAGCGGGCAGTGCTGTCGTGCGAGCAGCTGGTACACAAGCACTTCGTATCTAAAGAGTTGCAAAGTAAATGGATCGCCGGTAATTTGCGTTCCTTGCACTTGAATGATCTAGTGTCTGCAAAGCACTGAAAAAGCAAATGGGGTGAATTCAGGAACATAAATTTAAAAACAATATATCTTAATTTAACACACTATCTTTTAATTTGTTTTAAAATCTGTATTATTCTCATACTACTTAAATCATTCTTTTTTCACACTAAGTTTTCTAAAGAGAAGAGTTGCTGGGGAAATTTTCGCAGAAATTTTAAGTCTGAGAATGTCTGATTTACTTTTCCAGAAGTCCTACCCTTGAATAAGAAGACTCTTCAGCTGTACTATGAAATGATCTACGCCCAGCTATGTACAGTGCCTGGAAAAGGTAATGATCTGCTTTAATACTAAAAGAGCATGATAGTTTACCTATTACTTTTTCTGTCACTGTATATTCCATTGGTTTGCATAGTGCTTCTACGGTGAAGTTATTTTAGGTATGGGCCGGCAGAGCGTGACTGCGGACTGAGAGGAGCCAGTCGTCAAGGCCGTATAATGCTCGTGCAGGTAGCAGAGCTTGCACTTAGTTTGAGAGAAGTTTTGTCCGCTAGTGGTTTTACGTTCATGTATTACTCATTACTAATTGTGTGTTCATTGTTCCTCGTTATTTTTGGCACTATATAACGGGGTTTTATGTACGATACATATGTAAAAACGCATTCTTGCAAAGAGGTGGTAAGGCTGTTCGCAAGAAAATCTTATGGCAATCGTGTTCCAGGTGGAGAAATTGTTCGTTAATTGTTAAAAATATGGCGACACAGGATCTCAATGACAAGAAACGTGTTCCGAACCGCCGTGTTCTTACGTAAGAAAAGTTAAATGAAATTCAGGAATTTCCTACGCAAATACCGGAAATATATTGCCGCTGAAAAGCGTCATTTCCAATATCTCTTATAACACAGATTAGTGATTATTATTATTATTATTATTATCATCATCATCATCATCAGTTTTAAATACAGTACGATTTTGTGCAATCAGTAAATATAAAAGTTCTATTGTAAAAATTTTGTGGCAAATCTATCTCCCTTTTTCCGGTTGCGGCGGCTAGAGTAAGCAGTAAGCAGCTGCACTCAGGTGGCCCGTAACTCAGATAACCTCACTGTATATATAACCGCATTCCACAAAGTTTCAAGGAACCTGTAGATGGTTAAAATTTGTACATACAACGGTACGGTAGCAGTGTTTAACGCCCGTTTTCACTACTGGGGTACCACAGGCGGTGGACACTGGTGATACATGAAATGAAATGATAAATTGGGAAAGGATTTTTTTTTTTAAGGAAGGAAGCGTTCCAGGCCTAAGTTTAGGTACCTCCCCGGCATTTGCCAGTTATGAAGACTGAGGAAAACCTGGAAAAAACCCCAGTCAGGGAGGATGGTCCTGGCGGGATTCGAACCGCAGACCTCCCGCTCACGAGTCCGTGCCTTAACCACCTCGGCTACCCGTGGCGGTGTACATACAACGAAATCCAAAACTTTTAAGATGACGAAACGGCTGCAATGTCAGTACATATCAGCTCTCTTTAAAGGTCGGATTTTCCGCAGAGCACCTTCATCTTTGCCGGGGCTTTGAGCGTTCTTTGTCTCTTTAGTTGATGATTCCAGACATTAACCCTTTACTAACGTGTTCAGGCCTCCGTAGTTACTTATTCGGTGTATGTTGTGAGAGGGGGAAGAGCATGTGCTCTTAATGCCCAGATTTATTTATGTTCTCTTTCTAGTTCTTATACAGGAGTTTTCAGTTAAAAAGTTGTGCAGATACTAACCACACAATGGTGATGAATACCATAAAAGCATTTATCTGAGTAACATTTCGTATAATCGAGACATTTTAAAGAAGACAAGACGGACAAGGCGGTTAAAATGTTGGCCTTCTGTTTTTTTTTAAAGTTAATGAATTATTATATTAAGCATCTTGAGATAACACTTTCTGCAAAATATTCCTAATAAATTAATAATGTTTCGTATTATAAGAAAAATTATACCTGTAAAAATAAACATATCTGGGAACTATGCACTACAGAAGCATAAATTAAAATCATGCGTTACCTCTTAATGATATATAATAAATATTTATCTAGTTAACCAAGGGGCTGTAACTTATTATAAAGAGCTGCATTAACATATTAAAATTCACGTTAAAATATTCTATTTAAAAGTTTTAAAAATATCTTGTACCTTGCAAAAACTGAAACTTCCCATAAAATTTATTTTTGTATATGGTTATTAGCATACTGCACAAGCGCGGTCATTCTTGTTGAGACATGAACTCGCACTGCACGATCACACACCATACGTTCAGAGGAGAGCGCGATCGGCTTTTCTTCGTTACAGATTAACTTTCTCGCTTCCTGTTATAGATACTGGCAATTTGAAAGGGATTGGCTTATTCTATATAAGCAAGGAATCGGCATGGATTGTAAAAGTATTTTGATATGACTGCAAGATGATGGAGGAAAAAAAAAATTTAAAGCAACTCCTTAGGTCAGGATAAAATAATACTTAATATAGAGCTATTTACTGAAAATAACTTATCGTGAGCTTTCATTTAATATTAACTTGGTGTATTTATATATAAATATATATGGAAACACTTCAAAGCTCTTTCGAAAGTTCAAAAATACTCTAACTTAATACTCCTATAGTATTGACATTATTTATCCATATTTTTCATGAAGCCTCTTTCTCCTACCTCTAGGAACTAACAAAGTTTTCGTAAAATGCAAACCTAGAACATTTTTTGTTGATCGATTTCACATGAGTTAGCTAGCCCATAGGAGGATGCTCTACAAAATGCATGAAGTAGAGCAATACACTCAACACGCAAAAGCATCGTCTGAACCAGAGTTCATGCATACAAAAGCAAATGCCAATTAAATTACATACTTGTTCAGGATTCACGTAACAGAGTGTTAGGAATGTTGAAAGCACAGCACGATGCTTGGTGGAGGCAATTAGTTATAAATAACAAAATGCATGATCATAATAAACGCCATCTTTTTCAATTTAAATTTTATTCTATTAACCAGGGTTATTATACAATGTTAGTCTTCCCACATATATTTTGCATTGTGTAAAGAAATAGACATCTAGGGGCAGTTTTGGAAAATTCCTATGTACATTTTTAAAGAAGTACATTGGCCTTTATCAGCTAAACAAAGTGTTACACAGATGAATGTTTGTATGGTCTTCTTCATCTCGTTACTTGTCAATCCTGATGGTGCAGTGGTAACCATACTCACTCCCTAAATCCAAGATTGTAGGTTCATTCCCAGCCAGGACCGATGGATTTTTTCGGGCGTAAAAATCTTAAGTTTGACTTACCTCGGAAGGGAAGTAAAGCCAAGCCGTGGGGTACCGTGCCGTACATTTACCGTACGAAAAAGTACCTCAAGCGTGAAAGAAGAGGCCTCTGAGCAAAATCTGTCGGCTGTTTCACGCCCTGAATTGAATGGGACGCTGATGACCTGAGATGTTAAACAGCGTCCGTAAATAAAACAAATCAACAAAATAATTCTTCACCATTGTGAAGGTAGTCTCTGTATACCAATAAGTCGTGCTCCAGTCGAAACCCCTTCCCCTGTAAGAACTAGAACAGCATAAACAACCAGAAACACGATTATCCCCCTCTCACAACATGGTGTCTTGCATCATCAACTATAAAGACGCTGGACGCTCAACGCCCGACAAAGATGCAGGTACTCTGCGGAAAATTCGACCTTTAAAGCAAGCAGGGTCTAGTGGTATTGCAGCTGGACATATTTCACCTTCAGCGCTTTGAATCGCTGTTAGCATATTTGGTGTATACTGTCTAGTCGTTGCAATACCTAATTGTTATAGAATTATTTGTATTCAATATAATATTCTTTAAAATAGCACAAATATGATTTGTTTCTTTTAATTGTGCGATTTTAAATTAGAATAAGATACTATTTATACATTTGGAAAACATGCGATTGTCCATCATCACGTCCACATAAAGAGGCTAAAAAGAAATGCGGCTCTCGCTTCGATCTTGAGAATTCTTCTGGTTGTGGGCTTTAAGATGTAAAAATAAGCAGGCAAAAGGCAATTAAAATGTTTAATGGAACTTATTCTATTTCTTTAAATCCTGTAAAAACTCGAGTAGCAAAACTGAGGTCTATTTATAATATTTTTCATTTATCATTTAATAGTTATAAGCATGGTCACAACTCAGATGTAAAGGTGATGAGCAATCCCTAGTGCCCCCCCTCCAAGCACGTTCCACCGAGAAGTGATTGCCATGAGCCTGAAGGCATGGACTCTATTAAGGCAATCGTTGGACGCCAGAGCGTAATAATTAATTGTTCTTGATTGCTGTACTGTCGGACAGTACGCCACACTATTAACGGCTAATATCCATCAGAAATGTCCTGGACGGAAATGCAACTCACGGCATTCGTTGTAAAAGCCTCCTGTTGAGGGAAATGCATAATTTATTTAAAATAATATATCTGCCAAACCTAATTGCACGGATTCTTCTGCAAAATCCCATTGCCGCATTGCATATTTAATATTATTAAAACCATACTTTTTGAGAATGTAGGATAGATCTCACAGTCTGGTAGCAAACGCTATACGTTATTATTTCGTCAGTGCAATAGAACACGACTAACTCCTGGCGAAAACGTGCCCTCTTGTAAAATTTAATGTTGACTAAACCTTTTTAGTAGTAAATGCATTTATTTCAATAATGTCTTCCGATACATAAATTAAATCCTTAACCAGCGCATGGGTCTAGCCAGACCGTTCGTGTTCCTATTTATACATAAGACATATTGGAAAAAAAAAAAAAACACAGAAATACACAGAGCTACATATTTTCAAACACTATGAAATAATTCTTCCCCTTCCCCCATCATGTCGGAAAAGACCGATGTCATTAATAAGAATTTAAATTTATAATTTCATAGTACTAAACGAGAAAAATACATAATTCAATATATATGTATATATAAACAACAGACAAAAAACCAAACAGTAGTTCATTTAAAATATGTAAGTCATTATATGTTATGACTCTCTAATCAGAGATTTTCTCTTGCCCACATCATCTTCCTTGCCCCTGTCAATTATTTTTATCCTATACCAAATGCCGCCTTACTCCTTCTTGATCTCACAAAGTTTTCGGAGAGAGTGTGTGACCTCCAGCATTCTGTAGCGTCACATTCTGCAAGCATATGAACCCAATTTTTCTTTTTATCAACCATAGGACACATTCTTTCGTCTGTGTCATCCGTTATTTTCTGCGCTATCCATCTTGCGAGGCGTAGCCAGGCCATTGCCGTTCTGTCTTCTGCCATTGCATTTATATATCTTCCCTCCACCATGTCCCTATTAGTTCTGATTGTAGTTCCAGCGATACTTTGTAGAACACTGAGCTTCCACCGCCTGCCTATCAACATCAATTAATTTCCTTCTAACTTTCCTCCAAACATTTCTTCTATTTCTAACTCCCACACCCACCGCATTCTGTTCATTCCAAAACCCTTTTCATGGTAGGTGCCCAGTTTTCAGTTTCCAGGTTTTTCAATTGTTCACAAATTTTAACTTTATGCCTGCTCCCCTTATTACCTCTAACCTATATTTAATCGACAGAAGCCAGAAGCCAGTACAGATCACCTGGGACTTCTCCCAGGGGGGTGTAGTTGGTCAGCAGTACCTAACCGCTCGCGGCTTACCTGCTCGATAGACATAGAATAAATTAAGATGGAATCAGGAAGAGGATTTGTGTTTCGGGTGTGCAAGCGGCACGCGGAATTTCTTGGCGGTCACCCATCAAAGCAGTGACTACGCCCGATGTTGCTTAACCTCGGTTGTCAGCAGTGGTTCGCAGCATTGTTGCCGCTTGCGAGGATTAAAGGATTTTGATTAGGATCAGAGTGATTAAAGGATTTTGAGTGAGATCAGATTTGGTGTTTAGAGGTTTGCAAGCGGCACGTGGTCTTTCTTGGCGGTCACCCCTCCAAGTAGTGGCCACGCCCAATGCTGCTTAACCTGATCAGCCATGGTTCTCAGCATGGTTGCCGCTTGCGGGTATTTATAGGTTGTTGTTCAGGGTCAGGTTTGAAACTAGTCTTTGTTGGACCATGGTGAATGTTGAAGTTTTTACCCAAGGGGTCCTATGATGTCCTTGGGCAGACTATAGAATTTGCACCTTCTAGGGGCTCTATCGTTATAGGCCCCTAAAGCTCTGACCAGCTCATCAGGCTGGTCCAGGATGATGTCGTGAAGCATCCGGGTTCTTTCCCGTATTACGTCCACGATATACGGGACGTTGGAGTGGTCATGGAGGATGTGTGCTGGGAAGCAGCGGTCAGTACCGTACATAATTCTGAGCGCCCGGTTCTGCACGAATTGAATCTTGCGGATCGTGGTCGGAGCCGCGGATCCCCAAATTTCGCAGCTGTACAGAACCATAGCCGGGATTATGGCACGGTACACACGCAGCTTTTCGGTCAGGTTCATGGTTCGAGAGCTGAGGATCGGATACAGCTGCCCGAGAGCTAAACGGTCTTGCTGGACTTTAGTAAGCACATGCTCCTTCAAGATCAAGAGGTCCCGCAGGCGCCTCCGGCGTCGGCCTTTAGTGAGGAGAATAGCAGAACTCTTCTTCGTACTGATGGCCATGTGCCATTTTTTCTCCAGGCCTCTCTCTTTCTTTCTTTCTCTCTCTTTATCTCTCTCTCTCTCTCTCTCTCTCTCTCTGAGTTAGTCCTGAATTGGTCTGATTGCATAATTTTGATTATTATTCTGTGACAGAATTAGCAGAACGTCTGCGTACTGACAGGTTGTGGTTTGTCGGTGTATGGGGAAGTCGGCCATGTAAGCAGCAAAGGGCGTCGGGGACAGCACGCTGCCCTCCGGCACCACTGCGCCTGACTGTAGAGAGCCTGCCGCCTACCTTTACCCGAAAGCTGCGTCCTCGAAGGAAGCTGTGTATCAGGGAAATGTAAGGGGCGGGAATGTCGCGCTCTAGGTGTTTATAGATGCGGTCATCATGCCAGGTGGTCGAGAAGGCTTTTTCGACGTCCAGTAGCACTGCTACCGATTTGGCCCTCGATTGAAAGTCAAGCGAGACCTTTTCGGCCACTCACAGCTACTGCTGAGACGTAGAATGTTGAAAACAGTTATATCGCCCCAAAGTTAGGTCGACGATTTTGGAAGCGTATTTGTTGTTCCATTGTAATGTAAATGGAATGGGATCTCAGGTTAAATTTTGGACTGTTTTTAATGACTTTAAAGTCATTAGGGAGGGAAGAGATGGTTCACTGTAATAATGAAGTTCGGCACTGGTTGAACATTTAATTTATTTTACAACTTGGAAGGTTCTGGAACATGCTGTTCTTCGGCGGATTATAGTTCGCGGTATTCATTCGCGTGTTTATTCACTTGAACACGATGGTGATTATTATTGCTATTACGTTGCACTGCCTGACTGACTCTTACCGCTTTAGAATTATTTAGAATTCCTTAAGACTTTTGAATGAATTAGACTGCCAGCTTTCCAAATGACCAAAATGACCAACTTCTAATCCTGTATTCCAGTTTTCTACAACATCGCCACGCCTCTCGCTAAATTAAATTCCGTTGTTTGTTGTTCTATTTCCCAGTTATATTTTCACCATTTAAGATATTTATTGTATCGCTAAGTTCTGCTCATTCGGTGATTTTTATTCGATGCCCATTGGCTAAATTATTTCCCCCCTTCGGATCTATGAAATCTTCCCACACGCTTAAGTTTTCCAAGAACGTCCTGTCATAAATTTCGGCACTTTTCTTACATGCTTGATTTCTAAAGTAATGTCTTTTTCCTCCCTTAGTTATAGATAGTTTGGTTTCTACGAAAACGCGTGTTTCTGCCCGCGGTAAATCCTTTTGAAAAGGTCAAGTACCGTTTCCAATTGAACCCTAGCCATTTGCAGTATTATTACCCTTGGCGCCGAACAGGTGTCTCGGTGAGGGTTTGACAATGGATAAAGTTTAAACGAAAGACTTTTTTTTCTCAGGTACGCTAATAGCTTCCGACAAACAGCAGTTCCATTCCCTTTACAAACATAACAAAGTCACATAGGCATTGTCATTCATTGATATTATAGGAAGATAACTTGAATATTGCTTACTAGCAAAAGAAATGTATGAACATACATTAACACATATAATACTGGGGTACTCCTTTTAATTGCAATATTAATACCTTTTTTTTTTGAGTAGTATTTAACGCCCGTTTTCACTACTGAGGCACCACAGGCGGTGGACACTGATGATACATGAAATGAAAATGATAAATTCGGAAAGGATTTTAGTTAAGGAAGGAAGCGTTCCAGGCCTAAGTTTAGGTACCTCCCCGGCATTTGCCAGTTATGAAGACTGAGGAAAACCTGGAAAAAACCCCAGTCAGGGAGGACGGTCCTGGCGGGATTCGAATTAATACCCTTGATTACCTGAAATAAGATACAATTATTATAGTTGTTGTCAGAAGTAATTATACTTAACAAGGAAATTTTGGGGCAACATTTCCTGCTTCAATGTCCAGGACGAAATCCAAACTGGTGATTGGGTAGGAGTTGCCCCTCCTCGAAATGAGGGAGGAGCCGGGTGAGGAGAAGTCTTTCGAAGACTTTTGAAACTGCAGGCAGGAGGCTTATGGAGTGGTAACTGGCGGGATGGACCGGGTCCTTGCCGGGTTTCAAGATGCACACCACCCGCGCCTCCTTCCTCAAAGAGGAGAGGTGGCGGAGGTAAAGGCATGCATTGAATATTCGCATCAGATGGATCAGGACTCTTTTGGGAAGGTACTGGAGCATTTCCGCTGTGACCTGCCCAGGGGATTTATGGGATTTAAGGTTTCGAATTTGGGAGGCCACCTCTCTCGGTGTGGTTATCGGGATGTGAAAAATCTCCTGGTGAAACCGCTCACCTTCTATGATAGCCGAAACAACTTCCTCCACGAGATCAGTGTGATCGTCATTCTGTGGCTCTTCCCGGGGCTGAAACTGGGTCTCCAGTCTGCTCGGGGCTCAAAAACTAATGCCCAAGAAAGCGGCTGTGCAGGGGGTTCATGCTGAGCCTTATCTCTCCGAAGGCCTCGGACGATCCGCCAGGGTTTCCTCTCTTGGAGGTCCACGTGCCGTAGCGTGTTTTCCCAGGTTTCTGATCGGTGTGCCCGTAGGAGATTTCTCACCAGGGTTTTGAACCGCCGGTGGATCTCTCCTATCCTGGGGTGACGGAATCTCTGCCATAGCCTCCGCACGGCATTTTTGGCTCTGATGAGCCTCCTGAGGGGCGGGGAAGTGAGGGTTTGGTTTTCTTTCTTTTTTTTTTTTTTTTCCTAATCTACTTTATTATTAGGCGAGAGTGGGAGGGGAATGGAAAGCGGATGGTAGTGAAGTCCCGCATTAGCACCTTCGTTAGTAATGGCGTGCTGATGTAATGCTGCCGGCCAGTGGCCGGGAACGGGCAACAGGGTGTGGGTGCCGGGTGCAAACATGTTGAGACCCTGTGTGCAGCCGGGGAATTGTAGATGGTGAAGGGAAGGATATTAAAGGAGAGATCTTTAATCATAAGTTCATATCAGCAGTCGTTCGGACGAACGTTTTGAGGTGTTTTGTTGGATGTTACTCGTGGGGCCGGGTTCCAGTGTTCTCGGCTGTTGTGGTCTATTGGCAGAGTGAGTTTGTTTGTTTGTTTAGTTTAGTGAAGGATGTACTGGAGTCAGCTGGTGTTGGAGTCTGGGTCTTGTTAACTGCTGTGCGTATCTGTTGTAAGGTGGTATCTGCGTAGCTGTGGGTATTATTAATTCTGCGTTTAATGTTGTCGATGTTGTCGGCGTGTTGGTTGGTGGTGTGCAGAAGTTCGGAGTGACCCTCTTCTAGCACACTAATGCGAGAAGAGAGGGCTTCGTGGTTGGAACTAATGGATTTTTGAGGTCAGTTAGCTGTTCCTGTAGGTGCTGGATGGCCGTAAGTAATATGTGGTTGATGAGAGTGACCTGTTGCGGTGAGGTGGGTTGCGAGGCAGCGCCTAAAGATGTGCTGGGAGGAGGTGTGCTGGTTGCAGCAGGCAGATGCTGGTTTGCAGGCAGGTCGATTCTGTTGGTAGATGTGGAGGTAGTTGATGACCGGGGCTGTAGTGGGCAGGCGGCCTGACCCGTGAAGTGGCTGCTGCCCCCGCAGGAGGCGCAGAAGCGGATGCGGCGGGCCTGGTTGTGTTGGGAGCAGTCGACGGTCAGGGCTCCAGCACCACAGTAATGACATCGAGGTGGAGCCTTGCAGTCTTGGTCATCGTGGCCGTAGCCGCAGCATCTGCGGCATGTGGTTGTGTGTCTGCGGTGGCTGGCTTCTGCTGAGTACACGCGGTCCATTAAGCGGAGCCCGGTGGAGATTGCTGCGTCGTAGTCCTCAGGGTCCAGGAGATTAATTCTGAGCAGAGGTGTAGGGCCGCGATGTGAGTATATTCTTACGGCGCGGAATGCTGACGGCCATTGACGTTGAGCTGCGCGAAGTACGTAGGTGGAAGAAATTCCTCGCGGAATACCGCGAAGTACAACGCTGCTATGTCCGGCAGGGGCAGATGGGGTGTCGGTTAGGTGTGGAGAAGGAGAAGGTGGTTTCTCGGTGTTAGACCGTCTAACCGGTTAGTCCTGTTGCGCATGATTAAGTTTGTGCCCCCTTAAGTGTGAGTACGCGGCGGCAGGGCTAGCGTCGGTCAGAGCGGCTGAGGAGGATGGTGACGTCTGTGCAGAATCGAGAGCGAGAGTTGCAGAGGAGCGGTCGGCGTCGGTCGTCTTCGCAGGGTGCTTCTTACCCTTGGCCGTTTCGGCGAGGATGGTGGCGGCTTCCGGGGTGTTGAGAGCTGCGCTAGCGGAGCTGGGGTTCTTTTTGGCCAGGCGGCGTTGCTTGTTCATGAGGTCCGTGGCTGCGAGCGGCGTGTGCGTGTCGGCCTCCGGTGCGGCTGCGAGGCTTGAGCTGAAGCAGCTGGGAGGCGTTTATCTTCTTGGTTTGGCTGGCCCGATGAGCCAAGCGCAACGAGGGTTTGGATTTTCGTGCAGTATGCGGTAAGTATGGGCACGGACCGCAAGGAGAACGGTATTGGAGAAGTTCTCAGCCGCCTCCTCCAACTCTCGATTGAATCGATGCGAGGTGACGGTTCTACGAACTGGTTTAGACGGCGGATAACTGTATTCCAGTCGGTCTCTTCTATCCAGTCTGGTTGTAACAGAGCTGGCAGGTCGAGAGAGGGTCGTGATCGGAATCCAGAGCGTTGACCACTGCGAGGATCATTTCCAAAGATATTATATCACAAATACTGCCGCACTCTTTCCTCAACCCACAATTTGCCGCGCTCCTATCAATCCTCAGAATTCTTTTTAGAAAATTTTGTCTGAATTTGTCTTAGATTTTCTGCTCGCTCCAATCCCACATTTCCGCGTGCTAACTTATTGTCACTCTTATTTCTGCATTGTATACTTATAAAGTGCTGACAGGCATTTTCGGCAGCTCATCATTGAAGTGAAAGCTCCCCCAGCTGTTTCCTCGCTTTTCCTTTTGAGTAGTCCACGTGCCTTGACCATTTGCCGTTAATTGTTTAGTTCATACCTAAATATATATTATGCTTTTAACACAATACCAAAACTGTTCCTTGCTGAAAACCGTACTTTTTGCTGTACTAGAGTAAACCAAACGACCGACTCCCTTAAATGTTAGTTACTTTTCAGAGGAGTGAACAGCTGTAGTCATTTCATTTTGTACAACTCATGGGATTGTGTGTATGAACACGGAGTTTCTTTGTTCCTCAATTACGGCGATGGTATTAAAAGTTCTCAACCTGGACAATAGGTGGCCATGCAAATAGCAGTAGGAATAACCGCTTTTTACGTTGACACATCTGTCCTGGGCATTCATCTGAAATATCAAGTCATTGTTTCAAATACCACAACGGGTGGCCGAGGTCGTTACGGCGCGGATACGTGAAGCCGATGCATGGTTTTCGAATCCTTGAAGGACCCTCCTCCCTGTTTGTTTTTTTCCGGGTTTTCCTCAGTCCTCATAAATGGCAAATGCCGGGGAGGTACCCTATACTTAGGCCTGGAACGCTTCCTTCCTTTAAATTAAAAATATACTCCTTTCCCAATATATCATTCCATCTCGTGTAACATCAGTGTCCGCTGTCTGTTTTACCTCAACAGTAAAAACGGACGTTTAACACTATTAAACGAAATGTTTAAAATTAAATCAACTTTCTAACTAGACATGTGCACATTCCGTTTATAAGTGTCGTGCAATGATGAAAGTACTTTGTAAATGATGGTTTAACGCCAAAGGAAATTCTTACCAAATATATAAAAGTTTATGGGGACTCTTTTCCTTCATTTTCAACGATCAAAAATGAGAAGCTGAATTTAAACATGGCATTAGAAATTAACACGTGAAGGACGTCCAATAAGTTCAACAACAGCAGAATTTATACATGATATGACCTGACAGTTAAAGTGTAGACAATTCTACAGATACAAATTTAGCATTGTGCTTACTCTGTAATGTTTCCCTAGCTTACCGGATCAGTCTCCGAGCTTACTGTCACTATTGTTCAATCTTCACATAATTATGCCCTCAATTTCTTCTTCCAGCAATGCATCCCATTTTCAGCATGTGGCTTCAACGTTCTTCACCTTTCAACTCGATATTTTCCAGTCATTTACTCTTATTGGCGTTTTTAGTGTTGAAAGAGAAACATGATTAGCTTTTTTGTTAGCAACCATTTCTTTTATTATATTCCGAATTAATTCGATAGGATTGAAGTTCGGACAATAAGAGATCTTCAAAGTTTATCAATGAAGAATTTGTTCGGTCTACTTTGTTTGAGTGAATGAAAAATGAGCCTTTTGTCATTTTTGACAAAATGGTTATTTTTATCTCGCAGCATTACTTGTATTTTTGGCTCTGATTTGTTTGTTAACCTATCTGTTATTCATTGTAGAGGAAAGCAACGCTCCTTTGCGATAATCCAAATATCAGTTTGGTTTTTCACCCCTGTGGTTTAATTTTATAGTCCATTTCGATGTACTAGATGTATTGACTTTTGAATCTTAAATCAGAAAAACATCCGGAATAAACTGCTTCTCCCACTGGCATAAATACTTAGAGCATTGTGTCTCTTAACAGTACTTAAGGATGTGAATAAAGTATGCAACTGGTTTATTTGCTCCCATTTCATTTCTTGTTAAGTGCTCTAGAAGACAATGCCCCCTTAAGTCACTCAATTAGAACGTTCACATAATTTTTATTTTTAATTTTATTTATTTATTTACTCATAAAATGAAATGCAACAGACTTCACTATTTTGCTAAAGTTACAGATAAATTCTGCGATGCTAGCTAATTCTGTTCTTTCGGTTAGACCACTCTTCATGTCTCATTTTTTTATTACTATAGCCAATACAAGTGATAGAGAGTATGTTCAGTTGCAGTTTAACGGATTGTTATAGATCTTTCTTATCTTGATCACAAATTAATTATACAATAAAATGTTGACAGTTACACACGGCTAGTCTTTCGATTCTGTCACTGATGCAGTGATAAAATATTCATTTTTTCTTTCAAGGAATTTCACTCAATTGACCGGAATTGAATGAAAACAAAAGGGCCGCACAAGGGGTTGCCACTTCCTTACCCTCTGTCAACCATATCATAAGCACCCTACTGGTCGAACAGGTGGAACCACACCGTGTGACTAGTACTGTGACGTGCAATACAAGCTGACCCTAATATTTCGCAAGGCTGCCAACAATGTGGGAAAATCGTTAAATTAAATATATTCGTAAACCATCATAGTGAAACAGTTTTTTAACCGCAGGATTATTATAAATATTTTGCACGTAGTTTTAATGAAAATAGGGCTATATCACTTTGCGAAATACAATATATTTATTTTATAATTATGTGATTAGAAGTTACAATACAGAAACAAAACTTTTGCTTTAAATTGCGGTTAAATTCCCTCTAGGGAACCAGCAGTTTCAGTTGAACTTCCAATAGGGCCCCGTACGTAAAAAATCATTATTTTCCTTATCAAATTTTAGTTTAACAAAATAAAACTATAAATCGGCATAATGTCTGGAATGGAAATATGTGCATTTTAATAATAATAACAACCCCTCTAGGGAGCCTGTAATCTGTAGAGAGTGCGCCCCTGAGTGTGGGGTGCGAGAAGCCCTAACATACGGCGTGTAGGTGAGACCCGTGGATCGACAGGCAGGATAGATGGGGCTCTTAAGCTGAGGTGAAAGCAACCCACCTAGGAAAAGGAAACTCTGACATAAAAACCTGGTCCTCCAAGATGGGGTTATGCCAGTTCCCGGTCAGTGTGTGCATAAAATAGGTTCACTCATCAGCGTCAAGAATGAAGTCAATATCAATCGGATCTCGGATGCCCACAAACTTTATGATAACCAGGCTACAAATCAAGGACAAACAATCTGGTATTAAATAACATGTAAGTAATAACATGGAATGTACGAGACATTGCAAATAAGACTATGGAATTTGAAAAATAATTAATAGCCAAGAAAAGTGAAACTTAAGAAAAAAAAAAAAACCAAGGGTCGTGCGACTTGGAAAAGTGTATGATGATGTATAGTGGTGTCTGAGAGGAAGAGAGAGCTGCAGCACGAACTCTAAGTCTAGGTTAAAGCGAATCCATAGCTATAAACGTAGTAAAGAGCGTATTATATCTATACTTAAGATGTGACAGAGAGCATCTTTCTATATATATCGTTGATTCAGAAAAATTGTAAGATAGAAAATAGTAAATACCTGTTTGCTTATCATTTCTGGAGATGGTCCACGGGTGGCCTTGGTCATTAAGGCGCGGAATTGTGAGCGGGAGGTCTGGGATTCTATTGTAACCAGGACTGTCCTCCCTAATAAAGTTTTTTTCCAGTTTTTTCTCAGCCCTCATAAATGGAAAATGCCGGGGAGGTACCCTAAACTTAGGTTTGGAACGCTTCCTTCCTTAAAAAAAAATTCTTTCCTAGTTCATCATTTCTCTCATGTATCATCAGTGTCCATTGCCTATGATGCCTCATTAGTTAAACGGTCGTTAAACACTATAAAAATTCTGGAGACTCTAATGCAAGAATTGCTAATATACCAATTACTTAAGTTGCAGGTTATTTCGTGATGAATAAAAATGGTAAATTATTAAGAAGTTTGCGATTTATAGCAATTTGAAAATAATGAACACATCCTTTCGTCTACAAATGCACATGATCTGCCAGAAAACACATCCATAATTAATTTTTTCTTAGTAAATGATAAAATGGAAAAAGTTTAAGTATATCACAGATGTGAAATTAACAGTGATCACTTTCTTGTAGAAGCTAAAACTAAAAATTTAACAAGGTGATTAAAAAATACACTGATGGGAATCTTATCTGCTAAAAGATATTTTCAATAAGACTTATATCAAAGCAT